>OY726522.1:94203738-94765578 GCA_963383655.1 Bathymodiolus septemdierum | reverse complement strand
ACTTGAGTTTACACTGTGTTACTTGAGTTTCTACTGTGTAACTTGAGTTTACACTGTGTAACTTGAGTTTACACTGTGTAACTTGAGTTTACACTGTGTAACTTGAGTTTACACTGTGTTACTTGAGTTTACACTGTGTTACTTGAGTTTACACTGTGTAACTTGAGTTTACACTGTGTTACTTGAGTTTACACTGTGTAACTTGAGTTTACACTGTGTTACTTGAGTTTCTACTGTGTAACTTGAGTTTACACTGTGTAACTTGAGTTTACACTGTGTTACTTGAGTTTACACTGTGTAACTTGAGTTTACACTGTGTAACTTGAGTTTACACTGTGTTACTTGAGTTTACACTGTGTAACTTGAGTTTACACTGTGTTACTTGAGTTTACACTGTGTAACTTGAGTTTACACTGTGTTACTTGAGTTTACACTGTGTTACTTGAGTTTACACTGTGTTACTTGAGTTTACACTGTGTTACTTGAGTTTACACTGTGTTACTTGAGTTTACACTGTGTTACTTGAGTTTACACTGTGTAACTTGAGTTTACACTGTGTTACTTGAGTTTACACTGTGTTACTTGAGTTTACACTGTGTTACTTGAGTTTACACTGTGTTACTTGAGTTTACACTGTGTTACTTGAGTTTACACTGTGTTACTTGAGTTTACACTGTGTTACTTGAGTTTACACTGTGTTACTTGAGTTTACACTGTGTTACTTGAGTTTACACTGTGTTACTTGAGTTTACACTGTGTTACTTGAGTTTACACTGTGTAACTTGAGTTTACACTGTGTTACTTGAGTTTACACTGTGTTACTTGAGTTTACACTGTGTTACTTGAGTTTACACTGTGTAACTTGAGTTTACACTGTGTTACTTGAGTTTACACTGTGTTACTTGAGTTTACACTGTGTAACTTGAGTTTACACTGTGTTACTTGAGTTTACACTGTGTAACTTGAGTTTACACTGTGTTACTTGAGTTTCTACTGTGTAACTTGAGTTTACACTGTGTAACTTGAGTTTACACTGTGTTACTTGAGTTTACACTGTGTAACTTGAGTTTACACTGTGTTACTTGAGTTTACACTGTGTTACTTGAGTTTACACTGTGTAACTTGAGTTTACACTGTGTTACTTGAGTTTCTACTGTGTAACTTGAGTTTACACTGTGTAACTTGAGTTTACACTGTGTTACTTGAGTTTACACTGTGTAACTTGAGTTTACACTGTGTAACTTGAGTTTACACTGTGTTACTTGAGTTTACACTGTGTAACTTGAGTTTACACTGTGTTACTTGAGTTTACACTGTGTAACTTGAGTTTACACTGTGTTACTTGAGTTTACACTGTGTTACTTGAGTTTACACTGTGTAACTTGAGTTTACACTGTGTTACTTGAGTTTACACTGTGTAACTTGAGTTTACACTGTGTTACTTGAGTTTACACTGTGTAACTTGAGTTTACACTGTGTTACTTGAGTTTCTACTGTGTAACTTGAGTTTACACTGTGTAACTTGAGTTTACACTGTGTTACTTGAGTTTCTACTGTGTAACTTGAGTTTACACTGTGTTACTTGAGTTTACACTGTGTTACTTGAGTTTACACTGTGTAACTTGAGTTTACACTGTGTTACTTGAGTTTACACTGTGTAACTTGAGTTTACACTGTGTTACTTGAGTTTACACTGTGTAACTTGAGTTTACACTGTGTTACTTGAGTTTCTACTGTGTAACTTGAGTTTACACTGTGTAACTTGAGTTTACACTGTGTTACTTGAGTTTACACTGTGTAACTTGAGTTTACACTGTGTTACTTGAGTTTACACTGTGTTACTTGAGTTTACACTGTGTAACTTGAGTTTACACTGTGTTACTTGAGTTTACACTGTGTTACTTGAGTTTACACTGTGTTACTTGAGTTTACACTGTGTTACTTGAGTTTACACTGTGTAACTTGAGTTTACACTGTGTTACTTGAGTTTACACTGTGTTACTTGAGTTTACACTGTGTAACTTGAGTTTACACTGTGTTACTTGAGTTTACACTGTGTTACTTGAGTTTACACTGTGTAACTTGAGTTTACACTGTGTTACTTGAGTTTACACTGTGTTACTTGAGTTTACACTGTGTAACTTGAGTTTACACTGTTACTTGAGTTTACACTGTGTTACTTGAGTTTACACAGTGTTACTTGAGTTTACACAGTGTTACTTGAGTTTACACTGTGTTACTTGAGTTTACACTGTGTAACTTGAGTTTACACTGTGTTACTTGAGTTTACACTGTGTTACTTGAGTTTACACTGTGTAACTTGAGTTTACACTGTGTTACTTGAGTTTACACTGTGTTACTTGAGTTTACACTGTGTTACTTGAGTTTACACTGTGTTACTTGAGTTTACACTGTGTTACTTGAGTTTACACTGTGTAACTTGAGTTTACACTGTGTTACTTGAGTTTACACTGTGTTACTTGAGTTTACACTGTGTTACTTGAGTTTACACTGTGTTACTTGAGTTTACACTGTGTTACTTGAGTTTACACTGTGTTACTTGAGTTTACACTGTGTAACTTGAGTTTACACTGTGTAACTTGAGTTTACACTGTGTTACTTGAGTTTACACTGTGTAACTTGAGTTTACACTGTGTAACTTGAGTTTACACTGTGTTACTTGAGTTTACACTGTGTTACTTGAGTTTACACTGTGTAACTTGAGTTTACACTGTGTTACTTGAGTTTACACTGTGTTACTTGAGTTTACACTGTGTAACTTGAGTTTACACTGTGTTACTTGAGTTTACACTGTGTTACTTGAGTTTACACTGTGTAACTTGAGTTTACACTGTGTTACTTGCGTTTACACTGTGTTACTTGAGTTTACACTGTGTAACTTGAGTTTACACTGTGTTACTTGAGTTTACACTGTGTTACTTGAGTTTACACTGTGTAACTTGAGTTTACACTGTGTAACTTGAGTTTACACTGTGTTACTTGAGTTTACACTGTGTTTCTTGAGTTTACACTGTGTTACTTGAGTTTACACTGTGTTACTTGAGTTTACACTGTGTTACTTGAGTTTACACTGTGTTACTTGAGTTTACACTGTGTAACTTGAGTTTACACTGTGTTACTTGAGTTTACACTGTGTAACTTGAGTTTACACTGTGTAACTTGAGTTTACACTGTGTTACTTGAGTTTACACTGTGTAACTTGAGTTTACACTGTGTTACTTGAGTTTACACTGTGTAACTTGAGTTTACACTGTGTTACTTGAGTTTACACTGTGTTACTTGAGTTTACACTGTGTACTTGAGTTTACACTGTGTTACTTGAGTTTACACTGTGTAACTTGAGTTTACACTGTGTTACTTGAGTTTACACTGTGTAACTTGAGTTTACACTGTGTTACTTGAGTTTACACTGTGTAACTTGAGTTTACACTGTGTAACTTGAGTTTACACTGTGTTACTTGAGTTTCTACTGTGTAACTTGAGTTTACACTGTGTTACTTGAGTTTACACTGTGTTACTTGAGTTTACACTGTGTAACTTGAGTTTACACTGTGTTACTTGAGTTTACACTGTGTAACTTGAGTTTACACTGTGTTACTTGAGTTTACACTGTGTAACTTGAGTTTACACTGTGTTACTTGAGTTTCTACTGTGTAACTTGAGTTTACACTGTGTAACTTGAGTTTACACTGTGTTACTTGAGTTTACACTGTGTTACTTGAGTTTACACTGTGTTACTTGAGTTTACACTGTGTTACTTGAGTTTACACTGTGTAACTTGAGTTTACACTGTGTTACTTGAGTTTACACTGTGTTACTTGAGTTTACACTGTGTTACTTGAGTTTACACTGTGTTACTTGAGTTTACACTGTGTAACTTGAGTTTACACTGTGTTACTTGAGTTTACACTGTGTTACTTGAGTTTACACTGTGTAACTTGAGTTTACACTGTGTTACTTGAGTTTACACTGTGTTACTTGAGTTTACACTGTGTAACTTGAGTTTACACTGTGTTACTTGAGTTTACACTGTGTTACTTGAGTTTACACTGTGTAACTTGAGTTTACACTGTGTTACTTGAGTTTACACTGTGTTACTTGAGTTTACACAGTGTTACTTGAGTTTACACAGTGTTACTTGAGTTTACACTGTGTTACTTGAGTTTACACTGTGTAACTTGAGTTTACACTGTGTTACTTGAGTTTACACTGTGTTACTTGAGTTTACACTGTGTAACTTGAGTTTACACTGTGTTACTTGAGTTTACACTGTGTTACTTGAGTTTACACTGTGTTACTTGAGTTTACACTGTGTTACTTGAGTTTACACTGTGTTACTTGAGTTTACACTGTGTAACTTGAGTTTACACTGTGTTACTTGAGTTTACACTGTGTTACTTGAGTTTACACTGTGTTACTTGAGTTTACACTGTGTTACTTGAGTTTACACTGTGTTACTTGAGTTTACACTGTGTTACTTGAGTTTACACTGTGTAACTTGAGTTTACACTGTGTAACTTGAGTTTACACTGTGTTACTTGAGTTTACACTGTGTAACTTGAGTTTACACTGTGTAACTTGAGTTTACACTGTGTAACTTGAGTTTGCACTGTGTTACTTGAGTTTACACTGTGTAACTTGAGTTTACACTGTGTTACTTGAGTTTACACTGTGTTACTTGAGTTTACACTGTGTAACTTGAGTTTACACTGTGTTACTTGAGTTTACACTGTGTTACTTGAGTTTACACTGTGTAACTTGAGTTTACACTGTGTTACTTGAGTTTACACTGTGTTACTTGAGTTTACACTGTGTAACTTGAGTTTACACTGTGTTACTTGAGTTTACACTGTGTTACTTGAGTTTACACTGTGTAACTTGAGTTTACACTGTGTAACTTGAGTTTACACTGTGTTACTTGAGTTTACACTGTGTTACTTGAGTTTACACTGTGTTACTTGAGTTTACACTGTGTTACTTGAGTTTACACTGTGTTACTTGAGTTTACACTGTGTAACTTGAGTTTACACTGTGTTACTTGAGTTTACACTGTGTAACTTGAGTTTACACTGTGTTACTTGAGTTTACACTGTGTTACTTGAGTTTACACTGTGTTACTTGAGTTTACACTGTGTTACTTGAGTTTACACTGTGTTACTTGAGTTTACACTGTGTTACTTGAGTTTACACTGTGTTACTTGAGTTTACACTGTGTTACTTGAGTTTACACTGTGTAACTTGAGTTTACACTGTGTTACTTGAGTTTACACTGTGTTACTTGAGTTTACACTGTGTTACTTGAGTTTACACTGTGTAACTTGAGTTTACACTGTGTTACTTGAGTTTACACTGTGTTACTTGAGTTTCTACTGTGTAACTTGAGTTTACACTGTGTTACTTGAGTTTACACTGTGTAACTTGAGTTTACACTGTGTAACTTGAGTTTACACTGTGTTACTTGAGTTTACACTGTGTAACTTGAGTTTACACTGTGTTACTTGAGTTTCTACTGTGTAACTTGAGTTTACACTGTGTTACTTGAGTTTCTACTGTGTAACTTGAGTTTACACTGTGTAACTTGAGTTTACACTGTGTAACTTGAGTTTACACTGTGTAACTTGAGTTTACACTGTGTAACTTGAGTTTACACTGTGTAACTTGAGTTTACACTGTGTTACTTGAGTTTCTACTGTGTAACTTGAGTTTACACTGTGTTACTTGAGTTTACACTGTGTTACTTGAGTTTACACTGTGTTACTTGAGTTTCTACTGTGTAACTTGAGTTTACACTGTGTTACTTGAGTTTCTACTGTGTAACTTGAGTTTACACTGTGTTTCTTGAGTTTACACTGTGTTACTTGAGTTTACACTGTGTAACTTGAGTTTACACTGTGTTACTTGAGTTTACACTGTGTTACTTGAGTTTACACTGTGTTACTTGAGTTTCTACTGTGTAACTTGAGTTTACACTGTGTTACTTGAGTTTCTACTGTGTAACTTGAGTTTACACTGTGTTACTTGAGTTTCTACTGTGTAACTTGAGTTTACACTGTGTAACTTGAGTTTACACTGTGTAACTTGAGTTTCTACTGTGTAACTTGAGTTTACACTGTGTTACTTGAGTTTCTACTGTGTAACTTGAGTTTACACTGTGTTACTTGAGTTTACACTGTGTTACTTGAGTTTACACTGTGTTACTTGAGTTTACACTGTGTTACTTGAGTTTACACTGTGTTACTTGAGTTTACACTGTGTTACTTGAGTTTACACTGTGTTACTTGAGTTTACACTGTGTTACTTGAGTTTACACTGTGTTACTTGAGTTTCTACTGTGTAACTTGAGTTTACACTGTGTAACTTGAGTTTCTACTGTGTAACTTGAGTTTACACTGTGTTACTTGAGTTTCTACTGTGTAACTTGAGTTTACACTGTGTTACTTGAGTTTACACTGTGTTACTTGAGTTTACACTGTGTTACTTGAGTTTACACTGTGTTACTTGAGTTTCTACTGTGTAACTTGAGTTTACACTGTGTTACTTGAGTTTACACTGTGTAACTTGAGTTTACACTGTGTTACTTGAGTTTCTACTGTGTTACTTGAGTTTACACTGTGTTACTTGAGTTTCTACTGTGTAACTTGAGTTTACACTGTGTTACTTGAGTTTCTACTGTGTAACTTGAGTTTACACTGTGTTACTTGAGTTTACACTGTGTTACTTGAGTTTACACTGTGTTACTTGAGTTTACACTGTGTTACTTGAGTTTACACTGTGTTACTTGAGTTTCTACTGTGTAACTTGAGTTTACACTGTGTAACTTGAGTTTCTACTGTGTAGCTTGAGTTTACACTGTGTTACTTGAGTTTCTACTGTGTAACTTGAGTTTACACTGTGTTACTTGAGTTTACACTGTGTTACTTGAGTTTACACTGTGTTACTTGAGTTTACACTGTGTTACTTGAGTTTCTACTGTGTAACTTGAGTTTACACTGTGTTACTTGAGTTTCTACTGTGTAACTTGAGTTTACACTGTGTTACTTGAGTTTCTACTGTGTAACTTGAGTTTACACTGTGTTACTTGAGTTTCTACTGTGTAACTTGAGTTTACACTGTGTTACTTGAGTTTCTACTGTGTAACTTGAGTTTACACTGTGTTACTTGAGTTTACACTGTGTTACTTGAGTTTACACTGTGTAACTTGAGTTTACACTGTGTAACTTGAGTTTACACTGTGTTACTTGAGTTTACACTGTGTTACTTGAGTTTACACTGTGTTACTTGAGTTTACACTGTGTAACTTGAGTTTACACTGTGTTACTTGAGTTTACACTGTGTTACTTGAGTTTACACTGTGTTACTTGAGTTTACACTGTGTTACTTGAGTTTACACTGTGTAACTTGAGTTTACACTGTGTTACTTGAGTTTACACTGTGTTACTTGAGTTTACACTGTGTTACTTGAGTTTACACTGTGTTACTTGAGTTTACACTGTGTTACTTGAGTTTACACTGTGTTACTTGAGTTTACACTGTGTTACTTGAGTTTCTACTGTGTAACTTGAGTTTACACTGTGTAACTTGAGTTTCTACTGTGTAACTTGAGTTTACACTGTTACTTGAGTTTCTACTGTGTAACTTGAGTTTACACTGTGTTACTTGAGTTTACACTGTGTTACTTGAGTTTACACTGTGTTACTTGAGTTTACACTGTGTTACTTGAGTTTCTACTGTGTAACTTGAGTTTACACTGTGTTACTTGAGTTTCTACTGTGTAACTTGAGTTTACACTGTGTTACTTGAGTTTCTACTGTGTAACTTGAGTTTACACTGTGTTACTTGAGTTTCTACTGTGTAACTTGAGTTTACACTGTGTTACTTGAGTTTCTACTGTGTAACTTGAGTTTACACTGTGTTACTTGAGTTTACACTGTGTTACTTGAGTTTACACTGTGTAACTTGAGTTTACACTGTGTAACTTGAGTTTACACTGTGTTACTTGAGTTTACACTGTGTTACTTGAGTTTACACTGTGTTACTTGAGTTTACACTGTGTAACTTGAGTTTACACTGTGTTACTTGAGTTTACACTGTTACTTGAGTTTACACAGTGTTACTTGAGTTTACACTGTGTAACTTGAGTTTACACTGTGTAACTTGAGTTTACACTGTGTTACTTGAGTTTACACTCTGTTACTTGAGTTTACACTCTGTTACTTGAGTTTACACTGTGTTACTTGAGTTTACACTGTGTTACTTGAGTTTACACTGTGTTACTTGAGTTTACACTGTGTTACTTGAGTTTACACTGTGTAACTTGAGTTTACACTGTGTTACTTGAGTTTACACTGTGTTACTTGAGTTTACACTGTGTTACTTGAGTTTACACTGTGTTACTTGAGTTTACACTGTGTTACTTGAGTTTACACTGTGTTACTTGAGTTTACACTGTGTTACTTGAGTTTACACTGTGTTACTTGAGTTTACACTGTGTTACTTGAGTTTACACTGTGTTACTTGAGTTTACACTGTGTTACTTGAGTTTACACTGTGTTACTTGAGTTTACACTGTGTTACTTGAGTTTACACTGTAACTTGAGTTTACACTGTGTTACTTGAGTTTACACTGTGTTACTTGAGTTTACACTGTGTTACTTGAGTTTACACTGTGTTACTTGAGTTTACACTGTGTTACTTGAGTTTACACTGTGTTACTTGAGTTTACACTGTGTTACTTGAGTTTACACTGTGTAACTTGTACACTGTGTTACTTGAGTTTACACTGTGTTACTTGAGTTTACACTGTGTTACTTGAGTTTACACTGTGTTACTTGAGTTTACACTGTGTTACTTGAGTTTACACTGTGTTACTTGAGTTTACACTGTGTTACTTGAGTTTACACTGTGTTACTTGAGTTTACACTGTGTAACTTGAGTTTACACTGTGTAACTTGAGTTTACACTGTGTAACTTGAGTTTACACTGTGTAACTTGAGTTTACACTGTGTTACTTGAGTTTACACTGTGTTACTTGAGTTTACACTGTGTTACTTGAGTTTACACTGTGTTACTTGAGTTTACACTGTGTTACTTGAGTTTACACTGTGTTACTTGAGTTTACACTGTGTAACTTGAGTTTACACTGTGTAACTTGAGTTTACACTGTGTTACTTGAGTTTACACTGTGTTACTTGAGTTTACACTGTGTTACTTGAGTTTACACTGTGTTACTTGAGTTTACACTGTGTTACTTGAGTTTACACTGTGTTACTTGAGTTTACACTGTGTTACTTGAGTTTACACTGTGTAACTTGAGTTTACACTGTGTAACTTGAGTTTACACTGTTACTTGAGTTTACACTGTGTTACTTGAGTTTACACTGTGTTACTTGAGTTTACACTGTGTTACTTGAGTTTACACTGTGTTACTTGAGTTTACACTGTGTTACTTGAGTTTACACTGTGTTACTTGAGTTTACACTGTGTTACTTGAGTTTACACTGTGTTACTTGAGTTTACACTGTGTTACTTGAGTTTACACTGTGTTACTTGAGTTTACACTGTGTTACTTGAGTTTACACTGTGTTACTTGAGTTTACACTGTGTTACTTGAGTTTACACTGTGTTACTTGAGTTTACACTGTGTTACTTGAGTTTACACTGTGTAACTTGAGTTTACACTGTGTTACTTGAGTTTACACTGTGTTACTTGAGTTTACACTGTGTTACTTGAGTTTACACTGTGTTACTTGAGTTTACACTGTTACTTGAGTTTACACTGTGTTACTTGAGTTTACACTGTGTTACTTGAGTTTACACTGTGTAACTTGTACACTGTGTTACTTGAGTTTACACTGTGTTACTTGAGTTTACACTGTGTTACTTGAGTTTACACTGTGTTACTTGAGTTTACACTGTGTTACTTGAGTTTACACTGTGTTACTTGAGTTTACACTGTGTTACTTGAGTTTACACTGTGTTACTTGAGTTTACACTGTGTAACTTGAGTTTACACTGTGTAACTTGAGTTTACACTGTGTAACTTGAGTTTACACTGTGTTACTTGAGTTTACACTGTGTTACTTGAGTTTACACTGTGTTACTTGAGTTTACACTGTGTTACTTGAGTTTACACTGTGTAACTTGAGTTTACACTGTGTTACTTGAGTTTACACTGTGTTACTTGAGTTTACACTGTGTTACTTGAGTTTACACTGTGTTACTTGAGTTTACACTGTGTTACTTGAGTTTACACTGTGTTACTTGAGTTTACACTGTGTTACTTGAGTTTACACTGTGTAACTTGAGTTTACACTGTGTAACTTGAGTTTACACTGTGTTACTTGAGTTTACACTGTGTTACTTGAGTTTACACTGTGTTACTTGAGTTTACACTGTGTAACTTGAGTTTACACTGTGTTACTTGAGCTTACACTGTGTTACTTGAGTTTACACTGTGTTACTTGAGTTTACACTGTGTAACTTGAGTTTACACTGTGTTACTTGAGTTTACACTGTGTAACTTGAGTTTACACTGTGTTACTTGAGTTTACACTGTGTAACTTGAGTTTACACTGTGTTACTTGAGTTTACACTGTGTTACTTGAGTTTACACTGTGTTACTTGAGTTTACACTGTGTTACTTGAGTTTACACTGTGTTACTTGAGTTTACACTGTGTTACTTGAGTTTACACTGTGTAACTTGAGTTTACACTGTGTTACTTGAGTTTACACTGTGTAACTTGAGTTTACACTGTGTTACTTGAGTTTACACTGTGTTACTTGAGTTTACACTGTGTTACTTGAGTTTACACTGTGTTACTTGAGTTTACACTGTGTAACTTGAGTTTACACTGTGTTACTTGAGTTTACACTGTGTTACTTGATTTTACACTGTGTAACTTGAGTTTACACTGTGTTACTTGAGTTTACACTGTGTTACTTGAACAAATATATTTCATTTAAATAGATAGTTTTAAAGTTTATCAAATTAAACAATTAATATTTACTAGTACTGATATTAAGTCTGTTTGAATGTTTTACAAAGATGGGACTACAAGTAGACTTTGTTCTGTAACATCCTGTGTTTTATATTTCAGCACAAATTCAGAAGCAGTTGAGATAGGAATGAAGATGAAGGCAAAGTTTATTTTACTAACACATTTCAGTCAGCGGTACCCAAAACTTCCTATGTTTGACAAAGACTATAATTATCCTATAGGATTAGCCTTTGACTTTATGAAGGTATCTATTAAAAAGAACTGCCATTGTTTTAATACCGATAAAAACTCAACAGACTGTTAAATTTTGACATACAGTAGAACTTCGCTCGCTTGAACTCGAAGGGACTGTCAAAATGCATTCGAGTTACTGAGGTTCCGTAATTTCAGAGAAAAAAAATCCATTTCTGACCCAGGAGAGTTTCATTACTCCATGATAACGGATGGACAGTAGCATGGACCATTGTCATATAAAATATTTAATCATCTAGAAAGTTCTCAGACTACCTCTGGTATCTCCAAATGTTCCTTAGAAACGTTTGTTCACGATCAATTTTATATGCAGGAAATAAGAGGTCAGGTATTAACAGTTGAATCGGTATAATGTTTGATAATTCGGATATATATTTTTTAATATCCAATTTTCAAATTTTAGCCAATGATCATTTTCTTTTTTTTTAATTTGAATTTGAAGCAATTATATTTGTTTCTTTTGGTATTATATAGACATAAAAACTCAGGTTTATAGACATAAAAACAATGGCACTACCTACTAGTACATTCCTTTTCTTTTCTTTTTTGGTATTTATATGAACCTCGAGATCAGTTTGATATTATTCGATTCCAGCAACTATAAAAGTTATATTAAAAAAAAACACTCTAAATAATACTAATTCATGTAATAACAATTTTAGATATTGCTTTAATAAACTTTATTACGATTGTAAACATTTGATTGTTTTGATTATTGTTGATCATGAGTGTAGGATCAGCTTGGTACAAGCAGCGACATGTGTCTCGGGGTTCAATAATCTTCTGTATTAATTGTAATTATTGATTAATAATCAAGCCACAGCAGAATTAATGACTAATTAACACAAATTATGACAAGTTTATCCCTCTACCTGTAATCGTTAAGTAAACAATTATCTGTCAGTAATCCGACATTTATCACACCTTGCTGTAATCGCATTCAAACGTAGCATACACCTGTCAATTAAATTGCGATGTTCGAGTTTGGCATGGTAAAACTCGTGATATTTTTATTGACAGGACCATTTATTGAGTTTGATTGTTCGAGGTATCGGTGTTCGAGCAAAAGGTTTTTTTTTTGCTTAGAAATATAAGGAAAATTGATGGGACTTTCAAATCAGTTCGAGCTATCCACAGTATTTGACCCACCCGAGTTCGAGGGACCAAAGTTTGACTGTACATGTATGCACATCGTAATTCTCTTGAAGAAGTTTTAATAAGCAAATCTTATTATTCTTATTATTCTTTCTTTTTCCTCTATGAATTTGTCTGCCTTCTTCCTTGGAAATGATTAAATAATCACATCAAAACCATTCTTTGCCATGTGTACAGTAGATATATATTTTCTTGTCTTCAACATTTAATGTACAACCAATGACCTATTTTAATTCTAAGACATTTTCTTGTCTTCAACATTTAATGTACAACCAATGACCTATTTTAGTTCTAAGACATTTTCTTGTCTTCAACATTTAATGTACAACCAATGACCTATTTTAGTTCTAAGACATTTTCTTGTCTTCAACATTTAATGTACAACCAATGACCTATTTTAGTTCTAAGACATTTTAGATTAAAACAAAATGAAAATAGTTGCCATTGAAACAAAAATGTGAAAATTATTTTTTTCAATTTTTCAAATGTGCAGTGAGAAAAGTTTGAAGGTACCAAAGGGGTAATCAGAAGCTGTAACTTGTAGAAGAACAGACAACACAATGGGCAAGAAAGAAATGACACACAATGGTTTACCATGCCATGATGGATTGTTTAACTGTTGTTAAATGTCAAGCGAGTGCTATTCTTGACAAGAACAAGTTTACAAATAATAAATCTTAATAAGGTGGCTATGGGACGGACGTATGGGCAGAAATTTTGACTGTTTAGAACTGCTTTTTAAACTTCTATATTTAACAAACTTTAAATAAAGTTATTACACAGTTATAGATAAGATGCTTGATTTTGAATTTAAATTGTTGATGCAGTCTTGTCAATTTCTTTTACAGGTGAAATTGTGTGAAGTTAATATTTTGAGTAATATGATAGTCCCTTTGAAAACCATATTTGAAGATGATATAAAACTAATGGAAAATAAAATTACTAGACAAAAGAAAAAGAAACAACTGCTTGAGAGTATTATGACATATAAACCAGACAATTTAAAGGATCGTGTAGAAAAACATAGCTAGTTCAAAAAGAGCTGATGTGTTAGTTCAAAAGCTATGGATTAAAAGACGAAGAGAAGAATAACAGTGTAAACTCAAGAAGATCCAAAGACACATCAATTGATGAACCACGAATGACAATTTAACTTCAAAGACAACCAATGAAACATCTACGAATGAAGCCGCCATGACAGTGGAAGTTTTACAAAGAACTGCTGAAATATTGACACATGTAGCAGATAAAGGCAGCGTTAAAAATGGAAATACAATCAATTCTTATAAACAGTCTCCAGATATTAACAAGATGAATTTACAAAACAGATGGAATAAAAGAAGAATCTCTTACAGGCATTGGAAACTAAAAATAGATATGCCGACATCTGACTCTGTTGTACTAGAGTCAAAACAAATAAATCCATTTCAAGTGAAACTACACCGAAACACTCCAGATATACTATATTGTGGTATATTACAACCATTTTACATAGAGTATTACTATTAAATGAGTTGTATATCATTCTAATATACTTTAATATTTTAACCGGTTCATTTTTTACCTAAATTTCCAGAAGACAGAAATTGTATATCTTTGGAAGAATGATAAACACAGAAACCAGTTTTTGAACATTTGTTGGGAAAATCAGTTGGGTTTTTCCCTAAAATGTCCATCAATCCAATGAATTTCGTATGCAGTGTAAAATTCTTCTATCTACAACCACAGGAACAAATAAAACCAGCAGAAATTTAAATTGTACTATAAACATGAAACTTGGTTGTTTATAAATTTTTTCTTCTGTAAAATTTGTAATATACCAACTTTTTTAATTAATATGCAAATAGCAGGAACTTCTCAACATTTTGGAGCACCTGAGTTGTCCCTGTTTTTAATGCGTTCATGTTGCTTAATCTTTAGTTTTCTATGTTTTATTGCCCGTTGTACTGTCTGTCCTTCTATCACTTTATACTTCAAGGGAGGCTGTCGTGATCGTATGGTAGTTGGATTTACAACTACCTATGCAATCAGTGTCTATCACCACCAATGTTGTGAGTTCAAATCCCGCTCAGGCAAGGTGTACTCGATACAACATTATGTGATCAAGTTTGTCAGTGAGCTGCAGCTGTTCGGTGATTTTTTCAGAGTACTCCGGTTTCCTTAATCAATAAAAAATGACCACCACAATATAACTGAAATATTGTTGAAAGTGGCTTTATAAACACTCTAACCCTATACTTCAAGGATGCATGGAGTGATTATCTTTTATTTCAATATTAATAATTTGATGGACGATAATTTTAATGACAATAAGACTGTCTAGTAATTACAAATATTCATCAACAATATGTCACTATCAACAATATGTCACTATCAATCAATGTAGTTTATGAACCATTTCTTCCTTTGTGATCAAATGATTAGTTTTGTTGACAAGTTGCATCAAAGAGTTTATATTATGAGACCAGTCATTTAAGATGTCATTCGGATCTTTCTGCTGTTGGAAGTTAATAATTCCTTCTAGTCTGTCGATTTTAGCCTGCACTGTTTTACTGACAACCAAGTTAGAAAGAAATTCTTCTGTCTCCTACAAATACATGTGGAAAAGGTCATTAATTAGAACATGTATATAATATACACTAACTGGTTCTGATAAAAAGATTTTAGCCTGAACTGTTTTACCGACAACCAAGTTAGAAAGAAATTCTTCTGTCTCTACAAATACATGTGGAAAAGGTCATTAATTAGAACATGTATATACCCTGCAGGGATGTGGAAATACTGAAATGTTCTACTTGTCACTGGGCAAGTTATCTGAAAAAAGTTACTTGTCCTGTTTTTTGTATAAACATTTGATACTTACAAACACAGTTGCTAAATTGAACTTGTTTATATTGTCTATTACATCATTGCGTAAAATTTGAAATATAGTTTTAATAAAGTTAACACAAACATCCCTGCCTAAGTGATCACTGCCCAAATGAAGACCATTTTAAATTTGGATTTCAGATAGGAATATGCAGTCAGAGAATAGCTGGTTGTTTTTAGATACAGAATAAGATGTGTTGAAAAAAATTCTCATATCAATGAAGTTCATTTTGATTGACCTTGACAATGGATTTATCAATCAAAACAGTCATGTACATGTACTAGTATTTAGTTTTAGTGGTGTCTTCATACTTTGCAGATGACTGGTGGGAAGATAAGTATCCATTCTGTCCACGATTTTGCCAATAAACATTAATGATTTCTTGTCGGCAAAATCAGAGTATATTCTGCAGATATTTCAATATGAGACACTATCAGAATCCAGCAGTAAACATGAGAAATCGGCTAACCACTTGGGTGTTTTTCCTCACATTATGTGTCCTTTTCCACTAGAGTTTTGCATTTAACTTTCTCGTGATGTTCATTGTGGCCAGAACCTTTCCCAGTCTTTTTTTTATTATTAAATATTTGTCCATTGTAATGACTGCAACCCGATTTGTATTATATGTTCACGGATGCAAGGCCCTGTTTGTTTACGAAAAGCTATGGACAAGCAAGGAAATGTCACATTCGGAACTCCAATAAAAACCTGTTACACGGTCCCGGTTATCGCTTAGTAAATGCAGTACAATTATCATTGCAATCGGGTCGTAATACTCAACTTAGAACTTGTACAATTCTGGTTATTTTTAGTTGCTTTTGGAACACCACTGACGTGATCGTTTCCAATAAAAAAAAAAAAAAAAAAAACATTCATCTATATAACCGTCAATATTTACGATATAATATCATTTGAGGAATTGTCTTTCCAAAGTACTTTAATTAGAAATTATTTTTATTTGTTGATCTTTACTTGTCCCCGGACAAGCTAACCAGGAAAATCTACTTGTCCGGCAGGTTCTATATGTACGAGTCGGGCATGGCAATTCCACACCCCTGCCCTGTAATATACACTAGCTGGTTCTGATTAAAAAAAAATTGAAATTTTTATCGTAAGTTATGCCAATAACATCATTTGTTCTTTGAGGGAATTTTACGGAGACCGGATGGACGAGGGGCCAACGTATCCTTAATATTTTCAATTCCTGTTGACTAATATAATTCTATAAACCTCTTCAAATATCTAGACAATGTTAATACTGAGTTTCAATAGAAAATTCTTAAAATATGGATATATCAACAAAAGTTATCAAATGACAGAATGTGTACAATGTACATGATGCAAAAAAAAAAAAAAATGAAGCCTTTCTTAGGAGGACATCAATGGGAGCATTAGAAAGTGTCCACACAAGGGAGGTGTCTGCCAAGTCCAAGTACTTTCAACAATATTTCAGTTATATCATGGAGAATAGCTAGGTTTATCGGTGGATGAAGCTGGAGTACTACAAGAAAATCGCTGAGGTACAGAAGTCATGGACAAGCTTTCTGTCGTATTAGGTACACATTGGAATTAGCTTTATGTTTAATATTATATTTATATAGTATTTAAAAAAATAATGTTATAAACCGAAAGCCCCTCTATTCATGCCAATTTACAATAAAAATACTTCAGATACAAATCAAATGAATTAATTTCAAGGACAGAAAAATCCACATTGACGATTGTCTTATTCACAAAGACCTACAAAGTGACCCCACTTGACTGATGGTCAGAAATTGAATGCACAGCACAAGTGTTGACGATCTTTTATGTTTGTTAAATAGTTGTTACTTGTCAACCACCAAGGATACTGTTTCATGAGCTCTATAACAATAATAATGAGTCTTACTTAGCTTTATGAGCTCTATAACAATAATAATGAGTTTTACTTACAGCTTCAGATAAATCTAACAAGTCTGCCATTCTCTTTGCACGAACTCTAGTATAATACTTGGCCATTACTCTTATGTTCTGAAATGATGAAAAAGATCATAACAAATGGAAATCTTAACAAATATACATGCCTAATTTACTTTATTTGTGCTTGTTTGCGTATAGTGGTGTCCAACACATATTGTGTACCCTATGTTGCCAGTTTTCCTGGATTGTCCATTTTTGATTACCCCTTCGGTATTCTCTAACGTTTATTTATACAAATCAAAAAGGTAAGATGCGATTATGAAAAGAAAGTTTCAACAGTGATAGTCAACAATTCCACCATATCAACAAAACTAACGACCACCTCTCACCTAAAATCACTGAACATAAAAAAGACCATGACATATGATGTTTGAAACCTAAAATCACTGAACATAAAAAAGACCATGACATATGATGTTTGAAACCTAAAATCACTGAAGATAAAAAAGACCATGACATATGATGCTTGAAATCTAAAATCACTGAACATAAAAAAGACCATGACATATGATGTTTGAAACCTAAAATCACTGAACATAAAAAAGACCTTGACATATGATGTTTGAAACCTAAAATCACTGAAGATAAAAAAGACCATGACATATGATGCTTGAAATCTAGAATCACTGAACATAAAAAAGACCATGACATATGATGTTTGAAACCTAAAATCACTGAACATAAAAAAGACCATGACATATGATGTTTGAAACCTAAAATCACTGAAGATAAAAAAGACCATGACATATGATGTTTGAAATCCAGGTTCTGACTTGGGACAGGCACAAAAAGGTGGCAGAATTTAACATGTTTAGCTGGTTAATGAGATTGCAACCCTCCCCTGTTGATAATTAAATCTCAGACAGCAATAAAGGTAAAAACAAACAATCAATCTCTCATTCTGCCCAAATGTCATGTTAATATCACCAGTAGAACATGACTCGTATTGTAAAAATAAATAAATTAGTTTTACCAGGCAGCTCTATGATTATTTAAGAAATAAATCATGGAAGCCAGAATGTGTTTGGAGTTTTAACATGGGTTGACGGATATTAGTAAATTTTATCCCTCACCTATGGCTTGGGATAAAATAGTATCCGCCAACCCATGTTAAAACTCAAAACACATTCTGGCTTCCATAAATTATTTTGATTCTGATATGTCTAAGAGTACAAATACGGTAGTATACTTGGATTAGAAGAGGGTACTTTATATTTACGTTTGCGGACAATGTCGCACACAATTTATGCTGCCAATGGAAAAGTTAGTCACATTCACCGGCACATGTGCGAATGAGATTATACGATCGATAAATCGCTTGTTTGTCTACAAAGCGAAAGAAGGACGCCATGCTAGAATGAAGAACAACAATCAAAACCATAGTCCTTGACTTTGTTTTTTTAACAAATTGAAATAAATAATGTAATTTCACTATAAATCCACAACTAGAACTTTTGTCCAGACTTTGTCAATTAATAAAGCAATCATTGAAATTGTGAAATTGGTTAAAGGATTCTACTATATTATGTTCATGTATTTTGTTATTTTGTAACAACATGTACATTTACAACTTGAAAGTCAGTCACATGCACCAGTGCATGTGCTAATGAGATTATACCCAATCGATAAATCGCTCATTTGTTTACAAAGCGAAAGAAGGATGTCATGTTAGCATGTATTAACAAGTCTGTGGTGAAGCAGGAAGTGAACTTTATTTCATGGGTTTTTAAACAAATATTTTGAGTGGTCAATTTTTCAGCTATTTCATGGCAAGAACAAGTTAATTTTCAATGAAATGATGAAGAGGTCCACTTTGTACTTAGACCAACACGCTTAGTTGGATTTTTATAGTGCAAGTTCACTGAAACAACAGTCCGCAGAGAGACATGTCGCCCCACTCAGACACATTATCCCGATTCTGAGCCAACCAGTCTTTCCTCATTCTCCTTAATGCTGTGTGCTTAGCGGAGAAGCAACAAATACAAATTTTATAATCTTTGGCTTGACTTGAACCCACGATTTACCGCACTCGAGGCAAGCACGCTAACCATTACACCATTGATGCGGATTTTTGTGTTTAGAAGACACTTACATGCTCAACAACTCTATTTTTAAAATCTGTCCATCTCTTTGCTCCATCCTCTAATTTTGTATTAAATACATGTGTAGCAGGACTGGATGCTGAACCGAACTTTAATTCTGCTTCATATGTAGAACATAACTGTTTCCAATTAATTAATTCTATTGTTATGAAGTATTTTAACAGATCCCTGAAAAAAAAAAATATATTTTACAGAAAGCAACCTTAAATAAAAAACATACCAACATCCATCCATCATTGATTAGTGGATAGTAAGAATTTATTATAAAATACATCATACTAAAATCTATCCATCATTGGTTAGTGGGTAGTAAGAATTTATTATAAAATACATCATACTAAAATCTATCCATCATTGGTTAGTGGGTAGTAAGAATTTATTATAAAATACATCATACTAAAATCTATCCATCATTGGTTAGTGGGTAGTAAGAATTTATTATAAAATACATCATACTAAAATTTATCCATCATTGGTTAGTGGGTAGTAAGAATTTATTATAAAATACATCATACTAAAATCTATCCATCATTGGTTAGTGGGTAGTAAGAATTTATTATAAAATACATCATACTAAAATCTATCCATCATTGGTTAGTGGGTAGTAAGAATTTATTATAAAATACATCATACTAAAATCTATCCATCATTGGTTAGTGGGTACAGACAAATACAAGTATACCTCGCCATGGGCAGGATACATATCTATTGGTATAGGTATAGCTAAATCACACTACCATACAGTCTGGTAAAATTGTTGTAATTTAAATGTTGAATTCTTTGTTAAACAACATACCTTTTTTATTTTTTTTAATAAGCCCTAAATTAGACAAAATATAATTTAGTGAATGATTGTTGCTTAGCACCAAGTTAGCAATTTTTCAGCTATACAGTGATCCCTCGTTAAACCGCCATCTTCTGTGCAGTCGGTAGTTTGGCGATAAGCCAGGAGTCATGTGATCAAATGAAAAGATAAATTTTCTCAAATTGTTTCAACTCGACTGACATACATTTTGCACTTGTACAAAGACATAAGTATAAATAATACATGTTTAATAAATAAATAAATTTGAATAAATATTTACATACAATTGTTTCCTTTCTCGCGGCACAAAAACAATATTGTGTCCATACATGTAATTACTGTTTCTTGAAAATGTCATCCAGTGATACTTGTTTTGTCCGTTTAGCCTGAAGTTTTTTTTAACTAGTCCTTTGAAATAAAACAGTTTTGCCATGTCCGATTCAACGGTACTTGATTCCATTTCAAAGAATTTGATCGCAATGTTTAAACTATATTTTCCTTTGCATAACTTATAATTTCACGTTTCTGTTTGTCGTCTAATAAATTACGCTTTCTCTTCAAGGAAGACATTTTTATGACAACTAATTAAATTACAATTTTTATTCAGGATTAAAAGTAATTACTAGAAAAGTAAATACAGGTAATTATTCTAATCAAAACAACTCACCTGTTCCGACCCTCAACTATGAGATCAATGACCGTGTCCGATGACCAGTCTTGACATTCCATAATTACCGATCAATACACAGCTCTGTCAAAAGGTAGTTGTGGGTGGTACTAACGAGGGAATTTAAATTGGTTTTACGACTTTTGTGTCTGAAAACCTGTGGCGGATGCTGAGTTTGGCAGTATAACGGTGTATTTTTAATAAGGTAAATCCGGACAGACGAGAATTTTGGCGATAGACCGAGGGAGCACTGTATTATGGCGAGAACAAGTTACATTTTGATGAATACACTTTGTACTTAGATTTTTGTAGTTCTAGCTGACTGAAACAACAGTTTACACATAGACAACATGTCACCACACATTATCCATATTTCAAGCCAAGCAGTCTTTGTGCTTACTCCTTAAAACTGTGTGCTTAGCAGAGAAGCATCAAATGCCAATTTTATAGTCTTTGACTTGACCAACTGGTACTAGAACTGATGATCTACAGCACTCCAGGCAGCACACTATCCATTACACCACCAATAAGATTACATTCACTAATGGTAAACATGCTGTGTAATAGACAAGTCTAGCTGTTTCTTACTTATATCTCTGAATTTCTTCTAAGTTCTTGTCTTCTTTAATTCTGTGTATCAAATCTGACTGCTCATTGTCATAAGGAGCTAATATAGAATACAGTACTACATATCTCAGAGCCTGAAATATATTGTAAATGAAGATTATATAATATTACTAGTATAAGCCTGACTATTTCACTTTTATATGGAACTATTTTTATGTCAATATGCAAATAATACACAAACTAACACAACACAAGTTTTATCAAAATCTGCATCTACAGTTGAATCTCGTTATCTCAAAGTTCACAGGACCGTTGTTATCCGAAATTCGACTTATGGGTAGTAAGGGATTAAGACAGACAACTGTGTCAGGTAAATTTAACAAATGTGGATGTGAACTATTGTTGTCAGTCATTTACAATATATCTTTCATAATTTGTATGTATTTTTTAACATTAGTGTATGTCTTGCTTTTTTTTTTTTAATGATAATTCAAAATTTTCTTTGAAAGTGTTATTATTTGAATTTTACCAGGTTCAGATTCAATAATTGTCAGGAAACTTCGAAAAAAAAAGAAACACACATTTGATTACATGATCTTCATACACGGGGTGGACAACGTACGTCATACATCCGGGTATTTTTTATCGAAAACTTTGTAATGGCAGAAATTTTTCAACCATCTGACAAAATAAAACTCATTTTTATACTATTTTAACAACGAATCTGTATGATAAAAGCCAGACCAAAGTACCCTACGGACTTGTATGGTACTATTTACACAGAGTTCTCAAAAAGTTTTAAAGTAGATGGAGAATTTTTGGAAGTAGGCGGAAACTGGACATGCCACAGGCATGTACCCGAGCGCCATAGGCGTGAGAAGGGGTGAGTCCGAGAGGGTGGGGTCCCCCCACTTGGTTGGCGGGGGGTCCTGCTGAAAATTTTGAAATTCTAGATGGCAGGAGATGCAATCTGGGCATATATTTGAGGAAAATGAAGCTTTTAATTGGTCTCAAAAATGCAGGTTTCTTAGGGTGAATCATTGTTCCTCTCAAAGAGAAATTGAAGAAATCCAAGCTACAGTCAAAATGCCACAAAATTATAACCGACTGACAATGCCATGGCAAACACTGAATACACCTGTAGATGTTAGGATAACATCTTGGCATCATGGTTTTTTATTCATTACTGGAAATCGGTAACTTCTAATACATTCCCATTTCAGGATGACTCCGAATCAAAATCCGCGATCAACAAAATATTTTGCGGTCATAGGTTACACTGGTTCAAAAAGACGGTAACATTTCAGTTTCACCAACTTCTATTTTTATTTTTGACAAATTTGTTGACGGCGCTCAACCAGAAGTAGCCGGCGATAGCCGGCACATTTTGAGAACCCTGTTTACATCGATAATATTCAAAAAGCTGTTGTCATTTGTCTAATCATTCCGACAATATTTCCTTTTGATGTTGGATCCAGCATAAAAAAAATACCCGGATGTATGACATACGTTGTCCACCCTGGAACCAGAATCAAAAGGAAATGTTGTTGGAATGATTAGACAGATGACAACAGTTTTTTTAATATTATCGATGTAAATAGTACCATACAAGTCCATTTTCGGTAAAAAAATACCCGGATGTATGACATGTCCACCCTGATACAATAGGTTATACGGCAATACACAATCAAGTATTTTAAAATTACAAAACTGTCAACAAAACGAACTTTCATAGAAATCTATAAATACTACATAATTGAACACTGATATAATATTTCTTTCATTATTCTGTTGTAAAAGCTGATCGGCAACCTGACAAAATGTTAAAATGCTATTCTGAAGAATGTGTGCAATTTTTAAATGCATATTGTTTCATAAAAAAGGTGATACAGCTGTACACAGCAGGCTGTTTCATGGCTTCAGAGTTTTTGCTACCCTAAGGTGTCCTGACATCAAACACTTTTGATATTTATCATTAAATAATATTTCATTAATATAATTACCACTTCAATGCTTCAATTAAGAAATCTAGGAATTAGGAGACGGATTAGTATAAGCTTAGCTTGTTTCCGAAACCTGTCATGTTAAAACAAAATTTGTGTGTATTGTAACATTATACCAGTTTATCATGAATAAATATGTTTATATCAATTAAGAAATCCAAATGTTTTCTTTACAAATGATAATTAACAGTTATCAAAATAAATCTCACCTGATGTAGTACACACCGGAGGCCATGCTGTTGACACCTCGACAGGTTTGTTAATTGATTTAATTTATAATTTTGACATAACAACAGAATTTGAATGGATTTGTATATTAGGAACTTAAAAGTTACTTTAAGAAACCCGAAATTTTGACATATCAAATTTTGAGATAAGAATAGTAAATTAAGTTGAAAAGCACTAAGTTTAAAATGGGACTTCAAAAAATTTTGACTTTACCGATTTGACATGATGGATTCAACTATATATTCTTGTTTATTTACTTTCACTAAATACGTAAAAATAAATGCATCGTAAAGAAAGGTATAAATACAGTAAATGGGGATAAAATATACCAACCCTTCCCTAAGGACTTGGTCTCACTAGTGTTATTTTTTTTACTGTGGGAGGTTTTATTCTTCCGTAAATGGCCGTTTTCGGGTGAAGACGACCGAGGTAAGACGAGTCCACGTGCACTCGTCTTGACATCCAATCAGAACGCCTCTAACAAGAAAAAAAATCGCTTAAATATATACCCTAAGCCGGAAATGTCACATTATATAACCCTGTCTGATAGCTGAATAACAGATATATTACGGATTTAACCATTGTTTTTTTTTTTCAAATACAGACTCCAACTGTATTAAATATATTTGTGTCTTTTATTTTCAATTTTTCGTATTTCTAGATGTCCATTTCCGTACCTTTGACGTCATTCTTCAATGACGTCAAATATGTGTCACGTTATATTTCATGTATGGGGTGTCTCATGAAGGAAAATATTGTACTTTCAATAAAATATTAGTGAGAAAAGCTCAAATATCAGTAGAAAGTTACTTAGTTTATTAGTCGGTATCACAAAAGTCAATTTTATGTGATGTGTATTTCATAACGCTCAATGATATTGATCTGATAATTTATGCAAATTAGTTACTGATCAATGGCGGGCGTCTCTAGGAGTTCGCGATAGTGAAAGTTGTTGGTTTACAGAAGAAATATGTATTTACATGCGTTGTTGGGAAAGCCCGGGTGATCTTCCTCTCGTGATAGTAATTGTTGTGTCTTTTCGCTCGTTTCGCTGCGCTCCACTCGCAAAAAGACATAAAATTTCTATCACTCGTGGAAGATCACCCGGTCTTTCCCAAGAACGTATGTAAGAACCTATTATTCTTTAGCATAGATTATACAATATTTCTAAGCTTCAAGTTTATGTGCAAACTAAAGGATCTGCAAGAGAATGATTAACATGTATTACAAACAATAATAAGTGTCTATATATTACTGTGTAATACAGTAAATACATTACATACCTCCTTCATTTTATCTTTGTCATCCTTTATTTCAGGAGTCTGATAGACAGCATTATAATGTTTACAGATCTTAAGATATGAACCTTCATGTTCGTCCAACTCAATCATCAGCTGATAATACTTCAATTTTAGTTCCTGAAATAAACAAAAATCACCATGACAACAATATAAAGTTTACAAATTTAATATCTTTTCTTATCTCCTTCTATCATTTTGATTAATTTAACACAAATGTTTGCTCACAATCTTTAAGATGAATTTCACATACGATGGACTCATTTTATTCCATTGTAACATTTCCTATATTCCTATTTACTGTTTAGTGGTCAAACACAGTTGTGTGTAGAAATACATCCAAAAATAAAAATTAGAAACAGGACACTATAAGTCTCACACACTTTGTCTGAAAGACTTAATGTGATTTTTTCTTTTATTGTGAGCGAGTGACTGTTGTTTAATGCCAACTCAGCAATTTCCAGCTATATCATGGAGAGAACAAGTTAATTTTCAATGAAATGATGATGAGGTCCGCTTTGTACTAGACCAACATGCTTAGTTGGATTTTTATAGTGCTAGCTCACTGCAACAACAGTCCGCAGATAGACATGTCGCCCAACTCGGACACATTATCAAGATTCTGAGCAAACCAGTCTTTGCTCTTTCTCCTTAATGCTGCGTGCTTAGCGGAGAAGCAACAAATACCAATTGTATAGTCTTTGGTTTGACCCAATCAGGACTCCACGATCTACCACACTCCAGGCAAACATGCTAACCATTACACTATCGATGCAGTTCTTTTTTTTTATAATTACATCTGTAATTTACATGTAAATATGACTTACTGTTGTTCCGGGATCTTCAAAGTATCTTGTGCTTATTTTCTTGCTGATAATTTGTGTTCTGATGTAATCTTTCTTGGCTAAACATAATCTCATTTGTTCTAAGATGAACTCTACTTTCTCTTTCTTCTCCATAGAACCAAATGTCTCTACCTATAGAAAATAAACATAGAACCAAATGTCTCCACCTATAGAAAATAAACAACCTGTTATATATCTTATATATTCAATGTTAAATATATTTACACCTGATCACCTGAGTTCACTCATGGTTTTAAGTGGGGTACGTGTTGCTAAATCTTAACTTTTCTGTGCAGTATTTTGCAGACCATTGTTTGTCTTTTATTTTATCCTTCATGTCCTTTTTCTTGTTGCCACTGTATTGTCTGCCCTTTGAATTACAGCTTCAGATTACCCCTTTGGTATCTTCAATCTTTTCTTAAGACAGATACAGACTGGCGAATATTTTCAGTGTATTCAACTATGGTTCTCCTGTTCATCTCTGTTATAAACTAGCTGATTATTAGATGGAAACATATTCTTAAAAAATGATTCCCTAAAATAATTAGTACAGAACAATTAATGATATCAATCAATTTCTAAGTATATTTATAGACCTATTTCCTCATATGATCTTGCCTATATCTAGCCATTGTAGACAAATAAGATATCTGATATACATGTACAATAGAAACACACACACTATTCTAAATGACCATCCAATGATCATTGGTGTATAAGTTTACCACTTTCACTTAGGATCATACATTAAACTATAGCCAGCAATGGTTGAATCTTAGTTTTACAATAAACATGAATACAATAAACTATAGCCAGCAATGGTTGAATCTTAGTTTTACAATAAACATGAATACAATAAACTATAGTCAGCAATGGTTGAATCTTAGTTTTACAATCAACATGAATACAATAAACTATAGCCAGCAATGGTTGAATCTTAGTTTTACAATCAACATGAATACAATAAACTATAGTCAGCAATGGTTGAATCTTAGTTTTACAATAAACATGAATACAATAAACTATAGTCAGCAATGGTTGAATCTTAGTTTTACAATAAACATGAATACAATAAACTATAGCCAGCAATGGTTGAATCTTAGTTTTACAATCAACATGAATACAATAAACTATAGCCAGCAATGGTTGAATCTTAGTTTTACAATCAACATGAATACAATAAACTATAGCCAGCAATGGTTTGAATCTTAGTTTTACAATAAACATGAATACAATAAACTATAGCCAGCAATGGTTGAATCTTAGTTTTACAATAAACTATAGCCAGCAATGGTTGAATCTTAGTTTTACAATAAACATGAATACAATAAACTATAGCCAGCAATGGTTGAATCTTAGTTTTACAAGCAACATGAATACAATAAACTACAGCCAGCAATGGTTGAATCTTAGTTTTACAATCAACATGAATACAATAAACTATAGCCAGCAATGGTTGAATCTTAGTTTTACAATCAACATGAATACAATAAACTATAGCCAGCAATGGTTGAATCTTAGTTTTACAATCAACATGAATACAATAAACTATAGCCAGCAATGGTTGAATCTTAGTTTTACAATAAACATGAATACAATAAACTACAGCCAGCAATGGTTGAATCTTAGTTTTACAATCAACATGAATACAATAAACTATAGCCAGCAATGGTTGAATCTTAGTTTTACAATCAACATGAATACAATAAACTATAGCCAGCAATGGTTGAATCTTAGTTTTACAATAAACATGAATACAATAAACTATAGCCAGCAATGGTTGAATCTTAGTTTTACATGCAACATGAATACAATAAACTACAGCCAGCAATGGTTGAATCTTAGTTTTACAATCCACATGAATACAATAAACTAGCCAGCAATGGTTGAATCTTAGTTTTACAATCAACATGAATACAATAAACTATAGCCAGCAATGGTTGAATCTTAGTTTTACAATCAACATGAATACAATAAACTATAGCCAGCAATGGTTGAATCTTAGTTTTACAATCAACATGAATACAATAAACTACAGCCAGCAATGGTTGAATCTTAGTTTTACAATAAACATGAATACAATAAATTATAGCCAGCAATGGTTGAATCTTAGTTTTACAATAAACTATAGCCAGCAATGGTTGAATCTTAGTTTTATAATCAACTATAGCCAGCAATGGTTGAATCTTAGTTTTACAATCAACATTTTAATGTAGCATTCAAGAAAGATTTCTACTTTAAATAGTTTACTGTAACTTGTACAAAAATATTGAGATACCGTCATTAGGGTTGCATAATGTGCATAATGCACACCCCCTCTTGGCCTTGAAAATCTCCAGAAAAAAACTAGTTTGTGTCTGTAATGCGCATGGACTTTCAAAAAAAATCGCCGTCGGAAATGTAAGAATTAAATATCAATCGTATATATTTTTCAGTCCTTTGAGCATGTTTCATTTGCTGGGAGAATTTAAGAACCATTTATCTCTTTTCATCTTCAATAAAGTTGCAAAATATTAAATGTGTTTGGTTTTATTGGCGTTTTCATATGATGTTTTTAATATCCGGATGTTGTGTAATGGATTCGAAATCTAGTACAGCATCGGTAAATATAAGTTTAAATTCCGGATCTGAACGTAAATTAACGCAGTTGATAGTTGAAGATGACAGAAAATAATGATATAGAATAAAGAAAGGCAAACAATTGTCACTTATTATGACATTGTTGAACATTCCTAAGCTTGTGAGGAGTTGTTGAAAATACGGTTGTTACGTACATCAAAGAGCACCGACAATCCGTTATTTTTTTGTATTTTTAAAATTGACCAAATAATTACTACAAACAATGCCTTATTATTTAATGATGAAATAGTATCCAAGCCATGCAATCATAACAGATTGTTATATGTTGTAATTTTGTGTTAATAGGATTTAACTTCACCTGGGAGCAATCAAGCTATTAGACTTGACATGAAAATTGACAAATACATTTTATTGTTTCTTTTCTTTTTATTTCAATCACTATAGTCTTGTGTAAACACAGTCTGACAGTCTAATTAAACTTGCACACATTGATTGAAAACTTATGGGCAAGATTATTGATTATTTTACACATGGCTAGATATAGTCAGACGTTTATATTTAGTTTATTTTCGTATCTATCAAAGGTAAATATTTACAAGTACAAAACAAAACTGCACTAGACAGTTTTAATTCTTCAATAATTAAAACATAGTAGATGCAATTAATTATTTTGTGGAATAGTGTCCAAACAATTTAAGAAATATTTAACTTTGCATGTTGACAATAGTAAACAAAAAAACATGACGGACATGTGATTTCCCAGTCTGGGAAAGTGTGAAACACATTGTTCCTGTTTATAATGCACACCCCTCCTACAAAATAAAGAATCTGGGCAAAATCCTGTGCATTACGCAACCCTAAATACGGTATCAAAGATAACAGACAGACATGATGGACAAAAGGTCCAAGACAAATTGGTACAAATTGTTCATGAGTTTGGTAGATATCTGAACACACCTTGATTCTGATTACATATGGTACAAGGCGGAGAAGAATTTATAAATCACTAATATTACCTGTAGTTCCTGTAAAATATTAGCAGCCTCTGTAACTTTCCCACTATCTTCCTTTATCTTTGCCAGTGTTTTTGTAAGTCTTGCTCTTTCAATTTCAACATAAATCTGTCAAGTAATGATTAGGAGAATTTGTTTTATCAGTTTCTCAAATGGGGTGAGATATATATGATACAATCTTATGTGATGAAGCTTGTGAGTGATTTACAGAATGTTGATGATATTCGTAGAGTTTCCTCGAACAATAAAACTACCATTACATTAACTCAAATATTGTTGAAAGTGGAATTAATCACCCATAACTCTAGCCTTTATCCTAAATCTCATTTTCAATGGATATACAAAACGTATAAAGAATAACCACAGTTTTGACAGCCAAGACACAAGACATTATCACTAGTATCGCAGCGAGTCTGATAACAAAAGAAGAAGATGGAGAACCCAGACAAAAAAAAATGTCACAAAGCATCTGGTATTTTTTCAGTTAATGTACAAGTTAAGCACACCTAATCTTGAGAAGGGTGTGACCTTCACCTATACTGTTGAAAAGGTGTAACGATCATCAGTTAGTCTCATAAATTACAGAGATGTAGCTATTAGCTGTTAGTAAATTGTATTGTGGTTTATGTTAAAAACAGCTTAAACTCCAGGATCCTCTTACTTGTTATCTGCCTGCTGGATCTTATTACACAGATGTCTTATTTACCTTTCCGTCGGTATTTGTTCTAAAGTGTATCAATCAACTTCAGTTTAACATATTTACTTTTCTGTCTGTATTTGTTCTAAGTGTATCAATCAACTTCAGTTTAACATATTTACCTTTCCTTCTGTAACTGTTCTAAGTGTATCAATCAACTTCAGTTTAACATCTTGGTTTGGTGTCTTTTCAACATAGGTACATGCTTCCTGTATCATCTTTGTAACAGACTGTAAAACACAAGAAAATTGTGTATAACTGAATTTTATATTTTAATATTGTATATCATAACATAACTGTATAAGACAACTTTATTTGTAAGTATATTAACGTGACAGAATCATACACAATACTGAAATGTAAAACATATAATAATTTTATTTTCTAATTTAATGAAATATAAAATTTAACAAATATTTTTTAATTATATTTCCATAACAAGTAAAATATCATGTTTTATCATATACTTGTAGATGATAAAGCTAAAATTTTACCCTGTAATAAAACTTTGAGCTTTGTTTAGAATAACAAGAGGAGTCATGTTTATTTCACCCAGTTTCACAAGAATGGTCCAAGCTGGCTGATAAAGCAAGTTTATTAACTGCTTCCGGAATGTTATTACATGCCTTTCCATCAATGTTCATAAGTTCATTTCGTGAATTTCCGGAAAACTGTGTTTACAGACACGGCGGAATCAACTGTTTTATAAAATATTTGCACAGAAAATTATTAACTACCAATTTCTCTGTTATGATATTGAAAGTGCTTAAAAAACGTGCATTTATTGGATTTGTATATTGAAACAATAATTTTCTTGTTCTATCACTATATACATGTATTTAATTCTAGCCAAAATAACTAAACATTTTGGTACAAATCAGTTATTTCTTCTGTTGAAGTATATGATAAACATATCATAACATGTCATTTTTCATATCATACCCTTCATCAGCCCTCGTTCATATATCATCCCTTGAGCCTATCGGCTCTCTGGCTGATATCATGACCTCGGGCTGATAAAGGGTATGATATGAAAAATGCCATGTAATAATCTATATATATTTACCTGTTTAATTTGTCCTCTTTTCTTTGTTATAATGACAATATTTTCATTCAGAGCATCCCAGTTCTTGGTTTCAAAACATAATCTTACAATAGCACTCAAAATACGGCTAGTAGAATGTGTGTCTGAAGCCTAAAAATTTTATTAAAAGATAATGAAAATTAGAACATATTCCATCTTGTAATAATAATTATAAATAAATACAAATTTCATTAAACAGTTATATCAGAAATAAAAGACACTTTATGCCATTCCACTATCACTATGAGGGAAAAGATTTGTTGAAAATACCACAATGACTACAAGATGATGAACAGCAATGAAAGCACAGTTCCCAAACTATTGATGAAATAAATTATCTAATATTTAGGTGGTTTAAGGTCTTGAATAACTTCCACACTTTCTCTGTTTTTATTATAAAACATCACACCTGTAAGATTAATTGATTTTGATTGATTTTTAGTGTTTAACGTCACTTTCAACAATATCATGTCAACCAGTTTTAGTGGTGGAAGAAACCGGAGTACTAACCTGGAGAGAACCACCGACCATGGGCAAGCAACTGGTAAACTTTATCACTTGCGGCTGCGAGTCGAATGCACCCTTTTTGTAATTTACAAAGCTGGGCGTGAACCCATGCCGTATTGGTGTATGCCTTTTACAGTTATAAAGCCAGGTTTAACAATGGTCAGTAATACTGCAGGCTTTGATAACAGATATAAATAAAACTGTATGGGTGGTGGGTGTTATTGACAATGTCCTTTTCAAAATTCTTCCATGATATATATACTTACTGTTCTTGTCTGTTTTTCTAGTGATAGCAACATGTCTAGAGCTTCATTTAACTTTCCTTGCTGGAAAATATCAATATACAGTTATAATGTGTAAGATCAGATGAATACAATGTACAATTGTACAATCACTATTAAAACTAGAAAATGTAGGACTGTCAATCTACAAGTCTTGTTGTCAATTATAATATTACGAAAAAGTCAGATCTCAAGGTTCTTTTGATTATTTTAGTAAATTTTGCACAAAAATGCTTTAAACACTATCGAAAATATTACACCTTCTCTTTGAAAAAAGGATTTTATGAGTGGAAAAATGCCTAAGCACTGGACTTAATAATAATGTGTGTCAGATAAAAGTTTATTAGATATGGGATATAATATTTTAGATTGATTGATGATGATCATCAATTTCTTAACATCGCCAATATTTCTAATAAAGGGGTCTTGAAACATACAATGAGAATGACATTCTTCAAACATCTCACCCTGTATGGTCCAAGAATAATCTTTCAATATAATGTTTTCATACATTTTTTGCCAGGAATTCAGCCATTTAATACAATATTCTGCAATTTCTGCAATATGATATTTGTTTCTACTTTACAAATCAATTTATATTTAAAAAAAAATCTCAAGTAATAAAAAGGTTATGTCTAAAAATGTATCAAAATTGCCCGTCCTGTTTTTATACCAACCCCGCAGGATGACAGTGCAAGATTGACCATTTAGTTTGTCAGATCTCATTGAAATAATGTTTTTAAATAACAAATGTGGACACCTTGGCAAGTTTTTCACATTTCGGTATCTTCTCGTCAACTGTGGCACTGTAGTCCACCTCCATTTTCTTGGACTGCTCTGTCGTTGTACCGGTTTTTTCCATCGTTATTGGTCTTCCAAATTTTCAGATCTCGTATGATCTCGCAATTGTCGCCGGGAAAATAGATAAATCTGAAATCGGTCACGGACAATATTTAGTATTTAATATAATATTTTTGTATACTAAATTTGAATTTTATATTTTATTTCATGTTCAATTTCATTTTCATTAATTGGAAGCGATTGTTTTCAAACTATTCAAAAGCGATTGACAGGTATATTTTTAAAGTAATAGAAAATACTAATCTTAAAATTCTTATTATATCCGGATATATACCCGGCTCTCTCTAGCTTTGACGAGTTGTTTAAAGAAAAATAAAGAATAGGAAACAGTCTGCGAATGATTGGCAGAAACTGAAACCATATGACCGCATGGAATTGATTTAGTGTCTTGTTCATGATCTGAGATGTACTGTCATTGAAAAGACAATACTCAATATGTATTTAAAAGAATATAGAATATGTATGCCCTTGTCAGTTGAAGAGGTTTGTGTTTTTAATTGCCATGGCCTGGGGCAGAAAATATTTTGACGAGTCTCGGAACTAAAAATTGCATTGCCATTGACATTGGCCATTCAAGGCATACAATAGTCAATACTTATCGTCTTATGCCACAATAATATGTTATTCCTGCTTGTGATTTTCTTGTATTTGGAACTTTAATGAAAACCTGCATTTGCAATGATTCTAAATTTTGACCTCACTAATTGGCATGTGACAAAACAACACATTTTATTGCTATAGCAACACTGAATACTTACATTTCAGATGACATCCAATTTTGGTAAATTGAAAGGTTTTACACATTTTATAGTTTGTACAAATTTAACCAGAAATGATTTTCATTGGGTTTTTTAATTTTTTTTAATCGCCTGTCATTGAAACGGGCTTAATTTATCAGCTTTGTAAAGCATGGGATGAGTTAATAAACCAATATGAATTGTTGGAGACATGCTCATAAGTGTATAGCTTTAAGCAGAGGAGACTGCACTTTATGATCTTGAGAACATTTTAAATTTGAACAAGGATATTTTTAGGTAGAAAAATTTGTTTAAAAGCAAATAGAAAAAAATTCTCCTAATATGCCTTTCAAACTAGTTTGTCAAAGTGCTTCTGGCACAGAACGATTAGAGCATTCTAGAAGAATGCAAGTCAAATCGCCCCACTGTAAAATCAGCCCCGTAAATATTGCCCCCATGGTAATGAAGAAATTAATTTGATTATTAAATCGAGTTACAATTCTACCCTCTATGTTTATGTATATGTTTTCATTAAAAAAAAATCACAAGAGATCCGACCAAACGTAATTACATCATTTTAATTGCTTTTATTTATAAGGTAGTTAACTTCGAGTTCAATATTTTTATATGATACATGTGCATTATTTACATGCTTCGGATTGGAACAACAACAAAACAAAACAAAAACTAATCAGGTAGCTAATTAATTATTACACAAATAGTGCATCTATACTTTACAAAGAAATGCTTGATTAAAAGAAGAAATTAATTATTACAAGGACACAAATAATTACCCTCACTTAGCTGACAGAATTAAACAGTAATGTTTCCAATTACATGTACTCTAATTTTTATTGTCTATAATATATATTATCTCAATTATTCCTTATCAGAATGTCGTCAAAAGTAATAATAATAGTAATAATAATAACTATTATTATTTATAAAAAAAATGTTGGGGCGATTTGACTAGGTACCTTCTAGTAACTTAACTTGACTTTAATTTTAGTGTCATTTTTTCAAGTGTTATGCCTTTGCTCAAAATGACAGACCAACTTTAAAGTCTACTACATGTAATTAATGTTTTGTCATGATTATTGCTTAAGCCTATCATGAAACACTTGTTTTACTCTCAAATATTAATAAATACACTTTGATCATGACAGTTTCACAGGAAATTATGCACTATAGAAATTGTTAATTTTGGCATAATTTCTTTCCTTAAATCATTTCTGAATCGGAATTCAGATCAAAGTAGTTCAATGAGATGTATTCAATAATAATTTACATTTCAGTGTGAAATGAATGTAGAATTTGTTTTGTTTCACTAAGTACTACTTTCGACTACAGCAGATCCTCTATGTACTTCATCCAAAATTCATTGATAATAATTGATATAGGAATCTATTTTATACAACCAGTGTCTTTTCTTTCCTACACACCTTATAAGATTATATACTGGGTCTTACATAGACATGATTCAGGAGCAAAGTTTAAATTTCACCAATTTGCAAAATCACCATTTTACATTTATATCATCTGCTTAGTGAAAATAATTTAAGTGCCAAATAGATATAGTCTTGAAGGAAATTTACCATGATGGCAGTCCACTACTCGATGGTTATTGTGAGAATAAAAATGTGGGTAGTTATAACTCTCCTTTTAAATGTGTTTTAGAGGCCCAAAATTGAGATACCATTAATTTATTTCAACTTTGATATTCTTATTTGAATATTAGAAGAAACTAGAACTCCAATCTTAAGTAAAATAATACAGGAGATGAGCAGTATATTTGCCGAACTGAAATTAGGTGGAAAAATAGATCTACAAATAATTATTAACCCATTTGCATATGTGGCTGGTGATGAAGATACAAAATTAACTGATTCTATCAGTAACAGTCTGGAACCTATCTGTCGTCAACTTTTGTATGCCCTGCATAATAAACGCTATGCTTTGCTAAAATCTACATAGATTTATTTATTGAATAAATTAACAGCAAATAGTCAGTAATATCATAAGCAGATATCAATCAATCTTGGTCTTGGGGTACACAAGGTTCACTTAAAACATTATTTTTAGTATTTTAGATATTATAGTATTATATTTTATGTCGTGATAGACTCTAGTCACTATTGTGTAAATAATAACCTAATATTAAGTGGAGGTGGATTGTATACTTATTACGTGGTGGAAGATAGTAGATAAGATTCTAATAGGAGGTGTGCCTTGATTGGCAGAACAACAATTACAGAATACAGAATTTGTATTCTTGCATGATAACATTCTAGCTATTCATAATATTTCTTTATTACAGTATAAAATTGGTCAACTCTACATGATTGCTAAACACAGTCATGAACAAAGTGAACATGGAGAAGGAGTAGAAGTAGTAACAAATGAGGATTGTGAACACCCGAAACATGGGAAAGGCAGATTTACAGAGAAAAGAGTGTATTTATCTAGGTAACTTTTGTTTTGTTGTGAACACTTGAAGCACATGATAAACAAATTTATGGAGAAAGGGAAACATTTTTAAATGTAACATTTGTCCAGTTATGAACACCCGAAGCATGGAAAATGCTGATTTTCAAAGAAAAGAGTGTATTTATCAAGGTAATATTGTCAATTTGTGAACACCTACCAATTTACAATGAAACAGTATTTATCAAGGTAATATTGTCAATTTGTGAACACCTGCCAATTTACAGTGAAACAGTGTTTATCAAGGTAATAAATGTCAATTTGTGAACACCTGCCAATTTATAGTGAAACAGTGTTTATCAAGGTAATAAATGTCAATTTGTGAACACCTGCCAGTTTACAGTGAAACAGTGTTTATCAAGGTAATAAATGTCAATTTGTGAACACCTGCCAATTTATAGTGAAACAGTGTTTATCAAGGTAATAAATGTCAATTTGTGAACACCTGCCAATTTACAGTGAAACAGTGTTTATCAAGGTAATAAATGTCAATTTGTGAACACCTGCCAATTTATAGTGAAACAGTGTTTATCAAGGTAATAAATGTCAATTTGTGAACACCTGCCAGTTTACAGTGAAACAGTGTTTATCAAGGTAATAAATGTCAATTTGTGAACACCTGCCAATTTATAGTGAAACAGTGTTTATCAAGGTAATAAATGTCAATTTGTGAACACCTGCCAATTTACAGTGAAACAGTGTTTATCAAGGTAATAAATGTCAATTTGTGAACACCTACCAATTTACAATGAAACTGTTTATCCAGGTAATAAATATTAAGATGTAAACACTTGAGGCACAGAAAAGTAGATTGACAGAGAAAATATTGTATTTATTGAAGTAATATTTGATTAGTTGTAAACACCAGAAGTATGGGAATGGCAATTTAAAGAATAAGAGTGAAATTATTAGAGAAAAGATGGCTTTTATCAAGGTAGCATTTTCTAGTTGCATGCAGTATTGCAAAGGCAGATATACAGCGAAAAGTGTGTATTCTATAGATATATTGATTTAAAAATATGTTGTAACTTGTAAGTTATCCAGGGCAAAATCAAACAGTGTAAGTGGTATGTGGAGAAATTTGGGCAAGGGCATTTCAGATGGAATAGGAAGATATGCAAGACAAAAGCATAATGTGTATAATGTTTAAAGATGTTCGAAAATAAAATATGCATTGCAAAAAAATAAACAATTATACAATGATCTTAGCATGAATACTTACCAGATGTTAAGAATTGTAACACTATGTTTTTGATTACACCTTCAGTTTGTAGCACCATGCTTTGCTGTCTGTATTTAATCAGCTAATATGATTGTTCCTGCACAGTTCTATGCAATGTAATAAATATCTACCGAGATCACATTCATTTGTCCAGTTTTGAACATCTGAAGCTGGACTGACCGGGGAAAAACACAGATCTGATGTAAGTAACTGACACAATACATCACATAAAGAAGTAAACCTGTCCGTGAGTGGGAGTAAAACTCACACACTCTACTGGTGATAAACACTGATTGTATTACTAGATTTACAATTACATGTATATGTTCTAAGCATTTTCTTGGCGGAACCTGTGAAGATATTGCAAAGATCCTCTACAATTGAGTCTATTGTATCGATTAAATCAAACTGCCATATGATTGCAATCTGATAAGTTATTTTAATTGACAGTTTGTGATTTGATCGTAGATTTCATTTTGATGTTTTGTATGATATAGATACTATTATATGCTGCTGCCATATTTTATTTTTTTTATTTTTATCTTCCATCACAGTCGATTACCAGGTTGGATAAGAAGTATGATTCCAAATATATTTTACATCACAGAAAAGGCATGGAATTATTATCCCTATACAGAGACAGGTAAGATTTTTTTTTGTATCACTTGGGTGTCCGTCATACATTTTCTTTTCTTGTTTATGTTAACTTTTTCACATTTTATTCTTCTCCTGCAAAACTGCTGAATCAAATAGAACAAACTGGATAGGGATGATTCTAAGGAAAAAGAGATTCTGATTTCAGATTCATTGATCGTCTTTGGGGAAGGTTTAGTATGGGACCTAAAAGGCGAAAATCTAGTAAATCTTTAAAAACAAAATGCTCAAATTCTTAAATAGAAATGTTTCAGTATTTGTTGTGCAGCATGATATGTAGATTTAGATATATATACTTATACGAACATGTCCTAGATCTATACTGTCATAGCCTGGGATTCAAAGTTGCACATGCATGTAGGCTATACTAGGAAAAAATAAAAATTAAAAAAAAAGATTTTCCTAAAAACCAATAATGGAATGTATGAATCATCATTGTGCTATGCAGATATAATAAACTTTTCAAATTTAAGCCACCAAGTATATGGGATACCACAATAAGTACAGTAGCTAGCAGACTACATCATTTTTTGTCAATAAAGCATCAATTTAAATTAAGAAACTAAATAGATTAATTTATTAATATTTTGTATTTATATTTTGTATCTTTAGACCACATCGGTGTCATAATGGTTAGCGGGCTCACCTTGAGTGTGGTAGATTGTGAGTTTAAGTCTCGGTCGAGTAAAACCAATGACAATAAAATTGGTATTTGTTTCTTCTCCGCTAAGCATGCAGCATTAAGGAGAAAGAGCAAAGACTGGTTGGCTCGGAATCAGAATAATGTGTCCGAGTGGAGCGACATGTCCACAGGCAGACTGTTGTTTCAGTGAGCTAGCACTATAAAAATCCAAAGCAGTGTGTTGGTCTGGTATAAAGTGGAACTCATCATCATCTCATTGAAAATTAACTTAATTCTCACCATGATATAGATGAAAAATTGCTGAAATGGTGTTAAACAGCACTCACTCACTCTTGTATCTTTACCATCTGTACAGAACGGACATCTGGGTATCTAGCTTGTGTAACACGACTACAACTCCTCTTAGAACACTAGATGGAATGTAACCAAAGATACCATACCAAATTCCTTCTTATAACCCACTTATAATTGATTTTTGTAGATTTTCAAATATCATTGAAATGAGAACTCCTTTATATACATCAGTGTGAGATATCATACATGACACTTTTCTTTCGCTCAAAACTCATCTTTTTCTAATTCATCTTTATTTTCTTTTTCATATCAAACGGAACAGAATACACAGTGAGTACAGTTTAGAATGAAAAGATAGCACAAGTTAAAAGATATGGAAAGATATAATTTTGACCAAATTGATTTATTGTTAGCTCATATGAACATTGCATGTTTTAGCTATCACTTTTTATCCCTATGACATTGTTAGTTTTGAAAAAGAATTTGTGTATGTACAGTCAAACCTGCCGATGAGATCACCTCTATTGAACAGTCACCTGTATTAAAAGGTCACCTTTTTCTTTCCCTGTCGTAGAAAATTTCATATGAATTGAACCTCTTTTAAGAGGTCACCTGTCTTAAAAGGCCACTTTTTCTTTGTCCCAAAGGTGACCTGTTAATACAGGTTTGACTGTACTGCTATATTCCTGCCTTGGCAGTATAAATTTAAAATGAAAACAGCAGCTCTAGACTTATCAATGGAGATATACCATCATTTTAACAGATTTTCTCTTTAAAAGTTAAATTTTAATTAAGACAGTTAAATCCTTGTTGAATAAACCAGAATCCTGTATAAACCCAACTTTAATTATAGTACTAATGTAGGAAGTCTTTCTTATTTTAACCTGTATAAACTGAACACCTGTCTATTCCAAACTCAAAAGTTGGTTCCCAGGTGGTTTGGTTTAGAAAGGTTGATCTATAATTATTATACCCATAGCGAAATTGAAGCAAATTATAGTGGTTTCATTGTGCTGTATGTCATCTGCCTGTCTGTAGACACAAACTTCTTCAGTGCAGAACTTTGTTTTGCTTGTCTCAATGCCTACAACCATCAGAGGGCCCGGGTGGCTCAATGAGAGGTAGTTGGATTACCTAACAACTCATACAAGCCTATCACCAATACAGCGTGGGTTCGCTCCCGGCTTTGTAAATTACAAAAGGGTGCTGCCGCAAGTGATAAAGTTTACCAGTTGCTTGCCCATGGTCGATGGTTCTCTCCAGGTACTCCGGCTTCTTCCACCACTAAAACTGGTAGCCATGATATAGCTGAAATATTGCTGAAAGTGGCATTAAAACACCAAAAATAAAAAAATAAAAAATCTACAACCATCATATGTTGTGAATTTTGAAAATAAATTTTAAACCGTAATGGTCAACAATTCCACCAATACCAAAAAAACAAACACCCACCTCTCACCTCCAATCACTGATCACAAAAAAAACTGTAATATGGCTTTAGAAATCCACGTCCTAGCTTTGGACAGTCACAAAAATGAGGTGGGATTAACCCAGTCCATGAAATACCAACCCTCTCCATCTTAATAATTTGATCATTAATGCCAATACAGATATAAACAATTAAAAAAGCCTGCACAGATTCACTTCCACTCAAAAAGCCTGCACAGATTCACTTCCACTCAAAAAGCCTGCACAGATTCACTTCCACTCAAAAAGCCTGCACAGATTCACTTCCACTCAAAAAGCCTGCACAGATTCACTTCCACTCAAAAAGCCTGCACAGATTCACTTCCACTCAAAAAGCCTGCACAGATTCTCTTCCACTCAAAAAGCCTGCACCGATTCACTTCCACTCAAAAAGCCTGCACAGATTGACTTCCACTCAAAAAGCCTGCACAGATTGACTTCCACTCAAAAAGCCTGCACAGATTCTCTTCCACTCAAAAAGCCTGCACCGATTCACTTCCACTCAAAAAGCCTGCACAGATTGACTTCCACTCAAAAAGCCTGCACAGATTGACTTCCACTCAAAAAGCCTGCACAGATTCTCTTCCACTCAAAAAGCCTGCACCGATTCACTTCCACTCAAAAAGCCTGCACAGATTGACTTCCACTCAAAAAGCCTGCACACATTCTCTTCCACTCAAAAAGCCTGCACACATTCTCTTCCACTCAAAAAGCCTGCACACATTCTCTTCCACTCAAAAAACCTGCACAGATTCTCTTCCACTCAAAAAGCCTGCACAGATTCTCTTCCACTCAAAAAGCCTGCACAGATTCTCTTCCACTCAAAAAGCCTGTACAGATTCACTTCCACTCAAAAAGCCTGCACAGATTCACTTCCTCTCAAAAAGCCTGCACAGATTCACTTCCACTCAAAAAGCCTGCACAGATTCACTTCCACTCAAAAAGACCACACCGTATGATAAAAATGAATGACCACATAAACATGGTCAGTACAATAGCAAGGTCAAAAATACTCTTAGAACAAAAACAATCGTAACTGATACTTCTAACAGATTTTATATCATTTAGTCATAAATATCTAAAGTTCTTCATGGGAGACCAGAATAAGTAGGGCTAAGATTTGTTGGAAGGATACATGAATTCTCTGTTTTAATTGCTAGTCAGACCTTCTAGTTCTAACAGTATATTGTCTATGTTTAACAAAGAAAGCCTACCTCAAAAGAGTCAACTATAGGTGCTAAATAATAACCTTTACTTGTGATGAATTGACTTTTAATTAGAAGACTTGCATACATATACATATTTTATATTTCTGTTCAATTTTTGCTTAAAAAAATTCCATGAATGAAGAAAAATTGGATATAAAATATATATATATATTATTTTTTTTGCAGTGTTCGTTTGTCCCACTTTTCAAAGTTTACATAGAGACTCGATATGAAAATAACAAAGGAACCAGTGATAATGTAAGTATCAGGATGTAAATGCTGTTTTAATGTCAAGGTCACTACTTCATTGGTTGGTAATGACCGGAAATATAATGTAAACAAATAGTAAATACTCTTACAATATACACATAGGTATATAGTTGTAACTTCCTTTATTGTGAAAAACCACATCGATGTTGTAATGGTTAGCATGCTCGCCTCGAGGATGGTAGGTCATAAGTTCAAGCCATGGTCGAGTCAATAAAATTGGTAGTTGGTGCTTCCCAGCTAAGTATTAAGGAGCAAAGACTGGTTGGCTTGGTATCAGGATAATGCAGACTGTTATTTCAGTGAGGTAGCTCTATAAAAATCAAACTAAGGATGTTGGTCTAGTACAAAGGGGACCTCATCATCATCTCATTGTAATGTAACTTGTTCAGTCCATTATACAGTTGAAATATTGCTCACTTGGTGTTAAACAACAAATCACTAACTCCTGTATAATGACTGTAACTGAATCATTTTATAAAGATGATACTGCACCCCAGATATCAAGTACCTAAATGTAGTAATCACAAAATCATTGATTGATTGGTGGAAATTCTTAAAAAAAACAATATTCACTTTAAATTTGAAAACAATAAATGATATAATCAAGTGTTTATTAAAGAATTTGCAGGAAAATGAAAGCATTTATTTCACATTTTGAGCACATCATCAAATGTTACTTAACCTCTCCATGATGTAGTTGAAAAATTGCATTTAGAAAATATGTAAAGGACAAGATAGAACCAATACATATTTATATAAGGGATTTACTCTTTACCTTGTGTAATTATTATTTGATTCTTGATGTTTCTGAATGGAATTAAATGTCACAATTATTAAATTTTTGGGTCAAATTGTGAACATCATGACATCATGTTTTGGCAAATCGAAGGCACAAGAACAACAATCAATCAATCAATCAATCAAAGGCACAAGATTAGTAATGCAAAATAACAAAAAATTAAGTCTCATTTCATTTTCTGTGAAATGTTGTTTCACTTATGGATTTTCAATCTTCAAATTTATTACATTAAATGTGATCTTCTTTGTGTTCTGTTTGAATTTCAATTCATAAAATTATCAGAAAAAAAGTTATATAATTTTGTTTGAATTGCAGGGCATTGAACTGTCAGAGGAAAATTAATTGATTCTGTTTTGTATTTCAGTGTATAGGACATCAGATCTAGATGAAGATTGTTTCACTTTCGTTTTGTATTTCAGTGTGTAGGACATCAATTCTAGATGCAGATTGTTTCACTTTTGTTTTGTATTTCAGTGTGTAGGACTGTCAACTGAAGATTTAGAAATCAGAGAAATTGAACATCTAGATATTGCATTTGATGACATTCCAGAGAAAAATTATAAAAAAGAAGAGGTACTTTAGAATTGACAAACACATTTTTAGCAGGGGCGGATCCAAAGACTCTTTTGACGGGGGAGGGGGGCTCAGTTATGGAGCAATATTTTCAATAATAGATGGATCCAAATGTAGCCCCAAAGCGGTTCTGATGTGTAGGTCCGTAAACCTTGTTTTCATTTCATTTCGTGTATAGTCAAGAAAGGGTACAGTTATTGACTTCCTAAAGTAGTCTTCCGGACCCTCTGCTTGAACATTATCTCTCATTATTTGTCTCCCGCGTATTCTAGGTTTTTTAACCTCTATTTCTAGCAGTTCACAGATTTCAACACTCATCCCAAAACACTGGTGATTGAATTGTTCCACATTTGCTCTGTAGTCTTCTACTTCTAGTGAGCTCTGAACTAAAGTTGCACTTTTTAAGGCTCTGCCTATGTCAAGTGATCTCTGTTTTAGTGATCTGCTGAGGCCTTTCTTAAAAGCCAGGCACATTTGAACAATAACAATGGCTACAACAAAATCAATGTAGCAAATGGAATACAACAAAGAAGTTACATCAGCTGCTCCTGGTCACAGGAGCTCGCAGTTATGTTTTCACATTACCAGGTTTGTACTCCTGGTCCGGTGTTCATGTATGTGTCTTTTGGCAGTTTTGTAAAGTGCTCAAAGGTCTGAGCAATAACAGGAAAAAAATCTAATAAGTCTATTATTTTTCTAATTATTTTTAATTATTTTATATGTATTTATATTTTCATTTAGAGTTTAAAATATGCTGTATTCATATATTTTCAAAACGGAAACTCGTGTAATTTTTTTTTTTAAATACAGCAACATTTGCCTTTAACTTATTTGTAAAAATAAATGTTACTTAAAAAAGAATTTCCTTCAAAGAGCCTCAATTTACAGGTGGTTATACCTATATGAAATTATGACACTAGACATGTTTATATAATGGTTTTAAGACAAACCCGATACACTCATAAAAACTTCCAATAAGCTTAAAATTTTGATTTAGCATAATTACTTATAATTACCTCTTTGAAGATTAAATCAACACAAAGAAATTAATTTGTATTTTGTTTCACTTTCATCACAAAGATCAAAATCATTCGATTAAAAGCCATATCATGACGTTAAATAGCCTTGAAAAAACGTATGTTATTAGATAGATAGCTGTGAATTACAGAATATTCCGAGTTAAATAAAAACGATAATTTCACAGTGAAATTATCGTTTTTGATTTCACTCTCGCTATATTTCACGCCATTTCGTTGTTGACGTCATATGAAGACTTCCAGTTTGAAACGTAAGGATTAGACGTTATTTGGCTTCGTGTACCCTTCAATTTTGATCAAATATAACTAAAATAATATTTCATGGTAAGCATTTTAATTATTTTATTGTCGTGGGTGGCGCCATGTTTTTGAAGTGATACACATTATAGTACATGTGTATATCCCTACGCTGCACACGTAATATAGTGCAATTAAACTCATTTTATATTCAATTCGATTCGAAACATTTTTTTTTTATCTATATAATAAATACTATAACTAATTGACGAGTTTCATTATCAAAAATATGTCACTCATGACCAAATAACGTCGTGCGTTACTGAGATATTTGGTCATGAGTGACATATTTTTTATAATAAAACTCGTCAATTAGTTATAGTATAATTAATATATGTGCTTGACTTATTTGACGAGGGGGGTGGGGGTGGGGGTACTGAAACCAACAAAGCCCCTCCTTGAATCTACCACTGTTTAGCTTGGAAATTTATTTGAATTACTTTGATATACAAAATATATTACAACATGTTACTGCTACATGTACCAGGCCTTGTTAAAGGGGAGGAAATAAATAACTTGAAGAACTTTTAAAATGTATTCTTTTAGGGGACAAGAGTTTGTAAATTTTGTTTAAAATGTTTTTATGTAATTTTTATGTTTTGTCCTATTATCTAGGTTACATGTGATGTAAAGACCTATATGTTGTTCTGAGAACCATAAAATCTTTAATTATATTGTGTCACAGTCAAAGGAACTATGACATATTTAATTATTCGAGTTAAGCTGGATAAGTTAAAAAGCAGTTGAAAACCTCAATTGATCAAATTTTTACTTGACGTTATACAAGGAAACAACATATTTTGAACTGGACATTTTTTGAAAGCGAGCTCTATTTTGGATTAATTAAGAATGTTTAATCTAAGTCTTTTTTTCATTTTACAGGATCTCAAAATATATAAATCAGATAAGACAGGTAGAGGACCTTTAGAAGAAGGTTGGCGGGTAATAAATAAATATATTATAAAAAAAAATTTAAACAGTAATGGTCATCAATACCACTAATATCAACAAAATAATCACCTCTCATCTTAACTCACTGAACACAAAAAACACCACCACATTTAAGGAATATTTGAAATTGTTGAACAGGTTATACAATATAACCAGGTTTGGGTCAGTTTATGCTTAATAAACTGTGAAGTGGTTTATGAAAAGCGTAAACTGATCCAAGCCAGGTTATGCAAGTATAACCTGTTCAACAATTTCAAATATTCCTTATAATTTAATTTTTACTACAAAATTTAATGATTCCTCAATTTTAATTACGATTATTTCATGTGACTATTTGAATTTGTCGTTGGCGGATGAACATGTTGGTGACGTCACTATACCAACCCAGGTTATCGAGTATGACCAAAATTTTCTCCAGGCGGATTAGCCAATCAGATTGAAATATTCAAATCAAATTAAATTATTAGATATTGGAAATCCATGTCCTGTCTTGAGGCAGACACAAAGGTATCTTTAATAAGACATGTAATAAGAAAAGTTTAAAGATACCTTAGAGATAAACCGCATCAGTGGTGTAATGGTTAGCGTGCTCGCCTCGAGTTCGGTAGATCATGGGTGTGCTGAAACTGGGCATTTTCGGGACTATAAAATTGGTATTTGTTGCTTCTCCGCTAAGCACGCAGCATTAAGGAGAAAGAGCAAAGACTGGTTGGGTCGGAATCAGAATAATGTGTCCGAGTGGAGCGACATGTCTACTGGCGGACTGTTGTTTCAGTGAGCTAGCACTATAAAAATCCAACTCACTCCATAGAGATAATCAGAAGCTGTAAAGTGCACCTTATCTTGTATCATCTTAATTTCTTCAAAATGAGTATTTGTTTAAATCCTCTGTCGGGTACATTTTGTATTTTGAAAATTTTATAAATTTACACCTATTTGTTTTGAACAATGCCAGAGAGGAAAGATTCAAACAATATTTAATGGGAGGCTAGCAAGAAGTCGATAAATAAATAAAACTTTCAATAACATATTCAGCAAATTTTGTTTATTTCTTTTGTACAGTGTTGAATACTGAATCAGTCAATAAAAATGCACTTCTAGATTATTAAAGTTAAATCTTAGTTTTTCAGTCACACATGTTTGTTTGAATTAGCCATGGTTTCCTTGGTAACTAGTGGCTAACATCTACTACATTTATATCAAATTATCCCAATGATGTGGCATTGAAATTGGGGTTTTAGAATAAGGTTCATCATTGTATATTATAAATAGAAGAGGGAGATAAATGTTATTTTTCATTTCAATAAAACCATTCACCAATAAGACTTATTTTTTCAGGATAAAGTTCAGCCCATCATGTGTTCATATAAAGCTGTTAAAGTATATTTTGAGATGTGGGGTCTCCAAACAAAAGTAGAACAATTTGGACAACGAGTAAGTAGATTTCTTTATGGAACAACAGTAGAGCAGTTTAGACAATAAGAAAGATAATTTCTTTTTGTTAAATCATTATTGTCAAGTGATCCAAGACTAAGAAGAAAGATCATCAAAAAAAGTAGAACAATTAAGAATTAAGTTAATTACCTGTAGGAACAACAGGTAGACTATATATGTAGCTGTTTTAAGTAGGGACTGATTACCCTTCCGTATCACCTGAGTTCACCCCCGGTTTTTAGTGGGTTTCGTGTTAATCAATCTTTAGTTTTATGTGTATGTTTTGTAAATCATTGTTTGTACTTTTTCTTTTGGTCATTGTGTTGTCTGTCCTTCTTTGATTTACAGATTCTGATTACCCCTTTTAGTATCTTCAAACTCTTCTTACAATGTTTGATTTTTGTTTGAAAACAATTTTTTGTGAATTTTGTCATCATTATATTCTAAGCAGTCTACATTATATTTTATATTTGTAGTCAATTAAAGACGTATTAGTTCTTGGCCACAGACAAGCTTTTGCTTGGATTGACGAATGGATAGGTAAGTTAAACATCCATAAGATAATGATTTTCAGAATGAAATCCTAAATGATATTTGAATTTAAGGCAATGCACAAACAATTTCAATTTAAAATGTCTTGTTTCTCAAACTGGTGAAATTACAAGATTAGTATAAGCTTTGATCAAAAAGGATTTGGATGCAAGTTAACATGAAGGAAAATCTCAGTCAGGAGTAAAGTAAAGTGGCGTTTGGTGTTTAACGACACTTTTAACAATATTTCAGTTATATCGTGGCAGTCAGTTTTATTGGTGGAGGAAACCGGAGAAAACCACCGACCTGCCGCAAGTCACTGACAAACTTTATCACATAATGTTGTATCGAATACACCTCGCCTGAACGGGATCGAACTCCCAATGTTTGTGGTGATAGGCACTGTTTGCATAGGTAGTTATAAATCCAACTACCGTGCGATCACGGCCATGGTGGCCCCAAGTAAAGTAAGGTACATTGCTTTAATTGTTGTTCTTTATCTTACAATCTGTCTAAAAACCTACTTCAGGCTATAAATATATTAAAGTCTGTACTGCATGAATGTCACAATATTTGCATTCAAATCTTCTTATTACATTATGTTAGGAATATCAAACCCAGAGAATGTACAATACATTTATTTATGTGTAATACACACACCTCCTTAACCCAGAGAATGTACAATACATTTATTTATGTGTAATACACACACCTCCTTAACCCAGAGAATGTACAATACATTTATTTATGTGTAATACACACACCTCCTTAACCCAGAGAATGTACAATACATTTATTTATGTGTAATACACACACCTCCTTAACCCAGAGAATGTACAATACATTTATTTATGTGTAATACACACACCTCCTTAACCCAGAGAATGTACAATACATTTATTTATGTGTAATACACACACCTCCTTTATTAAATGTAATAGAAATATATACATTTTATGAATTCTTGTGTATAAAACTTGTTCACTTTCTAATTAGAATAATACATATTTATATTTAACATACATTATGTGCCATTTCCTGTGTGAAGTGAACCATGCATTAAGTAGTAAGAAAATATGGATCTAAATGAATATGAGAGACTGTCCAACTTTACACATGGGCACAGATTAAAGTAATGGAACAGTACTTTATTGCTGTTCTACATTTCAGTCATAATATGGTTTTCAACAATGAGCATAACTAAAATGAGAGTGAAACAGCCCCTAGATTGACTGGTACTTTTTACTTCAGTCGAGGAACCTTCTCATTTGGTTCATTAGTATTTAAGACTGATATTAGATTTAACCAATGGCAATTAACTAATATTATCATATATATGACCATATAAACATATTTGTTGTCATTGTCATGTAATTAATTGTACCTGTTTATTTTACAGGTATGTCTATGGAAGACCTCAGGAAGTATGAAAACGAAACAAATGAAAAGACAAATGCAAAAGTACTCAGTTCATGATACCAGTTATAGATTTAGGAGAATTATTATAAGAAGAAATGCAAAAAATAACCTCGGAATTCCTGTCTAAAACTTTACTGTATCCTTGTCTACAATTATACTGTTCCCTGTTTACAACTGTAGTGGATCCTTGTCTACAACTGTACTGTTCCCTGTTTACAACTGTACTGAATCCTTGTCTAGAACTTTACTGGATCCTTGTCTACAACTGTACTGTTCCCTGTTTACAACTGTACTGTATCCTTGTCTACAACTTAACTGGATCCTTGTCTACAACTTTACTGTTCCCTGTTTACAACTGTACTGTATCCTTGTCTACAACTTTACTGTTCCCTGTTTACAACTGTACTGTATCCTTGTCTACAATTTTACTGTATCATTGTCTAAAACTGTACTGTTCCCTGTCTACAAATGTATTGTGATCATATGTGCATTGTTATCCTAGTTGGCCAAAACATGTTGGTTTTTTTTTATGACAGTGTTGGTATGTAATAAAACTATCTGTATCAGATAATAACTGTTCTATCAAAGATTTCAATTGTTTTTCATCCATAAAAAAAAACACAAATTTATCATTGTTTATTGAAAGTAAATTTCACAATTTAATTCTAAAAACAATGACAAATGCTTTTTTCTTCTAATTCTTATGTTTTTTTTAATAAATTACATTAACTGTAGCATTCTAATTACACAATAGTTAGAGATTCCATGTAAATATTTTACTTCTGTGAAGTTCTCAATATTCATTAGTAACCAAGTTTTGTTGTTTTCATGAAATTAATGGATCACAAAACCACAAATTGTCAACGAACATTTATATGTAAGCTTGTAACTTATCCCACCAAGTGATACATGTTCCCATGAACCACTGGTTTTTTAACTGCATTTGATCTGTGTTTGTAAAAATGTATTATTAATATAAGTACTGATTTTTAAAATATTTTTGAATTTATTAAATATTATATAGCTGAAATTTTAGAATGTTAAAAAGTTTTTTTTACACAAGCTTCATGTCTATTAAAATTATTCAATTACAATAGACTCAATCCATTTTGTATATTATATTGACTTTGTGTTGTATAATGAGTAGAAACATTTTTGCTCTTCAGCATATCTCAATAGTAGATTGCTCAACTAGAATTTTTATTCTTTACTTTATGAATCTTTGTAATATTGTTGTCCATGTAGAAATTTTATATAATCTATCTAATATTACTAGGAGTTCAGAGTTAGGTTAAGAAAAAATACAAATCAATATTAGTGTATGATACTCTTGGCTACCACCAGGAACTGTATTCTCTTTCAATCAACATGAGTGTGTTATCTCCCTTGATTAAGTTTTTTTTTTAACCAACCAATTAAAGGGAGACAATTTAACAATGTGTCTCATTAGATTTCATGGGAGACTCTTGAGATAAAAAAAAAAAAAATCTGTCAAAATTAAAAACTTCTGTCATTTTTATTCCCTCTGTCAAAATTTTAACAAACAGATTTACTAGTAGTGTACAGTCTTATACAATTTACATATATTTGGACACAAATTAATTTTGTTTTCATTTTTTTGTTTTAGCTGATTTTTATCTTACGAGTTACATGTATATGTCAGTCTAGTTCTGTAGTACATGTATATGTATTGTATTGTACATGTATATTTTCTATACTTTTTCATATTTTTCATATATTGTGATGAATTCATAATAAAAGATACAGGTTGTACTATGAAATACACAGTAGGATTTAAATAAGTGTATGAGAAATAATCAACATTTAGAAATAAGTAAGATAAGAATATCTGTGGTTATTTTACTCACATGATGGTACTTAAAGAATTCTTTCTGCACCTATCATTTCAAACCAATAAAACTGACCGCCACGATATAACTGAAATATTGTTGAATGTGGCGTTATACAACATAAACCAACCTGCCATTTCATCATTTGAAACAAATTCAATTTGTAGCATTACTGACCTTTTCCTTTGATGTTTTTTTATATATGAATGATTCAGGTTAATAATGTGTTTGTAGAAAACCATGGTCTATTATCTGGAATTGATATTGTACCACTCAATTAATCAGCTATTAAAACTACTGAATCCAAATGCAAATGGGCGGGGCTTATATTATGGTACAACATGCAGGACTGAATGCTGTACCATAGATAAAAATGTCAATCATTTAATTTCTGTTACAAAACATATACCACGTGTCATCCTTATGAATTGATTTAAACAAACTCATCCTTCAGAATCGTTAGTTTAGATAAGTTAGTTCGTAAGACCGATGGTATATATAATACTTGTATGTAGGTCTAATTTAGAAAGCTGTTTGATAATGTTTATAGTTCAATGCTAATACATTCTCCAGTACAATATTTATGTCAACCCTAAGTAACATTATGTTAATTTATTCCATCCAATTCAATATTATCACAAGTGATCTAATTATTAAGCATAATTCTCTACTATTTACTAATACTTGGTTCTTTCCTTTTTTTAGTTCAGTTTGTACTGGATATTAATGTTCATTTTAAATTCAGTATTTGCAAAGTGATAAGATAGTTGCACATTGTTTAATTTGATCATTAGGACAGACAAGTAGTATTTGAGTCACCTTATCACATATACCTGGCTATTTGTGTGATCAAGACATTCAGAATTAGTGCAAAAAAAATATTAAGTAAAAAGCATTGAGAAAAGCATAACCAAATAATGTTGTATACATTTTAGATACAATATAGATTTTACTTTCATTAAAATAACCTGTCATATTCACTAAAACTAGTATAAGTCTAAATATAATGGTTGCATTACACAGGTTTATTTAAAGCTTGTTATAAACAGGTTTGACTAGTAGTTCAATCTAGTTCTAGGTTTAAACCACAAGATTTTATAATAAGCTTGATATCAAAAGCCAGAATTTTAGTTAAGAAAATTATTACATTTTCAGTTCATCCATGAAAAGTATTTAGGATCATTTCAACAGATGAAGTCTTAATTATACATTGTATTCTGTCTTATATTTCCTAATGTTGTACAATAGTACCTCTCTTATAAGGATACTTGTTTTTATTGCGGCAATATAAGAGTGAAATTAGTGTATCATACTCTGTATTTTTCACATATTTTTTTACAATAGTTATTGCTCACTTCTATAATGATTTATTCTTTCATCTATGGTGGTATATAATCAAAATTACAAAAGATGCCATCAAGTAACCATACTAGATCTAACCCACCAAGATGAGATATATAGAATCTAACACCGGGGATAGTACAAGATAGGGAAATCTCCGACACCCGAGGGTAAGATTTCAATTGTTCTCTTTACGAGGCTTGCCGAGTTAAAGAACGATTGTAATCTTACCCAAGGGTGTCGGAGATTTCCCTATCTTGTACTTTTCCCGGTGTTTGATTTTATTTCTCACTAAACACCTAATTGTTTTTGTTTACATTCCATCGAGTGTTTTCCCGCAATTTATTTTTCCATTGCTGAAGTAAATATTCGATTTATCCATATGCAACCGTATCTCAGCAGTATTTCAAATGTATTTCATCATAAAGTACAATGTATTTAATAAATATATTATAAATGTTACTACAACAAAAAAATATTTGAATTTGGTCAAAGGGAGGTAATTTCTTTCTTTACGTTAGTTACTAACAAGGGAGAGCACTCTATTATTTACTCAAAGTAAGCAAACATTGACTGGAAGAGAGCCTGAAAAAAGAATCAAACACCGTGAAAGGTGCACGTTAGCTAGCAGAATATAATACATAAATGAATTTAAAAATACTTATGTAGTAGAATCGTGGTTAATTGTTTATTTTAAAAAGGAAAAGCATGGAGATATTGGGGGACAGTTGACATAAACTGCACAGCATGCATTTGCCGGTAAAACGCACGTGATTTTTTTGTCTTGCACTAGTGCAAGATAAGAAAATCTCACATGGCTAAAAATAGGTACTGGTCGGTCTCAAAAATGAGAAAACTATGTCCAGACACCATTAAAAAACCAAACTAGATATAACCCACCAAGATAAGAAATTTCATAAAGAACTATTCCATTCCAAGAAGCATTATTTAGCAACATTAGTTGTATCTAAATAACTGCATAATTTTACCCGATACTGTTTTTATATTGTTTTTATTTGCAAGATTTAGCATTTCTACTATATCAAATAAGCATAGTCAAACAGTTGCAAATGGTGAAATTTGAGAAATCATGGTCAAGAGTCCTAAATGGAATTTAATAAATGGGTTTGGAATGAATTTGGGAAGAAAACAGCATGGCCAATGTATTTATAAATGAATCGTGAATGAATTTTGGAAGAAAACAGCATGACCAATGTATTTATAAATGAATCATGAATGAATTTGGGAAGAAAACAGCATGGCCAATGTATTTATAAATGAATCGTGAATGAATTTGGGAAGAAAACAGCATGGCCAATGTATTTATAAATGAATCGTGAATGAATTTGGGAAGAAAACAACATGGCCAATGTATTTATAAATGAATCGTGAATGAATTTGGGAAGAAAACAGCATGGCCAATGTATTTATAAATGAATCGTGAATGAATTTTGGAAGAAAACAACATGACCAATGTATTTATAAATGAATCGTGAATGAATTTGGGAAGAAAACAACATGGCCAATGTATTTATAAATGAATCGTGAATGAATTTGGGAAGAAAACAGCATGGCCAATGTATTTATAAATGAATCGTGAATGAATTTTGGAAGAAAACAGCATAGCCAATGTATTTATAAATGAATCGTGAATGAATTTGGGAAGAAAACAACATGGCCAATGTATTTATAAATGAATCGTGAATGAATTTGGGAAGAAAACAGCATGGCCAATGTATTTATAAATGAATCGTGAATGAATTTGGGAAGAAAACAACATGGCCAATGTATTTATAAATGAATCGTGAATGAATTTGGGAAGAAAACAGCATGGCCAATGTATTTATAAATGAATCGTGAATGAATTTGGGAAGAAAACAACATGGCCAATGTATTTATAAATGAATCGTGAATGAATTTGGGAAGAAAACAACATGGTCAATGTATTTATAAATGAATCGTGAATGAATTTGGGAAGAAAACAGCATGGCCAATGTATTTATAAATGAATCGTGAATGAATTTGGGAAGAAAACAACATGGCCAATGTATTTATAAATGAATCGTGAATGAATTTGGGAAGAAAACAGCATGGCCAATGTATTTATAAATGAATCGTGAATGAATTTGGGAAGAAAACAACATGGCCAATGTATTTATAAATGAATCGTGAATGAATTTGGGAAGAAAACAGCATGGCCAATGTATTTATAAATGAATCGTGAATGAATTTGGGAAGAAAACAACATGGCCAATGTATTTATAAATGAATCGTGAATGAATTTGGGAAGAAAACAACATGGCCAATGTATTTATAAATGAATCGTGAATGAATTTGGGAAGAAAACAACATGGCCAATGTATTTATAAATGAATCGTGAATGAATTTGGGAAGAAAACAGCATGGCCAATGTATTTATAAATGAATCGTGAATGAATTTGGGAAGAAAACAACATGGCCAATGTATTTATAAATGAATCGTGAATGAATTTGGGAAGAAAACAGCATGGCCAATGTATTTATAAATGAATCGTGAATGAATATGGGAAGAAAACAGCATGGCCAATGTATTTATAAATGAATCGTGAATGAATTTGGGAAGAAAACAGCATGGCCAATATATTTATAAATGAATCGTGAATGAATTTGGGAAGAAAACAGCATGACCAATGTATTTATAAATGAATCGTGAATGAATTTGGGAAGAAAACAGCATGGCCAATGTATTTATAAATGAATCGTGAATGAATTTACTTTAGACATTAGCATTTATATTTAACTCAAAGGGTCATGTGAGGTATTGTCATCACTGCAGTCATAGGCGTGTCTTAAAACATTTCACATTTCAGTCTTCAAAACCACTTGGCTAATTGAAATCAAACTTGCTGAAAATGTCTATTTGATAGTCCTCTACGATTGTTTTGTTTATTTAATATGCAAAAAAATTCTTTCAATTTATTTTTATATAATTGATACAACATACAGAACCTGTTAAGTCCTTTAGAAGTCATGTTATTGACATTTATATCTATATTTTACAAAAAAAAGGCACTGTGACTGACATTGACTGATTGTGGCTAATGAATTGGATGAAGATAAAAATTGAACATTAGTTAAATATAAATAAGCCTTGAAAAATAATTTTAATAAAGGTGCATGGTTTTCTCCGGATACTCCGATTTCCTCCACCAATAAAACTGACCACCACGATATAACTGAAATATTGTTGAAAGTGGCATTAAACACCATAGACCCTAAATAAAGGAGCATAAAGTTCATTTATCTCTGTTTATTATTTCACTGTAGGATCATCATTGAAGAACTTGGCCTATATGGAATCTAAAACCACCCATTCCTACATTTCAGCACTGCTCTATACTTCTAACTAAAGCATACTTTTGATGCGAGCACAATAAACCCAACTGATATTTTATAAAACAGATAACTTGGTAAATGAAAAATGTGCAAATAAAATATGTATTTTTTGGTCAGTTTCAAATTTTTACTATTTTGAGATATATTTTTAATCACATTTGTTTCTTTTTATTCATTTTTTACAATTATCATAAATTTATACTTTGTTTGTTGGTTACTTTTATGATTTTCAAGAAAACTCAGAGATTATATATTTTTGTAGAATATTTCAACTATTTCATGTATATATGTCTTATCCAATAGATGTGAATAAACATATGATTTTTTTTCTCTCTCTTCTTCTGCCCATGGAACAGTCCATTATCTAAGTCTATAAAAGTATATTGTTAATGAATTATAATTCCATCCACAAGTTTGATCAAACCAAAGGGTAACCAGAAACAACAATCAAAGAACAACAGACAATGCAATGGCCAAAACAGACAAACAATTATCAATAAAACAATACACAGAGAAGGGACCGACCATTTAACTTGAAAGGGGGGGGGGGTTATGATTTTTTGTTTCGTTCAGAATATTTTTTTCCAGAATTCAACATTAGGTTATATGACAAAAACTCTCAATCAGATTATTTTTTTTTTCTCCACCAAAATCAGAAAAAAACCATAACCCCCCCCCCCCCTTCAAGTTAAATGGTCGTTCCCTAACTACAGATTGAGCAACAGGAAGCCCATTAAAAACCAGAGGTGAATTCAGGTGCATTGAAAGGTTAAACAGTTCCTCACTATTCTAAATTATATTAAAATTATTCTCTTAAACCACTGAATAATCTGACAGGAAATTTGTGGGCTAGTCTAACCAGATGACCATATTAAGAAACAGACGATAAGAAACTTTTGTTCTGTTGGCTTTGCTATACACATACAATTCAATATAAATGTTTTAATTGATTTTAATCAGTAATATTTTAGTATACTACTTTGTTGTGAGCGTATTTCGTTGGACGACCTCTGTACTGTTTGATCATATCAGAAGCTTATTAGACCAGAAAGTAAATTTCTAATCACGGATGCATCAGCCACTCTTAAATTCTTTATACCCTTCACTCTGAAATAAGGGTAATAACAAAATTACCGAACTCCGAGCAATCTTACAAAGGGAAAGTCAAAACTCATAAGTATATAAACAGACAAAATCAGTCAACAACCGGAAAACTGTGAAAACCGTAATGACCCTGACTTGGTACAGGCATTTCTAAAGAAATGGTGGGTTGAATCAGATTTTAAAGCGCCAAACCTCCCGCTTTCATTACGGCTCAAAGTTCCCGGCTGTCACTATAACAGTATTTATAACAATACTTGAACAAAACAGGTAAAACAGTTGTCATAACAGCACCAAAGGAAGATCGTATTATTGTTTAAATTTAAAATAGCATCAATTTGAATAATGGGTGGAAAGGAAATGTTGTAAATAAAAATAAATATTACACTGTCTGATCGAAAAAGATCATAGTAAGAGTCAAAATCGATACCCAAACACATATACATGACCACTCACTTTCCTGGCTTGGCACAGACACTTCTATTAAAGTGGCGAGGTTAAGATGGGTTCAGATACTAGACCTCCCATCATGTAGTCATGCAATGGTTTTCCGCAGGTGAACAAACTGCCACATCTCGCATATAAACAGGTGAACAGAGTTGAAATTTAAAGAATGCCCTGAACTTGAACCTTATACTTAGGAAAAGTTACATACGTTTATTACTTAAATTTACAGTTCCTAAATAATGTAATTATTAAAACTAAGGTTCTCCTTCCTCAGGCATTGGTGATCTTAACCGAATTTGGCTATCCTGTTTAATCCAGGCCCTTTGGTTTTATTGCTCCCAAAACTTTAAATTATTTGGCTTTCCAATCTTTCGTACAGGGAAAAAACAAATGAGCATATATTAAAAAAAAAAAACTCCCATTATTTTTTGCAACATACATACATGTTTTGAAGGTAATTCCAGAATCGCGACATGCGCACTAAATTTGATATCTACGTTTTCATTACTATCACTGTCGATTCCTCTGTTGGTGGACTATTAGTCCGCGGTGGTATCATCCACCCAGCAGTCAGTGCTTCTATCACTGTGTCGATACCTCTGTTGGACTATTAGTCCGCGGTGGTATCATCCACCCAGCAGTCAGTGCTTCTATCACTGTCGATACCTCTGTTGGTGGACTATTAGTCCGCGGTGGTATCATCCACCCAGCAGTCAGTGCTTCTATCACTGTGTCGATACCTCTGTTGGTGGACTATTAGTCCGCGGTGGTATCATCCACCCAGCAGTCAGTGCTTCTATCACTGTGTCGATACCTCTGTTGGTGGACTATTAGTCCGCGGTGGTATCATCCAACCAGCAGTCAGTGCTTCGGCACTGACATGGTTTATTAGATATATATATTACTGAACTTTACAGTTCCTAAATAATGTAATTATTAATAAAACTAAGGTTCTCCTCCCTCAGGTATGGGTGACCTTAGCCGATTTTGACTATCCTGTTTAATTCAGACCCTTTGGTTTTATTGCTCCTAATACTTTAAATTATCGGGCTTTCCAATCTTTCGATTTTGAGCGTACCTAATGAAGGTTATTCCAGAAACGCACCGTGCGCGCTAAATTTGATATCTACGTTTTTATTGAAGATACAAAAGGGGTAGATCGAAGGACATAAATATTTATTCTTCAAGATAGAGAAGTTGTTATTTGTATAGTATTAGTTCTTCAGAAGAATGCTGATGGCCTCAACCTCCATAAGATATTAGAGAGTACATATGTCATCGTAAGACACAATTGGGAAACAATAGTCAATTTTGAACCACAATCTAATTGGAATTACCATCTTTCGATATGTGTGTGCAAGTGACATAATACTATTAAATAAAAATTTAAATAATAAAAGACAATTCCAAAATTTATTTGGGAAACCATAGAAACACAGGAAATATCGATACCACTTACACACATACGCGAGAAAAATTTTCGAACCTCATGCATGTCGGATTAAGCTAGTGTGGGGATTGTAGCATATGCTATAAAGGGTTTTTGAATTAAAATATATACACATAAATATCAAATAATTAATTCATTTTTTTTAAATACATACAATTTATTGTACAAACTCCCGATTTACAATAACCTAAGTAGCCCAGGGTAGCTCACTTAGGGCCCCTGATTGCTTACAAACTCATTTATACAGGGAAAAAACAAATGAGCATACATTAAAAAAAAAGAATCCCTTTATTTTTTGCAACATACATACATGTTTTGAAAAATGAACTATTTAAATAATTAATTAATTACTTGCATAGTAAGGTAATGATGAATAATTAAAGGTGCAGCTCCCCCGACATTGGAACAATAACGTTGCCGGATCATAAGATGCCAATTTCAGCAGACAGACAGCGGGGCTTGTAGCATATACTACGGTGGTGCTATAGTTTTTCTTTATGGTAAAAATGTTGTCATATGTATAATATTAATACAAGTTCTATGGGGAAAAAAGAGAGTCGATGGTCTGAACCATCACTTGAATAAACGTTAGACACTGGCAACATTGTGCACACGTCAAGACACGGGACGAAGACAAAAACAACACAGAAAACTAATAAGATGAGCAACACGGACCCCACCAAAAAACCGGGCGTGAATATTAAGACAGTAAACTAAGACAACGGAAGACATAATAAGGAAACAATAGTTAATGATCAATCAAAATCTGTATATGTATGAATGTCCAAATCGAAAATACCAAATGCGGAGGAATGCGAGGTCTTCGCCGTAATCACAATCAGGTCTAACTTCGACTTTTTCATTGGTCATGTGTCATGCATTAATCTGCGTTAAAGAAATCCACCAGTCATTAACGTGATAATGCCCAGTAATATTGACTTCGACAACTTCAACACTGATAATGCCCTCGCCTGCGGTTCAGGCATTATCAATGTTTCAGTGAATACTACTGTCCCTTGGGCAGTCTATAAACCATGATAATGCCCTATATATAGTAACTATTATATAAATAATACCCGAGATACGGGTCCACTACGGCTGTAGGTTCATGCTTGTTTACCTGAGATACGGGTCCATTACGGCTGTAGGATCATGCTTGTTTACCTGAGATACGGGTCCACTACGGCTGTAGGGTCATGCTTGTTTACCTGAGATACGGGTCCACTACAGCTGTAGGATCATGCTCGTTTACCTGAGATACGGGTCCACTACGGCTGTAGGGTCATGCTTGTTTACCTGAGATACGGGTCCACTACTGCTGTAGGGTCATGCTTGTTTACCTGAGATACGGGTCCATTACGGCTGTAGGATCATGCATGTTTACCTGAGATACGGGTCCACTACGGCTGTAGGGTCATGCTTGTTTACCTGAGATACGGGTCCACTACGGCTGTAGGATCATGCTTGTTTACCTGAGATACGGGTCCACTACGGCTGTAGGGTCATGCTTGTTTACCTGAGATACGGGTCCACTACGGCTGTAGGGTCATGCTTGTTTACCTGAGATACGGGTCCACTACTGCTGTAGGGTCATGCTTGTTTACCTGAGATACGGGTTCATTACGGCTGTAGGATCATGCTTGTTTACCTGAGATACGGGTCCACTACGCTGTAGGGTCATGCTTGTTTACCTGAGATACGGGTCCACTACGGCTGTAGGATCATGCTTGTTTACCTGAGATACGGGTCCACTACGGCTGTAGGGTCATGCTTGTTTACCTGAGATACGGGTCCACTACGGCTGTAGGGTCATGCTTGTTTACCTGAGATACGGGTCCACTACGCTGTAGAGTCATGCTTGTTTACCTGAGATACGGGTCCACTACTGCTGTAGGGTCATGCTTGTTTACCTGAAATACGGGTCCATTACGGCTGTAGGATCATGCTTGTTTACCTGAGATACGGGTCCACTACTGCTGTAGGGTCATGCTTGTTTACCTGAGATACGGGTCCACTACTGCTGTAGGGTCATGCTTGTTTACCTGAGATACGGGTCCATTACGGCTGTAGGGTCATGCTTGTTTACCTGAGATACGGGTCCACTACGGCTGTAGGGTCATGCTTGTTTACCTGAGATACGGGTCCATTACGGCTGTAGGATCATGCTTGTTTACCCGAGATACGGGTCCACTACGGCTGTAGGGTCATGCTTGTTTACCTGAGATACGGGTCCACTACGGCTGTAGGGTCATGCTTGTTTACCTGAGATACGGGTCCACTACTGCTGTAGGATCATGCTTGTTTACCTGAGATACGGGTCCACTACTGCTGTAGGGTCATGCTTGTTTACCTGAGATACGGGTCCACTACTGCTGTAGGGTCATGCTTGTTTACCTGAGATACGGGTCCATTACGGCTGTAGGGTCATGCTTGTTTACCTGAGATACGGGTCCACTACGGCTGTAGGGTCATGCTTGTTTACCTGAGATACGGGTCCATTACGGCTGTAGGATCATGCTTGTTTACCCGAGATACGGGTCCACTACGGCTGTAGGGTCATGCTTGTTTACCTGAGATACGGGTCCACTACGGCTGTAGGGTCATGCTTGTTTACCTGAGATACGGGTCCACTACTGCTGTAGGATCATGCTTGTTTACCTGAGATACGGGTCCACTACTGCTGTAGGGTCATGCTTGTTTACCTGAGATACGGGTCCACTACGGCTGTAGGGTCATGCTTGTTTACCTGAGATACGGGTCCAATACGGCTGTAGGGTCATGCAATGATCTACAAAACATACACATAAAACTAAAGATTGGGTAACACGAAACACACTATAGCTTAGACTGACGGTAGAAAGCGTATTTTAGTGGATAAGTTAGTACATGAGCAGATGAGACTATAATATAGCAGGGATGTTACATATAAAACCATTTACAGTTAGGAACTACAAAATGTCATACTAAAAATGTAAGAAGACACCAAAGGTGTAACAAGAAGCCACAAAGCGAAGAACATGCGGACAATAAAATGGCCGAAAGAAAAGGGACAAAAAGACAACAATGGTTGGCACTACACACTGCACAGTTAAAGACAACAATGGTTGGCACTACACACTGCACGGTTAAAGACAACAATGGTTGGCACTACACACTGCACAGTTAAAGACAACAATGGTTGGCACTACACACTGCACAGTTAAAGACAACAATGGTTGGCACTACACACTGCACAGTTAAAGACAACAATGGTTGGCACTACACACTGCACAGTTAAAGACAACAATGGTTGGCACTACACACTGCACAGTTAAAGACAACAATGGTTGGCACTACACACTGCACAGTTAAAGACAACAATGGTTGGCACTACACACTGCACAGTTAAAGACAACGATGGTTGGCACTACACACTGCACAGTTAAAGACAACAATGGTTGGCACTACACACTGCACGGTTAAAGACAACAATGGTTGGCACTACACACTGCACAGTTAAAGACAACAATGGTTGGCACTACACACTGCACAGTTAAAGACAACAATGGTTGGCACTACACACTGCACAGTTAAAGACAACAATGGTTGGCACTACACACTGCACAGTTAAAGACAACAATGGTTGGCACTACACACTGCACAGTTAAAGACAACAATGGTTGGCACTACACACTGCACAGTTAAAGACAACAATGGTTGGCACTACACACTGCACGGTTAAAGACAACAATGGTTGGCACTACACACTGCACAGTTAAAGACAACAATGGTTGGCACTACACACTGCATGGTTAAAGACAACAATGGTTGGCACTACACACTGCACAGTTAAAGACAACAATGGTTGGCACTACACACTGCACAGTTAAAGAGAATAACCTCTTACCATTTAAAAAAACAAATCAAAACATATATTTAGTTGTCTTAACGTTTCTGATATTCTGAATACTAAAATTGTGTAACAGCATACTAGTATTCTGAAATTATGAAACAATATAATTTCATGCATAATATAAGTATAATGCATGAAATATCACTTTTTCAATGTTAAATTTAATTTCACACTCTAAAGAAACCAGCAGCTGTCTTAATGGCTCAACTGATAATTTTAATACATATATTTTTTTTTTGACAGTTCAGTTTCACTATGTTAAAGCCAAACTAAAATAACAATCTAGAATTGACTAGCAGTAAACCAGTCTATAATATGAAGGTCCTTTCTTAATGTCAGATTGAACATAGCAAACATTTAAGTTTATTTCCATTAACTTTGTCTTCTTTAAACTCAAACAACTATAACAAGTTTTTTGTTGTTTTATTTCTTTCTTTTTTAAGTCAAATTTATTTTTACAATCTGAAGAAACCAACAGCTGTCTTAATGGATCAATTGATAATACGAATACATATTTTTTTGTTGACTGTTCAGTTTCACTATGTTAAAGCAAACCTACAATAACATCTAGTAGTGACGTGCAGTAGGTCAGCCTGCAATGTGAAGGTCCTTTCCTAATGTTAGATTGAACATTACAAACAGTTTAAACCATGTAGATTTTAGATCTAGATCTGTAAAGTAAGCCAGTCTGTTATATGAAGGTCCTTTCCTAATGTTAGATTGAATATTACAAACATTTTAAACCATGTAGATTTTAGATTAAAATCGATATTTTCACATGGACACATTAACTGTGATACTACCACTCAATGATTTACCAGGCTATTAACAGCATATAATTCTGATATTAAAAACTTTCAAAAGTAATCATTCCCGAAAAGGTGACAATCATTACTACCCTTTAAAAATCTGAATTCAAATAAATACAACCTTACAGCAATCGTCTTGGATATTCCCCAACACAGACTTTTCAAACATGTGGCAGTCAGAAAGGTGACAGAGATCAAATTTCCTTTCTTAAACCTTTGTTTGGCGATAAAGGTCTTGTTGTCCATCCTGTATCAAAAATCAGTAAAATCTACAACCCCTCCCTATTTAAAGATCAGACTGTTCCTGTAATGTCGTATATTTATACTACAGCTATCTGGGTGCCACTAAGATCTGCAACTACAAACACTTGTAGCAGGATCTGAACATTGACGACTTAAGTCTATACCTCCTTGCCTCGTGCACGTTAAATATTCACTAATAATCCAGCTAGCCACGTTATAACTGGTGACTTTACCGTTATCAACACTTGGTGGTCATATGGATGATATAATGTCCTTTCATTAAAAGTGTGGTGACTATGTCGATCGCATCTATCCCATTTTGGGTAATAGGAGAAACCAGAGGGGTAATCAGAAGATACCAAAGGTGTAATCAGAGGATACCAAAGGTGTAATCAGAGGATACCAAAGGTGTAATCAGAAGATACCAAAGGTGTAATCAGAAGATACCAAAGGTGTAATCAGAAGATATCAAAGGTGTAATCAGAAGATACCAAAGGTGTAATCAGAAGATACCAAAGGTGTAATCAGAGGATACCAAAGGTGTAATCAGAAGATATCAAAGGTGTAATCAGAAGATACCAAAGGTGTAATCAGAAGATACCAAAGGTGTAATCAGAAGATATCAAAGGTGTAATCAGAAGATACCAAAGGTGTAATCAGAAGATACCAAAGGTGTAATCAGAGGATACCAAAGGTGTAATCAGACGATACCAAAGGTGTAATCAGAATATACCAAAGGTGTAATCAGAGGATACCAAAGGTGTAATCAGAAGATATCAAAGGTGTAATCAGAGGATACCAAAGGTGTAATCAGAAGATACCAAAGGTGTAATCAGAGGATACCAAAGGTGTAATCAGAGGATACCAAAGTTGTAATCAGAAGATACCAAAGGTGTAATCAGAGGATACCAAAGGTGTAATCAGAAGATATCAAAGGTGTAATCAGAAGATACCAAAGTTTTATCAGAAGATACTAAAGTGTTATCAGATAATACTAAAGGGGTAATCAGAAGATACCAAAGGTGTAATCAGAGGATACCAAAGGTGTAATCAGAAGATACCAAAGGTGTAATCAGACGATACCAAAAGTGTAATCAGAGGATACCAAAGGTGTAATCAGAGGATACCAAAGGTGTAATCAAAAGATACAAAAGGTGTAATCAGAAGATACCAAAGGTGTAATCAGAAGGTACCAAAGGTGTAATCAGAGGATACCAAAGGTGTAATCAGAGGATACCAAAGGTGTAATCAGAGAATACCAAAGGTGTAATCAGAAGATACCAAAGGTGTAATCAGAGGATACCAAAGGTGTAATCAGAAGATACCAAAGGTGTAATCAGAGGATACCAAAGGTGTAATCAGAGGATACCAAAGGTGTAATCAGAAGATATCAAAGGTGTAATCAGAAGATACCAAAGTTTTATCAGAAGATACTAAAGTGTTATCAGATGATACTAAAGGGGTAATCAGAAGATACCAAAGGTGTAATCAGAAGATACCAAGGTGTAATCAGAAGATACCAAAGGTGTAATCAGAAGATACTACCAAAGATGTAATCAAAAGATACCAAGGTGTAATCAGAAGATACCAAAGGTGTAATCAGAAGATACCAAAGGTGTAATCAGAAGATATCAAGGTGTAATCAGAAGATACCAAAGGTGTAATCAGAAGATATCAAAGGTGTAATCAGAAGATACTTAAGTGTTATCAGATGATACTAAAGGGGTAATCAGAAGATACCAAAGGTGTAATCAGAAGATACCAAGGTGTAATCAGAAGATACCAAAGGTGTAACCAGAAGATACCAAAGATGTAATCAAAAGATACCAAGGTGTAATCAGAAGATACCAAAGGTGTAATCAGAAGATACCAAATGTGTAATCAGAAGATACCAAAGGTGTAATCAGAAGATATCAAGGTGTAATCAGAAGATACCAAAGGTGTAATCAGAAGATTCCAAAGGTGTAATCAGAAGATACTAAAGTTGTAATCAGGAGATACCAAAGGCGTAATCAGAAGATACCAAGGTGTAATCAGAAGATACCAAAGGTGTAATCACAAGATACCAAAAGTGTAATCACAAGATACCAAAGGTGTAATCAGAAGATACCAAAGGTATAATCAGAAGATACCAAAGGCATAATCAGAAGACACCAAAGGTGTAATCAGAAGGTACTAAAGGTGTTATCAGAAGACACTAAAGACATAATCAGAAGGTACTAAAGAGGTAATCATGAACTACAGAACAGATGATACATGTACATGTGGCCAAAAGCATAAAAGTGTAATCAGAAGATACCAAAGGTGTAATCAGAAGATACCAAGGTGTAATCAGAATATACCAAAGGTGTAATCAGAATATACCAAAGATGTAATCAAAAGATACCAAGGTGTAATCAGAAGATACCAAAGGTGTAATCAGAAGATACCAAAGGTGTAATCAGAAGATACCAAAGGTGTAATCAGAAGATATCAAGGTGTAATCAGAAGATACCAAAGGTGTAATCAGAAGATTCCAAAGGTGTAATCAGAAGATACTAAAGTTGTAATCAGGAGATACCAAAGGTGTAATCAGAAGATACCAAGGTGTAATCAGAAGATACCAAAGGTGTAATCACAAGATACCAAAAGTGTAATCACAAGATACCAAAGGTGTAATCAGAAGATACCAAAGGTATAATCAGAAGATACCAAAGGCATAATCACAAGATACCAAAGGTGTAATCAGAAGATACCAAAGGTATAATCAGAAGATACCAAAGGCATAATCAGAAGACACCAAAGGTGTAATCAGAAGGTACTAAAGGTGTTATCAGAAGACACTAAAGACATAATCAGAAGGTACTAAAGAGGTAATGATGAACTACAGAACAGACGATACATGTACATGTGGCCAAAAGCATAAAAGTGTAATCAGAAGATACCAAAGGTATAATCAGAAGATACCAAAGGCATAATCAGAAGACACCAAAGGTGTAATCAGAAGGTACTAAAGGTGTTATCAGAAGACACTAAAGACATAATCAGAAGGTACTAAAGAGGTAATGATGAACTACAGAACAGACGATACATGTACATGTGGCCAAAAGCATAAAAGTGTAATCAGAAGATACCAAAGGTATAATCAGAAGATACCAAAGGCATAATCAGAAGACACCAAAGGTGTAATCAGAAGGTACTAAAGGTGTTATCAGAAGACACTAAAGACATAATCAGAAGGTACTAAAGAGGTAATGATGAACTACAGAACAGACGATACATGTACATGTGGCCAAAAGCATAAAAGTGTAATCAGAAGATACCAAAGGTATAATCAGAAGATACCAAAGGCATAATCAGAAGACACCAAAGGTGTAATCAGAAGGTACTAAAGGTGTTATCAGAAGACACTAAAGACATAATCAGAAGGTACTAAAGAGGTAATGATGAACTACAGAACAGACGATACATGTACATGTGGCCAAAAGACATAATCAGAAGGTACTAAAGGTGTAATCATGAACTGTAGAACAGATGATACATGTAACATGTGGCCAACAGACATAATCAGAAGGTACTAAAGAGGTAATCATGAACTACAGAACAGATGATACATGTAACTTGTGGCCAACAGAAAAAGAACAGAAAGGTGTAATCAGAAGGTACTAAAGAGGTAATGATGAACTGTAGAACAGATGATACATGTAACATGTGGCCAAAAGATAAAGAACAGAAAGACAAACAATGATGCACAGAAAACTAAATATTCATCAACACAAAATGGAAGAATAGGCAATAAATTATAGTATAAGAGCTCTTTGAATGGCAATAACTTTAAACAATGACTAAAAATGTCTAAGTAGGCCGTTATTGAATATTTGTATATGTTTTCTGTCAATTCCGTTATATTTTATCACACCATTTACTAAATGAACAATTAATATGACCTCCAGTCAAGATTGTACATTGATTGCTGGCTTCATTGTCTTGTGTGTGTGAGATGTGAAGGTGAACATGGGTTGATATGATGGTGCTTTATACACAGCATCAGTAAATTATACCACAAGAGCTTTTTGAATGGCAGTAACTTTGAACAATGATTAAAAATGTCTGAGTAGTTGAGCAACCAACTTTGTTTGTTTGTTTGATGGTGTTTAACACCACTTTCAACAATATTTCAGCTATATCGTGGCGGTCAGTTTTATTGGTGGAAGAAACCGGAGGACCCAGAGAAACCACCGACCTGTCGCAAGTCACTGATAAACTTTATCACATAATGTTGTACACCTCACCCTGATCGAGATTCAAACTCACAACATCAGTGGTGATAGGCACTGATTGCATAGGTAGTTGTAAATCCAACTACCATACGATCACGACCACGACAGCCCCTCAATCAAATTTGCCCTGATCTTTGGCTAATATGACTCTCACTAATTTTTCCTTAGCAAGTGGTATTTCACTTGTGTGCACTAAATTAGATATCTATGTTTTTATTAAAGCATGATAAAAAAATAATAATATAAAACATAAGTAATAAAATAACAAGTAACAAGTCAATCAAAATTAAATCTTTTTTAACTATAAACATATGTAAAATATGGCACTATATACATCATTCATAAATAACTTCCTCCACAAACAAAATACAATTTTCGTTACAAAGATATGTGTGAAAAACTGAGATTTCCATCACAACACCAATGTCACCAGAACCTAAAATATGATTATATGATTGAGCATCCAACAATGTAAACCAAGTTCCTTTTTTAAATGGGGATAGGGTTATGGATGTCTAACAATATTTCATTTATATCACTTTTATTACTAGAGGACACAAGAATACCCAGAGAAAACTAACAACATGCCTGCTGAAAGTTCCTGACAAACTTTATCATATAAGATTGTATTGAATACATCTCACGAAAGGTGGAAACTGAACTCACAGCTTCAGTGGTGGTAGGCAATGATAGAATAATGTAGATGTTTTTCTAACTACCATACAGCTATGGCCATTACATGACTTACTTTCCTTATTATGTTTGTGAGATAGAGCAGCAACCTTTTCATGTTTATAGTAAATTTATAAGTAAAAACTGAGTAAATATAATTACAAAATAACAAAATACATGAACATAATACAGTAGAATCCTTTAACCAATGTCACAATTTCAATGATTGCTTTATTAATTGACAAAGTCTGGACAAAAGTTCTAGTTGTGGATTTATAGTGAAATTACATTATTTATTTCAATTTGTTAAAAAAACGAAAAGTCAAGGACTATGGTTTTGATTGTTGTTCTTCATTCTAGCATGGCGTCCTTTCGCTTTGTAGACAAACAAGCGATTTATCGATCGTATAATCTCATTAGCACATGCGCCGGTGAATGTGACTGACTTTTCCATTGGCAGCATAAATTGTGTGCGACATTTTCCGCAAACGTAAATATAAATGAGGTTTAATTGTGTTTGATGCAAACACAGAAGTCCCCAAATGACCCCCATATCAGAATTCAGGGTCCCTGTTGTCAGAAGTAATAGAATTTGAGAGGTGAGCAGAAATTAAAAAATAATTTATTTACATGTTTCTTTTGTAAACCTCACCCCTATTTGGACCCCTTTTAAAACAAAAAATGGATATCAATTTTCATTGAAACTGTCAGTGGCCAATTTGAAAATGGCGGCCATTCGCTCACGATTTTTTTTTGGTCAGAATATTCTACCAACCCTATTTAATATATATGCCAAGTCTTGTGGAAATCCCTTTGGCAGTTTCCGATATATGCTCATAATAATAATAATAATAATAATAAGAAATGGTGTAAAAACAATAAGTCTCCAAACTTCGTTTGGGGACTTAATAATAATAAGAAACAGTGCAAAAAAAATAAGTCTCCAAACTTCGTTTGGGGACTTAATAAGAAACAGAGCAAACACAATATGTCTCCTGAAACTTCATTTGGGGGACATAATAAGAAACGGAGCAAGCACAACAAGATATGATATTATATGGCTCCCAAACGATGGAAATCAATTCGCAAACATCATAATCTACTTGGAAACCAAATTTCTCCCAAATCGGAGGATTTTTGTATTTTGACAGCCATTTTTGGTTCAAAATGGCCACCATAGCAAACCAAAATGGTCGCCATATGGTGCAGCATGTCTTATTTCCTGTAAATATCCATTTCCATTGAAATCTGTTCATTTTTGAATTTTTAACAATTTTTTTAATCTTTTATATTGGTGGCTATTTTGAAAATTATAATAACAAAGAGCACAACTTTGAGTGATGATCTATTTTTGTGTCAAATTTCAAAAGGATCCGCTGTACGGTTTGAATTTAACATTTTTTGCACTTTGGTTACCATGGCAACGGTCGCCATTTTGAAAAAAAAATTAATCTTCCCTTTTTTGTTTCTATGGCAACTGCAGCAAAGTTTGTCCAACCGATTCCAATTTTTTTGGCTCATCTCGTTCCACTAGATGTGGATGTTGTTCCTAACAAGTTTGATCAATTTCTGTTGGGCGAGTAACCTGCTATGATCATTTTTGTGTTTTTCAATTTTTTAGCATTTTGGCTGTTTCCATGGCAATGGCGGCCATTTTTGAAAATTAGTAGTCTGCACATCTACTCATAGTGCTTAACATTCCTTTGAAGTTTCATTGATTTCCGTTCAGTAGTCGCCGAGAAATGTGTCGGATAAACTTTTGGCGGAAGAAAGAAAGAAAGAAAGAATAATAATAATAATAATAATAAGAAACGGTGCAAACACAATGTCTCCAAACTTTGTTTGTACCGTCTTCCAATCAAAGTATACTACCATATTTGTACTCTTAGACATATCAGAATCAAAATAAATCATGGAAGCCAGAATGTGTTTCGAGTTTTAACATGGGTTGGCGGATATTAGTACTAATATCTACCAACCCATGTTAAAACTCCCAACACATTCTGGCTTCCATGATTTATTTCTTAATCAAACAGTAACATTAGATTTGATTCTTAGTATACTATTAATCACTAATTATTAGTGAAAATCCGACAGAACTGTCAATCCAGAGATACAGGCTACATTGGGCACAAGACACAGAACTGTCAATCCAGAGATGCAGGTTACATTGGGCACAAGACACAGAACAAAGACATACAAAACAAAAAACACAGGAACTAAAAAGATGATCAAGACGGATCTCACCAAAAAAATCACACTAAAATATCACCTATAGTTATAAAACCAAAAAACAAATCTTAGCAAAAACATAAAGCATTTAATATATTGTCTCCATTTAAACTTTGACCCCTGGTTAATTAAAATGATGTGTTAATTTATAGTCATAATAAAATATAAAACATAAAAAATACATGTTAACTAAGTAAAAACATTAGATTCAAGTTGTTTATATATTCAAAACCATCAATACTACATTGACATATATACCAGTAATACATAGGGATGTGTACCCACAAATTATGATAAAATATGTCACTAATATATATTTAAACAAAACTTTACATCAAGATCAATATCAAATTTCACAATATGGATGTTACTCTCATGAAAAACACATATAATAATAATGATTTTTGGTATTTAACGCCACTTTCAGTAATATTTCAAGTTTTTGTGGTGGAAGAAGCTGGAGTACCAGGAGAGAACCACCGACCATGGGCAAGCAATTGGTAACCTTTATCACTTGTGGCTGCGAGTCAAGTGCACCCTTTTTTGTAATTTACAAAGCCGGGTGCAAAACCACACCGTATTAGTGATAGGCTTGTATGAGTTGTTAGGTAATCCAACTACCTAACTCATTGAGCCACCCAGGCCCTGTGATTTCAAGAAAATATAGCATTGTGGACATGAAACCAAACACATTTTCCTAATTTAGACTTTTCAAACTTGTGACAAATTTGACAAAAGACCAAACACAAAAACTATTTAACATATTTACAGTTTACAAAGAAATTGATCTTTTATTACAGAAACAAAGAAATCATGTTTTACAAATCAAATACATGTACTTAAAAATCTTATGCTAAAAATTATAAAAATACCTTTTACAAATCAAAAAATTTAATTTGATAAAATTCATTTTACGGCTGATTAATGAAACATAGAGATTCAAGAAATATAACATTGCACAAAATACCATGTTGAGAAATATGCTACGAATGAAGAAAATATATTTTACGAACCCAGACATTATATTTTACAAATTAAGAAATATATTTTACTCTGTTCTAACTATGGCCGATAGTCTCTTCAATAATTTATCTCCTCTGATTGTTCAATTGTTAAACATTTACATAATAAACAAGATGAACTGTGAACTAATGCTCACTTATGATACCCCCGCTCTTCGGCAAACAGGAAGTAGGAATCTGACAGGTCAAAAAACGCTTCCCACGATATGGGGTACCTATATGAAGCTTGTGACCAAATATCAGATTTCTGCCATCAATAGTTGCTGAGAAAAATGTGACGAAAAATGGGCATATACAAAATGTATGTTCAATGTATATACAAATCAACAAAGTCGGCAAACAGGAAGTAGGAATCTGATGGTTCCAAAAACGCTTCCTACGATATGGGGTACCTATATGAAGCTTGTGACCAAATATCAGATCTCTGCCATCAATTGTTGCTGAGAAAAATGTGCATATATGTTCAATATGCATAAAAACCAACTAAGTCGGCAAACAGGAAGTAGGAATCTGACGGATCCAAAAATGCTTCCCACAATATGGCATACCTATATGAAGCTTATAACCAAATATCAGATTCCTGTCATCAATAGTTGCTTAGAAAAATGTGACGAAAAATGTGCATATACAAATGTATGTTAAAATGTGTATAAAAATCAACAAAATTGGCAAACAGGAAGTAGGATTCTCATGGGTCCAAAAACGCTTCCCACGATATGGGGTACCTATATGAAGCTTGTGACCAAATATCAGATTTCTGCCATCAATAGTTGCTGAGAAAAATGCGATGAAAAATGAGCATATATGTTCAATGTGTATAAAAATCAACAAAGTCGGCAAACAGGAAGTAGGAATCTGATGGGTCCAAAAACGCTACCCACAATATGGTATACCTATATGATGCTTGTGACCAAATATCAGACTTCTGCCATCAACATTTACTGAGAAAAATGCGACGAAAAATATCTTGGACGGACGGAGGTAAAACAGTATACCCCCCTCCCCCTTCGGGCAGCAGGGGTATAAAAATGTAATATATCGTAAGTGTCTTAAGTCAAATTATCTTGATTGATAAAACAATGGAATGATTCAATGATATGATTACCAATTACTGGAATGTATGATTGATTGGTGTTTAACACCAACATTAGCAATATTTCAGCTATATCGTGGTATTGGAATGTAATGAAGATCATGTCTGTTTCCCAATATGCTTACACAGGGTCAACATAAAATTGCTTTGATTTCTCACGAATTGTAAAAAATGACCAAGAAGCAAATTGAATGGTTCCAATGATAACTGGATAAAAACAAACTAAGTTAAACATAGCATTTTTCAGTTCTTCTGATCCATGCATACCCACTTTCTTGTCCTTATATTCGTTGTAACCGTAGATATTTAAAATGGCCACCACAAACATTGGCGATAAAGATATGGCTGGCTTCACTATTAAAGCGTTGGTCCCAAATACCATTGACGATATAGGACGTCTGAAAAATATAATAATGCTTTTACTGTAATTAGTCTGAAAAATATAATAATGCCTTTACTGTTATAGTTTGAAAAATTGATCCTTGTTACAAATTAATGGGTGTCTGATAAACAGCACTGTTATAGAACACAAAATATCTGTAAAATATGATGGTTTATGGTGCTCAACACTACTTCCAGTTATATCATGGCGGTCAGTTATATTCACAAGTTTAAAACTGACAAATATGATGATTGGTATAGATGTACCATACAGAATACCTACTTTTATATTCATACCACAGGAAAAACTTCTTTCTTCTCTTAATGAGAACAAGTTTACATAGAATCAGTATGTCGGTCAAACTGGAATGGACAGATGTTTTGCTTGTCAAAAGTTTTGTCTTGAAATGGGGCACCGATGATCATTCATAACTAGCTATTGCTCATAAGGTGATGCTGTATGTGTTTGTAGCATGGTATTCTTCAATCAAAAGGCACAACAATATAATTTAACAAGAGGCTCACCTCAGCATGTATTGCTCACCTGGTTAATCATGCACGGTTTGTATTTAATCAAAATTAATTTTTGAAAAAAATCCTTCATTGTATTTATTTTCACAGAGGGTCAAAAGAGCTAAACAAAAATAATAAAATATTACTTCAAGGATCAATACTTAATGCCATGATCTTGCTACATATTAAAATCCTATTTTTACAATTTCTCTGAGAAAATGATTTTTACAATGATTAATACGTTACCATATCTTTTACCTGGTACCAAAACAGCATTAATTACCTGACAATTCTCTGAGTGACTGGTTTATGGTGCTTAACACCACTTTCAACATTATTTCAGTTATATTGTGGCAGTCAGTTTTATTGGCGGAGGAAACCGGAGTACCCGGAAAGAACCACTTACCTGCCGCAACTTACTGACAAACTTTACCACATAAATTTGTATTGAGTACACCCCGCCATGAACGGGGTTCGAACACACACCTTTATTGCTGATTGGCACTGATTACATAGATAGTTGTAATATATTCTACTACCATATGATCACCACAATGGCCCAATCTCTGATTGATGTGTCAAGATATATTGGTGGCCGCTGTGTTGTAAACCATGATAATGTAACCTACATGTATTGACACAGTAATATTGTATTGACTTACTATTGACACAGTAATATTGTATTGACTTACTATTGACACAGTAATATTGTATTGACTTACTATTGACACAGTAATATTGTATTGACTTACTATTGACACAGTAATATTGTATTGACTTACTATTGACACAGTAATATTGTATTGACTTACTATTGACACAGTAATATTGTATTGACTTACTATTGACACAGTAATATTGTATTGACTTACTATTGACACAGTAATATTGTATTGACTTACTATTGACACAGTAATATTGTATTGACTTACTATTGACACAGTAATATTGTATTGACTTACTTCCTGTTATATTTGGCCATATTATTATCTGCTATGTCGGCCAGTGGCATGTTGAATATTGAGAAAGAAGCATTTGTTACACATCTGAAAAATGTAAAAAAGTAAATATATAATGTTTTGTGTATCATGGACATTTTATGCATGGACATAAGAATATCATTTCTAAATAAAATTATTCTGGATAAAGGCCCGAAAAAATGAACTGAACTAGTAAAAGTAAATGTAATGGTAGATTTGTCACCATGATCATTAAAGCATTAATCATTGATACAATTTTTTTTTGAGAATTTTTTATTACATTGCAAATGTATTATCAAAATTTTGATAACATTGAAATGACAATAAACAGTTTTATGTTTTAATGTTACCATATATTATTTCTTGTGTGTTGTGCATGGCTGTATTGAATGTATTATACATTTTTTGTATTTTGTATGTAGTCGATTTGCAAAGCCCACTAGAGATTTGTAGTACTTGTTTTTTCAATATCAACTTTAAATAAAACTTTGAACTGATTGATTTTAAAAGACACAAAGGTTTGATGCATTGAAAACAATTACATGTTGGATTGTTGCTGAGTCAGTCAGCAATTTTGAAAGGATTTCAGGTACATGTACTTAAAATGTACTGTGTAAAACATTGACATACTCTTAAAGAATCACCTGACATTTCTTTTGATGATAATTTACTTATTATGAACTCTGTCGACACGTTTATTTGTGGAACCACATTTTTCAATTTAATTTCGCATTTTTTGTTTTGAATCTTTTTTAATTTGTTGCTGAAGATGGTTAAGCAAATTTATATCTATATTTATGTGTATATGTATGCATATGCATGAATATGCCTTTTTATGTGCTTATATATACATGTACATATGTATCCTTAATAGACAGAAGCATATATAAATCACTATGTTAATTTATTCACACTCTAAATTAGGAAATTTCTCAATTATAATGAATAAATGGACAGTTTTAAAATTAGTACAAAATTTAAAATTTCTCCTAAAGTATTTATTCTTATCATTATACTTGATGTCCTTAGTTATTGAGGGAGAGCACTTACATAATAGGCTATGCCTGATGTGCAATCCCATTGGATATTGTATAATTAATTTATGCACTTTATTCAATAAAATATTTGAATTGAAAATTGAAACTGTGTAAAGTACTTACGTATCAAATAATAAGAAAAGCATGATCAACCAAGGATGACCACGCCCATAGAGGTACAGCATGCTCCCTGCCACTACTGTGTATATATAACTACTCCTGATAACGTGGAAATAGGAATATCTCCTGATCAGTGGTGCTCCAACTATTACTAAAAGCTAAAATATATTAAAACAAAATTTGTAGATCTCCTGATCAGTGGTGAGCAAAATATTACATGTACTAATATCTAAAAATAAATTCTCAAAAATTAGGAGGTCTCCTATCACTAGTGAACAAAATATCACTAAAATCTAAAATGAAAGTATGTATGTGTAGATCGTCTGATCATTGTAGATGATCCAGTAATGATGTCTTACAATTATGCCTTCAATGTTTTCCACAAGTATGATTGATTGATTGATTGATTGGTGTTTAACGTCCAGCGAGCAATTTTTCAGCTATATTCATAAGTATGTATAGCCATGATGGAGTTATTGACAATATATATCAAGCATGTATAGTTATACCTTACACTCAATAATATTGAAGTTCCTCTACAATTACAACCGTATCAGCAGTGTAATGGTTAGCGTGCTTGCTACAACTGAGGTAGATCGTGTGTTCGAGCCACTATCGGGTCAATCCAAAGACTATCAAATTTGTATTTGTTGCTTCTCTGCTAAGCACACAGAATTGAGGAGTAAGAGCAAAGACTTGGTTGGCTTGGAATCAGAATAATGTGTCCGCATGGAGCGACATGTCTACCTGGCAACTGTTGAGTTAGTACTATAAAAATTCATGACATATCCTTAGCATTATTGTTTAACGCCAAATGAGCAATGTATCAGCTATATTATGACAAGAACAAATTACATTCTGATGAGATGATGTTGATGTCCTCTTGGTATTAAACCAACTGCCGAGTTTGATTTTTATAGTGCTAGCTCACTGAAACAACAGTCCGTGGGTAGATATGTTGCTCCACTCAGACACGCTATTCTGATTCTGAGTCAACCAGTCTTTGCTCTTACTCCTTAATGCTGCATGCTTTGAGGAGAAGCAGCAAATACTAATATTTGGCTTGATCTAACCAGGGGCTCAAACCCACCTTTTATCGCACTCAAGGTGAGCACATAAAACCATTCCAACAACGATGCGGTCTGACAAACATAGGTACTTGTCTTAATCAATGTATCTTTACTATATCATGTGGATACAATCATAGTAAAGATAATTTTATCAAGACAAGTGCCAGCGTCCACAAAATAACTGACATAAACATCAAGAAGAAATACTTACAGCTGATGCCATTGTAGTTCCTCCATAAAATGTCTTCCTTACAGCCATAGGGATATCATCTTCTAAAATTAACTGGTCACAAATAATAGTCATGAAGTTACTCAAAAAAGTTCTGTGAAATTCCTGGCAAAAGTTAGTTACCACAAATGATAAAAAATCCTTATCTGATAAAATCTGACATGTTTGCTTGCTGTACGATTCAACCATTGTTTTTTCACAAGATATAACTTCACTCTCATCAGAAGTACTCCTGTTCTTTAGATCATATTCTGTGTGAGCATTTTGTCCAGTATAATGAAATAAAATCCAGGAACAGAAGGCTATTACAACAGTAGTTACCTGAAATGCCGCAAAATTATTGAGACTGTCTGACGTGAATTCTAACAACATGATACTAGATGATCCTATTAAACTAGCAACCTGTGCATATCTATTAAGTGTAATTCTATCATCTATTTCTTTAGAGAGTTCAGAGAACAGAGCACAAATCGCTAACCCAACAAAAGTAAACAAAGTATCCCATATAAATAATGCAACAATTAAATGTAATCCTACCATCCAACTATTCTCTGCCCACGGTATCCACGGAATAATAAATGAAAGAGCAAATAAAGGACCAGAATACATGATGCTTTCTCTTCTTGTCTTTGTAATAGCCAGAGTTGTGTTATCTTGAATGTATGCAAATAATGGATCATTGATTGCATTCCATACCAGGTACAATACTTGCGACATTTGAAACCATTGTTCTTCTATGTGATAAAAGTTCATAAATACTTTAACATAATAAAAAGAAAATGATGAGCTGACTAAACTGAAAGCTGTGATACAGGAACAGTATGCTAGGATGGATTGTTTGCTTAGAGCCATTGTCTACTGGTATCAGTAGTAAAATTCTGACTTGGTAACAGTACATGTAGTATAATACTCTCCAGGTACCAATAGAAACAAATCCTTGGTATCAGTTGTACTTTGTTGTATAACAATCTTTCAAATCAATCTGAAGAAGAAATATATTAAATAAGTTGTATTGATTAATTTCCAATTTGAATGTTTACCATATTTAATACAAAACTGGATAAACTACATAATAATTTTTATATATACATTGTACAAAGATTGATGTCTAAATATAAACACCTCTGACTCTGATCTATGAAATCTGACTAAAGTATTGGTGTTGAACAGATCTAGAGTAGGAAAATATCTGGCAATAAATATCAGTGCACCTGGAATCCTAGACCTTTCTTTATTGCTCAAAATGAATTGTACCAAAATGCAAAATGCTCTTAAAGTTTCTTACAAGCTGCAAAAAGATTTTTATTACTAAACCCAAGTGTAAAAACAGATGCCTATACATGTCATTGTATCTGATCATAACATAAAACCAGTTCTTCTATATTGTCTTGACATGTGGGTCTTTTTAACACCTAGATTTAAATCTAGAGCATTCTTCCCGTAAAGAGTGTACAATACTACATTAGAGAAGATTTTTTTCAATACATGATGTGACAGATCATGTCGTATTTTAAATTTTGTAAATCTGATCTTTGTGTTCACAAAATACAAGTACACATGGAAAGCATGTTGTTATTCATTTTAATACTAGGGGCCATCATGGTCGTGATCGTATGGTAGTTGGATTTACAATTACATGTACATATGTAATCAGTGTCTATCACCACTAAAGTTGTCAGTTCGAATCCTGCTCATGGCACCCTTGTTCATTATTGATTTTATTTATCACATAAACAATTAGAGTTATCTTTCTTTGCCCATGTTTTTGTCTGTCTAAATGTTTCATGTTTATGTATGTATTTTGTGTATTACAGGACAATATATCTGATCATTTGTAAAACCAAGAACCCTAGACAGTCTTACTTATTCATACATATATAAGAGATTTCTACAAACTTATATTATTTACTTGGAGGTATGTTTGATGTGCTAGTCACTTAAATTTGTTTCTCCATTATATACAGGTAGAACTAATATTACTATATTTCAGTGTTTTTAAACACTGTCACCTTGCACCTGTTGTAGTAAAACAATTAAATTTTCTAATTCAAGCCTATACTATAGTTAATTATATATTTGTTTATACCATATGATATATGGTACATGTACTAACCTGTTATATTCCGTGGAACGTTGATTCAAATGTTAATAAATGTTACATGTATTCATGTTTATACCCCTTGTGGGCCCATGAATGTTGTGAATAATAACAGTATAACAGGTTATGGTTATGATGCTTACTGCCACTTTCAACTATATTTCAGTTATATCATGGCAGTCAGTTTTATTGGTGGAGGAAACCGGACTACCCAGAGAATACCACCGACCTGTAGCAAGTCAGTGACAAACTTGATCACATAAAGTTGCATGGTGTATTTATCACATAATGTTGTATCGAGTACACCTCGCTATGAGCGGGAATCGAACTCGCAACTTTAGTGGTGATAGGTACTGATTGCACAGGTAGCAAATTCAACAAGATATGATTATAATCTAACGATTATGAAGTCTCCCAAACTGGCCACTGACACTATCTACCCACATATCAAATTTTGATGATATCGGACAATGTTGAATTTTTACCCCCCATTTTTATGCCGTGTTTTGGCAGCCATTTTGAAAATGGCAGACATCTTGAAAATTTTGAAAACGCAGAATTGCTCCTCTAATGGTGACCTATCACTTGTCAAAATTCATGTCTCTATCATTATCCAGTTAGAAGTTATCAACATTAATGTACGAAATTTCAAGTTTCCCATAGGGTTCTATAGTAACCCCCACCCTCTTTGAACCCCCAAAAATATGGCTTTGACCCCCTTTACCACAAATCTGAAAACTTTAGGATCAACTAGAAACATATATCTATAACTCCACCAAAGTTTCATGAAATTCTGTTCTGTAGTTCCTGAGATCTGCCGTGGACAAGTTCATGGTGCACGGAAAGAAAGGAGAAGAACAAGAACAAGAATAATAATAATAATAATAAGAAACGGAGCAAAAACAATAAGTCTCCAAACGTTGTTTGGGAGACTTAACTACCCGTATACAATCACAACCACAGCGCCCCCTATAGTATAACGACTATGTGCATTCAGAATAATGAATATCGAATATAAATCATGATTGATAGCTAAGTGTTACTTAGGCTGTTTATAACATAGATTTTACACTTTTTTGTGCTAATAAGACGTTTAAGAATGGAATCTATGTTTCTTTATTGGACACTCTACGATATTTTTTGTTGGACGCTCTATGATAATGTTTATTGTGTTGGCTAAAAATGATACCATGAAATCTTGGTTTTTTTCACTGACATCTAAAGACAATGAACAAAAGCATTCAGATGATTCCGTTTTCACAATATATTTCTTTTAAAAGTGCAATTTATAAAAAAAAAAAACTATGTCATTTCATGTCCGATTTTCATATTCCTTTATCAACAAAAGCAGAATTAAATGTATTTTTACTCCATCATTTCAAAATAATTTTATTATTGAAGTCTGTGTTTAAATCATGAGGATTTGAAAAGCATAATTCTAAAATTTATTTAAAAATGACTACTAAAATCGAATATGAATTGAACATAAATAGGATACATTGTTGTATATTTTTTTTTAATTGCAGTTTGATATGAAATATTAATGGAAAATAGGAATTATCTGAATAATTTTGTTCACAGTCTGTATGTAATACATCATAATGCTTGGTGAAGACCCTGGCAATTAACAAACAATTATAGTTTACATTGTTTGCAACAACAGTGGTTTTTTTTTTCAGAAATGCATGTAGATTTGTTTTGTTTATTTTATTTTGTGACATAAGGGGTGGATCCAGGGGGGGGGGGCGCCCTACCACCCCCCCCCCCCCCCCCTAAAATTGGAAAAAATATGATTTTTTGGCATAAAATCGTGATTTTTCACACGAAATACCCCCACAAAAATTTAAGTGCACCCCCCCCCCCCTAACTTGAAGTCCTGGATCCACCCCTGGACATGATTTGTATATTTGCTTGGGCATTTCATTACAGCAGTTTGGCTCAATACATTGCAATTGTAATTTTTGCGTAGATCTACTCTAAACATTTAAACTTCATCATAACTCTCATCATGGGTGTGTTCGACTTAATTGTGATTTAATAAAAAGAAAAACATCAATTTATCTTAAATGAATCAAAATGTAGAAATGTAACAACATATAAACAAAATGTCTTACAACATTAAAAGAAATATATAAAACAGTTTGTGCACCATTGCCATAAATCATAACCCACTGTTTTCATATTTATATCATGTATTTTAATGTCTTTCGAATTGCACCACAAGTGGGAAAATTTGTCAACTGTATGCCATATCTACGATGTTTTCAAGTTAAAAGGTAACTTTCTACATTTTCAACTTAAGTGAGCGATTGTTGATTAACACAAACTCAGCAATTTTTCAGCTATATCAATTATCATGGAGAGATTAAGTTAATTTTCAATGAGATGATAATGAGGTCCGCTTTGTACTAGACCAACACACTTACAGGTAGTTGGATTTTTATAGTGCTAGCTCACTGAAACAACAGTCAGCAGATAGACATGTCGCCTTACTCGGGACACATTATCCTGATTCCGAGCCAACCAGTCTTTGCTCTTTCTTCTTAATGTTGCGTGCGGAGAAGCAACAAATAACAATTTTATAGCCTTTGGTTTGACCCGATCGGGCTCGAACCCAAGATCTAGCACACTTGAGGCGAGTACACTAACATTAGACTACCGATATGGTTCATTTTCAACTTAAATTATGTTATGTACTGGTAAAAATTACACCATACACATCAACTTGTGCTGTTTATTTTAAATGTTTTACTTAAAACAAAAAATTCAGATTCTATTAAATATGATGTTTCATCATGACCAAACCATTAACAGCCCATTATTAGTAGTGGATGATGTATATATAATTTGTGAAAACAGTTTCTTATACAAATATCATGTAACTTTTATTAATGTTTTTCATAAAATGAAACACAAGATTTGATTGATTTTGATTTTTGGTGTTTTAACGCCACTTTCAGCAATATTTCAGTTATATCATGGCGATCAGCTTTAGTGGTGGAAGAAGCCGGAGTACCCGGAGAGAACCACCGACCATGGGCAAGCCACTGGTAAACTTTATCACTTGCGGCTATGAGTCGAGTGCACCCTTTTTTGTAATTTACAAAGCCCGGCACTAACCCACGCCGTATTGGTGATAGGCTTGTATGAGTTGTTAGGTAATCCAATGACCTAACTCATTGAGCCACCCTGGTCCTTGAAACACAAGAAATTTTTAAATAATTTTTTTTTTAAAACTTGATTATGACATATGGAGTGCACCCTTGACAAGTATCATAATGAGCGCAATAAGAATAAAGTGGATGTAATGAGTAAGTCGGTGATAGTTGTCACCTTACAAAAAACACTTAAATATTTAAGATCTTCCCCTCATTCTTTTTTTCATGGATATATTTTGGTGATTGGTTGGACCCTTCAAACGAAGATAGATTTATGCATAATGGATGTATTTTGTTATTTTTAGAATTATTGTTACAGAATTATTACAAATATTGTGAATACATCATTTATGTAAAATTACCAAAGCAACGTACTCAATGCATACATGTAACAATATTTTGTAGAATAAATGAAGAGTTCAAGAGTGCTTTTACAGAGTTGTTTTCCTTGTAATATAACCTCTATAGGTGTCGCTCTATTCGCAGGTGTTCATTTCCGCATTTACCTGAAGATATAAATACAATTCAAAAATACAGAAACACAATGATACGATGCACTTTAGTACTACTTCTTCTTTATTTATCAATAGAAAATGGTAAGAAGTTATATCTTATAAGCTTTCCATTAAATGATGATAAAATGTGGGAGTCATACACCGAATTTTCAAGTTTTGTGCACAGGCAGTGGAACAGGGGCTTGAATTAAAATTTCTACTATATAGACCCATACAGTTCTGTTAAATAGTGTTATTCCGTTGTTCGAAGCATTCCACAAGCATGTTAATTTATAATTGCACTGTCTGTGTACCAACAGCAACAGCCTATCTCTTTGCCGACGATACCAAGCTATAAAGAAATCAGATCGCCTGAAGATAGCAATAGTCTGCAAAGGGACCTGGATAGTCTACAGGAATGGTCCAACACATGGCTACTAAAATTCCACCCAAACAAATGCAAGGTCATGATTGTATCAAATAAAAAAAATACAATCAGGAGGTACCATTTATACGACAGTACTGGCAAAGAAGTAGAGCTAGAAAAATCAGAGGGAGAAAAAGATATTGGAGTACTAGTGGACAATCAGCGGACATTCTCAAGATATATTCAACAGCAGGTGAACAAGTATTACGGGCCTCATAAGAAGAACTTATTCATACCTAGATGAGCAGAGTTTCAAATATCTTTTCCGGGCATTAGTAAGACCACACATTGAATATGCAGAAGCAGTATGGTCACCATCAAAGGTAGGGGACAAAGAAAAACTGAAAAACCTAGAATACATAGATAGACTTAAAAAGCTGAAAATGCCAACCCTAAAGTACAGGCGGCTTAGAGGGGACATGATCGAAACTTTCAAAGTCATCAATGGCATCTACGATAGAGATGTCACAGAAGGTTTACTTGACCTAGATCAAAATACAAGAACTAGGGGAATGACAAAAAACTGAAGAAGAAAAAATACAGCAAACTCAACATCCGGAAATTCACAAACAGAATAGTTGACATTTGGAACAGTCTACCAAACGAAGTTATCACAGCTAAAACAGTGAACAATTTTGAGATCAACTTAGATAAGTACTGGGAAGCACAAGAGTTCAAATATGATCACACAACCTAACTAGTAAGCCCGGAAGTGACGTAAAGTCGCGGTCTAGCATAGTAGAAGAAGAGGTGGATATAGTGGTTTCAGCAAGCCAGCGTCCACAGTCGAACCTAACCTAATCATCGTGTGCACATACAAAAAAAAACAATGGACTTCTTTGCACTGGAGAACTTGTCCTAAAACTGTGTAAACTGTGATAAAATCGGACCCAGTCTAAAAATCCATTTTATTTTGGTAAAAAATACTTTGTAAGATGACAGTTATTGGAAATTGCACTAAATATTTACAAGATAGAAAGAATTTGTCAGTTCAAATACTATTACTAGCCCACAAATATGGAGTACTTTATTTGATACTGTAATGGATTTAATATTTCCAACCTAATTATGAACTGTTGAAACTTCAGTGATATATATATATATAGGTTTGGTTTATGGTGTTTAATGCCACTTTCAACAATATTTCAGCTATATCGTGGCAGTCAGTTTTCTTGGTGGAGGAAACAAGAGTACATGTACCTGGAGAAAACCACTGACCTGTCGCAAGTTGCTGACAAACTACAAATATATCACATAATGTTGTATCGAGTACACATCGCCAAGAACAGGGTTCAAACTCACAACTTTAGTGGTGATGGGCACTGATTGTCCAGGTAGTTGTAAATCTACATATTTGTTACAAAAACTGATAGAACAAACATTTAGGAGTAATTTAAATTACGAATGGGGATGATTATATTTTCACATTAAATGTAATCAAATAAATTGAAGTGTGTAGAATTCCACTGTTGTTGTTTATAGTGTACATATACAAAAAAAATGTATGCCATATATCATAATATGATAGAAATAAAAATTGAATTCTTGATCGGACAAGCCCTGGGGCACAGGGAACTGTAAAAATTGATTGTATGGTCTAATGCCAAGATCAAGAAAAGGGGTAGGAGTGAGTCTCCAGATTAAAATATGTATCTTGATGCTCCAATGGTACATGTAGGAAGTTTTGTATTTGTGCATGTATTTGTTTTATTTCAATGTTGGTTGTATGTAATGAAGGGTAAAGTTGTAGATCATAGTTGTATATTTATAACAGTTTTGTGAAGCAATGTTAGTTCCACTTTATTTTGTCACTGCATGTGACTAACAATCAAATGATGTTAGTTGTAAAGTTTTCCAATTCTGAAGTGCAGTAACAAAGTATGATAATTTGTCATTGAAACTACATTGAGTCAGCTTAAGATTTGAGAGACAATATTTTCAAGTCTTTAACTTAGTATATATATATATACAGTCAAACTGCCCATGTGGTCACCTCTATTAAGCAGTCACCTGTATTAAAAGGTCACCTTTTTCTTGTCCTGTCATGGAAATATTCATATGAATTGAACCTCATTTAAGATGTCACCTATCTCAGAAGGTCACATTTTCTTTGTCCCAAATGTGACTCGATACAGATTTGACTGTACTATTATAATTAATATACTGGTACACTTATTTACATTTGTATATATTTTTTTTCAATTAACTTTATTATCTGAGCTGATTGAAATTGGTGTGAGTACTCTCAGAATACTTTGTATGTAATTTTAGATTTAATGTTTTTTTATCTATTTCAGTTGCTGGTTTAAACTGTTACCAGTGTAACTCAACATTAGATCACAACTGTGGAGAATTGTTTGATCACAATTTAGAAAACCATCCTGTCCAACCAGAAAAATGTACAATATATCTAGCTCAGTATTGTGTCAAGGTCACAGGATTATGGGGAGGTAATTACATAATCTGCCATTGTCTTGGTGTTTTCAGGTTTTTGCCACATCAATGGTCCATGCTGTTGAGATTAGTTATATTGTACTGTCTTTTTTTTTCAATTTGAAGAAAAGAGATACAATAATATTGTACAAAATGGTACATTTTTGATTCAGTAGGAAATGTTTTATATGCAAGGTAACAAAACATATTTATGTCCCCCACCACCAGGCATCTTGACGCATAAAGTTTTACCAGTGTACTTATGTTTAAGAACTTAAGATGCCCAAAAGTAAATCATTTGAAATAAACAAGGTCAGTGACCATAAAATGTGGGCCAATTTTGATTTTAGACTAAAACAAATCTTTCTATTCTGGAGTTATGCCCCTTGATTTGCCCCCAAAAATATAGAACATTTCTGGTGTCAGTTCAATAAGATAATTCCACCTTGAGCAAATCATATGAAATTTATTGAATACTTTTTTACCAATATACACAAGTCAGATTTGAATTTAGATATTATTCTACTAGAGTTATGTCCTCTTGTTTGAAGTTTTCATAGTCTTACTTTAGTATCCCATGGCCAAATGTCTTGAAAAAAAATTTAAACAATGTTTTTTACCACAATACACAGCGACAGGTTAAGTTCAAATTTGGTTTTTATTCCATTTATGGATTCAGAGTTATGCTCCTTTATCAATTGAACCACATCGATGGTGTAATGGTTAGCGTGCTCGTCTTGAGTACGGTAGATTGTGGGTTCGAGTCTAGATCGGGTCAAACCAAAGATTATGAAATACGATTGTTTCGAATCATGTCAATTCTGACCACGTTCCGTCTTTTTCGTGTCTTGACGTCTGAACTGCTCGGCAGACGACTTCCGGTATTTACACTATTATTGTGACAACGTCAGCATATCATAGTCGTAGATGCAGTAGATTATAAGTAATTGTAATATGGAGATGCCATGGAAACGCCTGAATAAATACTGGTGTTCGGTACCTCACTGTCTGTCTGATATCAGAAATATATACATAAAGGCAGATCGTTTTCCTTTCATGATGCTGACAGCCGCAAATAAAGAAAGAAAACAAATTTAATTTTAAAGAAGTAATTGTCTCTGCATTGAAGTCTTTGATACAAATAAAATAACTTAATTGATATCTGTCTTTTACAGAAAATGTTAAGATGTTTTTAAGTTGAGGATTGAACGTTAAAACGGCACATATCAATTGGAGTTTTTGTTGTGTACATCGACACCCGAAGTTCAGTGCTGTACATTCCATCGAAATCACGTGATCTGGTGGACGAAAATAACAAAATTTTGACGGAATTGAAATGATTCGAAACAAGCGTATTGGTATTTGTTGCTTCTCCACTAAGCTAAGCACACAGCATTAACGAGAAAGAGCAAAGACTGGTTCAGTGCTTGGCCCGAAATCAGGATAATGTGTCCGAGTTGGGCGACATGTCTATCCACTGACTGTTGTTTCAGTGAGCTAGCAGTATAAAAATCCAACTAAGCATGTTGATCTAGTACAAAGTGGACCTCATCATCATTTCTGTGAAAAGTAACTTGTTATAGTGATATAGCTGAAAAATTGCTGATATGGCATTTAAAAACTATCACTTAATCAATTGAAAAATGACAAATTTTAACAGTGGCACATGTAAGTTACACATTGATATATTTGTGATTTATTAATATTTATACTGATTATTGAGATTTTATCATTTTCTCATACAGGTATTGATATATTTGTGATTTATTAATATTTATACCGATTATTGAGATTTTATCATTTTCTCATACAGGTATTGATATATTTGTGATTTATTAATATTTATACTGATTATTGAGATTTTATCATTTTCTCATACAGGTATTGATATATTTGTGATTTATTAATATTTATACCGATTATTGAGATTTTATCATTTTCTCATACAGGTATTGATATATTTGTGATTTATTAATATTTATACTGATTATTGAGATTTTATCATTTTCTCATACAGGTATTGATATATTTGTGATTTATTAATATTTATACCGATTATTGAGATTTTATCATTTTCTCATACAGGTATTGATATATTTGTGATTTATTAATATTTATACTGATTATTGAGATTTTATCATTTTCTCATACAGGTATTGATATATTTGTGATTTATTAATATTTATACTGATTATTGAGATTTTATCATTTTCTCATACAGGTATTGTCGGGACTCATCGATTCTGTAGTTCTAAAGACCTGGGAGATAGATGTCAAGATATTGTTTACCCTAATCACGACAGAAGGTACCGTGCTTGTGTTAATACATGTTCCGCAGATAACTGTAACAGTGCTGCCACCTTGTGGACAACAAAGACAATAGTGTTGATGGTTGTGACAATTTTAGCATCAATGATGCTGATGTACTATTAATAGGATCTGTCCATTATATGTCATACATGTACATGTATATACAGAAAATCATTGATTCATTGTTCATGTTACACAATTATTATTTGCAATACCTAATACATATAGAATAACTGTAGTTTTGAAGGTCGAGACAGACATTATCACTAGTACCTCAACAAGTCTGATAAGACAAGATGTGATACTAGTACTAGTAATAATGTATGTCAAGACCTTCAAAACTGACATTATTGTTTTTATTGGTTACAGCATAATGTGTTTGACTTCACATTGACAAATAATGCTCAGTATCGTGGTCAGTCCGTTGATACTGGAAATGTCACTGTATGAGATCAAAGCAAAAAATTTATAAATTACCGATAAATGTATCATAAATTAAATTCATATATTTTTGTCCTTTTTTTGTTGTTTTTGTATTTAAATTTTTTTGTATTTCTGTAGGTCTTTGTTAGTTGGAATTTGATATCCATGGTGAAATAAAAGATATAAAAATTAAAGAAATGTTAAGTTTAGTTTGTATATGATGAAATTAACCATAATACATCATAAATGGATGACAAACATAATTAAGGCTGTTTTTAAACATTTGGCGATTTTCTCTCTGTACAACAAAATATTTGATTGAAAATATATCAAGTCTATTAACTATTTAGACAAGACTGTTAAACCAGTTATCAATGCTTAGTTTACTAGATTTTATTGTTGTTCTAGTTTGGATTTTTGAATCAAACCATTATACTGTTGTCTTATATACATGAAACTTTTTGTTTTATTTTGATCATGTGCCATATATATAGTTACTATGGTCAACCATAGTCTTCTGTTTTTATTAATAGGCATCACACTTTTATAAAAATGCTGACATTAGATATGAACTTTGAATGCCAAGTATACATGAATAATTAATTGATCAATGTAACAGTTTTATATTGATGATCAGTTTCCGTTGCAACCGCCTATTTATATAAGTAAATATGTTAAATGTTATTTTAATATGCAACATAGCATATTAAGGTGATTCAATAATTGTTTTGAAACTGATGACATACAACTCAGTATGATAAACAACAGAAATACTAGTATTGTTTTTATCCTCCGTATGATAAACAACAGAAATACTAGTATTGTTTTATCAACTTGATATATGATTATACAGTGTAGAATTAGTATAACAAATATATTGTGTTGTGTAGACAGTACATTAGAGACTATACTATAAATACTATATGGTATATTTCTCCTGTTCAGTCTCTGCAGCAAAAATGTCTTCCTGTGGCAGAAGATGCCACAAAAGAAGCAACATGTCCTCTCAAGACAGACAAGGCACAAAACAGAGTATATACCTCCCTTTGATGATGTCACACAAGAAGAAACATGTTTCCCTATTGATAGACAACCTCTACCTAATGGATTATCACCTTATAAATGCAATAGGAAAAACTTATCTGTCACAAGGGAGAAACTCTCCTCCTGGTAAGACAGGTCTTAATCTGATTTACAGGGGAACTTTACTTTAGCCTCTTTTAAAGTGTTCTTATTGTTTTGTGCATTAACTTGTAACTTTGATTTACAAACACCAGATTGTGATTATATAATTGTGGTTGTGTTTACATAATTGTGATATACTCAAGTCTGAGCTCTATACATTCCATGTTACCATAGTTACAATGAGAACACTATATATGCCATGTAACCATAGTTACATTGTGAACACAATACATTCCATGTTTTCATTGTTACATTGTGAGCACTATGCCTTCTATGTTGCCATGGTTACATTGTTAATATATACTGTATATTTATATGTTCATATATTTTTAAAATTTCACTAAATTCTAAAGAAATTATCAAAATAGAAATGTTAAGAATTTGTATATAATCTTGTGAAATTAGAAACCATTTTGTTGTATTTTAACTCCACGATTTAGCTGAAATATTGCTAAAGTTGGTGTTAAACATCAATCAATCATGTTGTATTTTAATATTAGGATGGTACAAAATTCCTGGCATTTAAAACTTAGATTAATTTATAACCTAAAGATGACTTTTCATCACTTTCATTTGTTAAAAAGATGTATAAAAAAATTCTTTAAATTTTGTGTTTGACCCATTTTGATACTAACCTTCTTACACATCAGGGAAACAACATCGTATTCAGTAATTCAGACACACAAAAATGGTGGACATTCCTTCCAACTGCTACAGGTTAGAAATCATTCCTATATCTACTATTTAACACATGACGTTTATAAAGTCAGGATGCAAATACTTGTGGTAACCTGAAATAATCTCAGCAGTTCATGCTCTTTTAAACGACAAATCTGTTTCTGTCAGTGCTTCAGCAAAATGTCAAAATGTGTTTGGTATCATGGTCCCAAATTAAACTGACAATATGTCGACGTGTTTGAAGAAGGTTACCAGTAGTATTGACTTGATAAATGTAATGTGTCCAATGGTAGAAAACGAATAAATTTCTTGACTAATTGGATGAAAACTTTGCAATTTTCATATGTCCATATTTCTGTATATGACGTAGTTTTCCCACCAAGTTACAGCCTGTATTCTAAGTTTCATATTTTCATGTATAAAGTGTACAAAGTTTATATGAATATATTAAGTTGTATATAAATGTCTTTTGTATTTAACTATATGGATCTATAATGATTGAATACCCTTTTTTTTTAATAAATACAATGTCTTTGATTTTCCTGGGTTGAATTCATTGAAAAGTTATCGATTGTTACATTTGTTCCATCAGTACTCTCTAGAGCAGTAATAGGCTGCCTTTTATAAAGTTTGTATTTCATCAATCTATTAGGTATGTAATTGTCTCCCTTTGTATCCAAAAATCTTAAACAAAAATCACGACTAAAAGTCATTCATTAAATACTGTGTTTTTTGTTGTTTTTGTATATAATAAAAATGATCATAATGTTAAAAAATCTATCCATATGTATATATATATATATATCATCATTTTATATACAATATTATCAATACATTTTGTACACTCTTGAAGCATATCAAATATAATTTTTATAGAATATTTAATTAAGTCATTTTTTTTTAAATAAAGATTATAATGGTGACTAGTTTTATTGACATACACAAGAAAATATTTGACTTGTTAAATATTTTTACCCAGATATATTCCTGTCATCTTTTGTAGGTAAATATTTTTACCCAGATATATTCCTGTCATCTTTTGTAGGTAAATATTTTTACCCAGATATATTCCTGTCATCTTTTGTTGTAATTGTATTTCTAACATTTATCATATTTCAATATGCCTTGGGGCTGTCGTGGTCATGATCAAATGGTACTTGGATTTACAACTACCTGTGCAATCAGAACCTATCACCACTAAAGTTGTGAGTTTGATCCCTTTCATGGCAAGGTGTACTCGATACAACATTATGTGATAAAGTTTGTCAGTGACTTGTGACAGGTTGGTGGTTTTCTCTGAGTACTCCGGTTTCCTCCACCAATAAAACTGACCGCCATGATATAACTGAAAATGGCATTACACACCTGATGGAATCATTAGTTCGAGTCAACACATTCGGCAAAACTTGTCAACTTTTAATATTATCTTCTCCTCTGAAACCCCTTAGCCAAATGAACTGAAACTTGGTAGGAAGCATCTATGGAAGATATATAAAGATTGCACATTTTGTCCCGATCCGTTAACAAACATGACTGCCACAGCCCACAGGCAATCATTGACTTGGGTTCACACACTCTTCAAAGCCATAGATTGTTGGCTCATGCATGTAAAACTATCAGTGACCACAAGTCAGATCAAACCTCGAATGTGGAGGAATAAAACTAGAAATCTCAGTAACCACAAGTCCGATCGAACCTTGAATATGGGAAAATAAAATAAAAACTCCAGTAACCACAAGTATGATTGAACTTCGAAAATAGGACAATGAAATAAAAATCTTGGTAACAACAAGTCCGATCGAACCTCAAATATGGGGGAATAAAGTTTAAAAAATCTCAGTAACCATAATTCCCCTCCAACCTTGAATAATAGAAATCTCAGTAATCATAAGTCCGATCGAATGTGTGGGGAATAAAATAAAAATCTCAGTACCCACAAGTCCGATCGAATCTCGAATAATGGGCAATAAAATTTAAAAAAAATCTCAGTACCCACAAGTCCGATCGAATCTCGAATGTGGGGGAATAAAATAAAAATCTCAGTAACCACAAGTCCAATTGCACCTTGAATGTGGAGGAATAAAACAATCTCAGTAATCACAAGTTCAATTGCACCTAGAATGTGGAGGAATAAAGAACAATCTCAGTAATCACAAGTTCAGCTGCACCTAGAATGTGGAGGAATAAAGAACAATCTCAATAATCACAAGTTCAGCTGCACCTAGAATGTGGAGGAATAAAACACAATCTCAGTAATCACAAGTTCAATTGCACCTAGAATGTGGAGGAATAAAGAACAATCTCAGTAATCACAAGTTCAGCTGCACCTAGAATGTGGAGGAATAAAGAACAATCTCAATAATCACAAGTTCAGCTGCACCTAGAATGTGGAGGAATAAAACACAATCTCAGTAATCACAAGTTCAATTGCACCTAGAATGTGGAGGAATAAAGAACAATCTCAGTAATCACAAGTTCAGCTGCACCTAGAATGTGGAGGAATAAAGAACAATCTCAATAATCACAAGTTCAGCTGCACCTAGAATGTGGAGGAATAAAACACAATCTCAGTAATCACAAGTTCAATTGCACCTAGAATGTGGAGGGATAAAGAACAATCCCAGTAATCACAAGTTCAGCTGCACCTAGAATGTGGAGGAATAAAGAACAATTTCAGTAATCACAAGTTCAGTTGCACCTAGAATGTGGAGGAATAAAGAACAATATCAGTAATCACAAGTTCAGCTGCACCTAGAATATTGAGGAATAAAGAACAATATCAGTAATCACAAGTTCAGCTGCACCTAGAATGTGGAGGAATAAAGAACAATATCACTAATCACAAGTTCAATTGCACCTAGAATGTGGAGGAATAAAGAACAATATCAGTAATCACAAGTTCAATTGCACCTAGAATGGGGAGGAATAAAGAACAATATCAGTAATCACAAGTTCAATTGCACCTAGAATGTGGAGGAATAAAGAACAATCTCAGTAATCACAAGTTCAGCTGCACCTAGAATGTGGAGGAATAAAGAACAATCTCAATAATCACAAGTTCAGCTGCACCTAGAATGTGGAGGAATAAAACACAATCTCAGTAATCACAAGTTCAATTGCACCTAGAATGTGGAGGAATAAAGAACAATCTCAGTAATCACAAGTTCAGCTGCACATAGAATGTGGAGGAATAAAACACAATCTCAGTAATCACAAGTTCAATTGCACCTAGAATGTGGAGGGATAAAGAACAATCTCAGTAATCACAAGTTCAGCTGCACCTAGAATGTGGAGGAATAAAGAACAATTTCAGTAATCACAAGTTCAGCTGCACCTAGAATGTGGAGGAATAAAACACAATCTCAGTAATCACAAGTTCAGTTGCACCTATAATGTGGAGGAATAAAGAACAATATCACTAATCACAAGTTCAATTGCACCTAGAATGTGGAGGAATAAAGAACAATATCAGTAATCACAAGTTCAATTGCACCTAGAATGGGGAGGAATAAAGAACAATATCAGTAATCACAAGTTCAGCTGCACCTAGAATGTGGAGGAATAAAGAACAATCTCAGTAATCACAAGTTCAATTGCCCCTAGAATGTGGAGGAATAAAGAACAATATCAGTAATCACAAGTTCAGCTGCACCTAGAATGTGGAGGAATAAAGAACAATCTCAGTAATCACAAGTTCAATTGCACCTAGAATGTGGAGGGATAAAGAACAATCTCAATAATCACAAGTTCAATTGCACCTAAAATGTGGAGGAATAAAGAACAATTTCAGTAATCACAAGTTCAGCTGCACCTAGAATGTGGAGGAATAAAACACAATCTCAGTAATCACAAGTTCAGTTGCACATAGAATGTGGAGAAATAAAGAACAATATCAGTAATCACAAGTTCAGCTGCACCTAGAATGTGGAGGAATAAAGAACAATCTCAGTAATCACAAGTTCAATTGCACCTAGAATGTGGAGGAATAAAGAACAATCTCAATAATCACAAGTTCAATTGCACCTAGCATGTGGAGGAATAAAGAACAATCTCAGTAATCACAAGTTCAATTGCACCTAGAATGTGGATAAATAAAGAACAATATCAGTAATCACAAGTTCAGCTGCACCTAGAATGTGGAGGAATAAAGAACAATCTCAGTAATCACAAGTTCAATTGCACCTAGAATGTGGAGGAATAAAGAACAATATCAGTAATCACAAGTTCAGCTGTACCTAGAATGTGGAGGAATAAAGAACAATATCAGTAATCACAAGTTCAGCTGCACCTAGAATGTGGAGGAATAAAGAACAATATCAGTAATGACAAGTTCAGCTGCACCTAGAATGTGGAGGAATAAAGATCAATATCAGTAATCACAAGTTCAGCTGCACCTAGAATGTGGAGAAATAAAGAACAATATCAGTAATCACAAGTTCAGCTGCACCTATAATGTGGAGGAATAAAACACAATCTCAGTAATCACAAGTTCAATTGCACCTAGCATGTGGAGGGATAAAGAACAATCTCAGTAATCACAAGTTCAGCTGCACCTAGAATGTGGAGGAATAAAGAACAATTTCAGTAATCACAAGTTCAGCTGCACCTAGAATGTGGAGGAATAAAACACAATCTCAGTAATCACAAGTTCAGTTGCACATAGAATGTGGAGGAATAAAACACAATCTCAGTAATCACAAGTTCAGTTGCACATAGAATGTGGAGGAATAAAGAACAATTTCAGTAATCACAAGTTCAGCTGCACCTAGAATGTGGAGGAATAAAGAACAATATCAGTAATCACAAGTTCAGCTGCACCTAGAATGTGGAGGAATAAAGAACAATATCAGTAATCACAAGTTCAATTGCACCTAGAATGTGGAGGAATAAAGAACAATCTCAGTAATCACAAGTTCAATTGCACCTAGAATGTGGAGGGATAAAGAACAATCTCAGTAATCACAAGTTCAATTGTACCTAGAATGTGGAGGTATAAAGAACAATCTCAGTAATCACAAGTTCAATTGCACCTAGAATGTGGAGGAATAAAGAACAATCTCAGTAATCACAAGTTCAGCTGCACCTAGAATGTGGAGGAATAAAGAACAATCTCAGTAATCACAAGTTCAATTGCATCTAGAATGTGGAGGGATAAAGAACAATCTCAGTAATCACAAGTACAATTGTACCTAGAATGTGGAGGTATAAAGAACAATCTCAGTAATCACAAGTTCAATTGCACCTAGAATGTGGAGGGATAAAGAACAATCTCAGTAATCACACGTTCAATTGTGCCTAGAATGTGGAAGAATAAAGAACAATATCAGTAATCACAAGTTCAATTGCACCTAGAATGTGGAAGGATAAAGAACAATCTCAATAATCACAAGTTCAATTGCACCTAGAATATGGAGGAATAAAGAACAATATCAGTAATCACAAGTTCAGCTGCACCTAGAATGTGGAGGAATAAAGAACAATATCAGTAATCACAAGTTCAATTGCACCTAGAATGTGGAGGGATAAAGCACAATCTCAGTAATCACAAGTTCAATTGCACCTAGAATGTGGAGGAATAAAGAACACTATCAGTAATCACAAGTTCAATTGCACCTAGCATGTGGAGGAATAAAGAACAATATCAGTAATCACAAGTTCAGCTGCACCTAGAATGTGGAGGAATAAAGAACAATATCAGTAATCACAAGTTCAGCTGCACCTAGAATGTGGAGGAATAAAGAACAATATCAGTAATCACAAGTTCAGCTGCACCTAGAATGTGGAGGAATAAAGAACAATATCAGTAATCACAAGTTCAATTGCACCTAGAATGGGGAGGAATAAAGAACAATCTCAATAATCACAAGTTCAATTGCACCTAGAATGTGGAGGAATCGTGCACCATGGGATGGTCCTCTCGATTTGTACGACATCCAATACGTCATCGATCTATAAATGATTGAGGTAAATATAAAGATCAAACAGTACTGTAGTTTGTGAGACGATAATAATGAGGTACATAAATTAATTACGGACGAAGAACATCAAGTCATGGCAGTGACTGTTATAGATTTTAGTTCCAAATGAGCTTAAAACTTATATATGTTTCATAATTTAAATATTTTGGCTTTGTGTATACATGATGAAGGTTATTGTAGAAACGCGTGGTACACACTATATTATATTTACGTTTTTATTAGATACTTTGGAACGATACACGGCAAATCTGGGCAAATTTTCATTTATTTCACTTTATTGCACCGAATACCTTTAATATTAACTCTAGACATATCATTGATCTCTTTATATATAAAAACATTACTGTCAAACAATGTTTTCTGTAAACAAGTTTACTACTTGTTTGAATTATCGTAACTGATTATTATCTGAAAACCACAATGGCATTTATTGATGTTTCAGTACACCACAAAAACATATTGTATCTTACTCTGATTATTAAAGAATACATTATGTTTAACAGCACAACGCTAAAGAAATGTTTTAAATTTTCAAGGGCAGCACCACATCGACAAGATGTGTCAGATACAATTCCAACTCGAAATAAATCATAATTCAAAAACGAATCTGAACTTCTTATTGCTGGGTTAAGATAATATTCAATTTCAGAGGACCATAAAAATAATGTTTAGGGACAGCATGAATTTCAGTTTCATCGATTTTCTTTAATTCTGATTTGAATTTTGACGGGGTATCAACGTTTCGAATAGTGTTATTTAAACTATTCCACGTTTTGTTATTGTGGAGGGGATACACTAGTCGAAGACAGTCTACAGAAAGGTAAGATGACACCATTCCCTTTTCTCAACAAATGTATATACATATTTACTAGTATTTAGATAATTTGTAATTGTAATAAGACAATTTACACAGAAAGGACAACGATTTATGTTTATATTTTTATTGTTTTGAGTTATAATGAGTTAACGATTCGCCTTCATACAACAACAGTGTCGGACACATGTGAATCTAAATTTCTATGTAGTGTCGGACACATGTGAATCTAAATTTCTATGTAGTGTCGGACACATGTGAATCTAAATTTCTATGTTGTGTCGGACACATGTGAATCTAAATTTCTATGTAGTGTCGGACACATGTGAATCTAAATTTCTATGTAGTGTCGGACACATGTGAATCTAAATTTCTATGTTGTGTCGGACACATGTGAATCTAAATTTCTATGTAGTGTCGGACACATGTGAATCTAAATTTCTATGTGAACAATATCTATTGACTTTACTGGATATTTTTACAATATTTATAGACGTTACTAGACATTGTTCTCCTCCATCAGGTGAAGGTGACCTTAGCCGATTTTGGATTTCTTGTTTAGGCTTTTTCGTGTACTTCCTGCCAAGGTATTTTAAATAATTATTTGGTTTTCATATATTTTGGTCTTGAGCGTACCTGATGAAGGAAAGAAGGTTATTCCAGACACGCGTCGAACGCACTAAATTCGATAGCTAAGTTTTTATTACTACAACTAGGTTGATACCTATACTTGTGCAGGCGCGGATCCAGGATTTTACGTTACAGGGGGGCGCACATTACAGCCCCTCGGAAGCTCCTGGGAATTCGAAAATATAGGACCTCTTTTCTGAACTGAAATTGATTAAAATTGTACCATGTGCGGCATGATGCTTCACATCAAAAGTACGTCCAATGAAGTATGATATTTTACTCATGACGTACTTGGCCTTGTTACGACTTCAATATGAAGAACAGCAATCAAAGTCTTTTGCTTGTTCCAGGAAAATATGTGTGATTTTGTTCAATGCACATTACCCTATATCCCTTCGCTCAAAAGAGAAAGAACTAATTCGTATGTTTGAAATAGTATTAGGAAGGGGGAAATGGACATGTCTCAAACAGAATGGAAAAGAACAGGTGAAAAATATTCAAAGACATGTAAGAATATTCATTGCAATGGAGAGGTGAGTCGAAAGAACAAAGTGTTAATATCACGTATTTAACATCAAACGATTGTCAGTCCAGTCACGCCAATCCTTTTTTAGGGGGGGGGGGGGGGGGGGTCCACGCTTGTTGTGGACTATTAGTCCCCAATGGCATCATCCGCCCAGTAGTCAATGTTTCGGCACTGACATGGCTTATCAGATATATATTTTTGTTATTGAAATTCACTGTTCCAATATAATGTAAATATTATCAAAACTAAGGTTCTCCTCCCTCAGGAATGTGACCTTAGTAGATGTTGGCTATCCTGTTTAGGTTCTCCTCCCTCAGGAATGTGACCTTAGTAGATTTTGGCTATCCTGTTTTGTTCTTTTGGCTTACTTGTTCCCAAAGATTTTAATATTAGCTGGCTTTCCAATCTTTTCATTATGAGAGTACTTGATGAAGATTATTCCAGAAACGTATTATATTGCGGACTAATTTTATTGCAAAATCTATACAATTTACTATGATACGTTTTAATATCTATCTACTTAACTAGATACTGTGTTTATTTATAGTCTAATGTTGACGTTAAATATGACTGAGCTCTATCGTATTTACCACACACCCCTCAAATCCCCACAAAATGAAACATTGTACTCATAATTACAGAACGTGTACGGGTTACAGGACAAGGGGACATAACAATGTTTATACAGTTATGTTTACTTACAATAAAATAATACTTTCACATAAAACTTGGTCGATTTAATTAGCACTGATATCACAACATGTTTTATTACCTTTAAATTTTAATATTTACCATCATTTGAACTTCTGAGAATTTACAAATTAATTTCATATTCTGATAATGTGATTGTTTTAAGTGTTCAAGCATGCCATGTAACTATTAGAATGTATAAGACAGTAGCGGAAGTTTACCATCATGCTCCATTGATATTGTATAAGTGGGTTGATATATGATACAATAAATAGCGTTTAACCGCATGGTTAACAGATTAACGAAGCAAACGAAATGAAAGACAGAGGATAATTCTTGAGAAAGGGTGACTGGAAACAAATTATATATACAACAGTACTGACTGAACCGTTTGTTAATCCTATCATATATATAGTAACCCCTACCTGACACTGTCTGGTGTAACTAGAAGTAAATCTACCTGTCACTGTCTGGTGTAACTAGAGGTGAATCTACCTATCACTGTCTGGTGTATCTAGAGGTAAAACTACCTGTCAGTGTCTGGTGTAACTAGAGGTAAATCTTTCTGTCAGTGTCTGGTGTATCTAGAGGTAAAACAACCTGTTACTGTCTGGTGTAACTAGAGGTAAATCTACCTGTCAGTGTCTGGTGTAACTAGAGATAAATCTACCTGTCAGTGTCTGGTGTAACTAGAGGTAGATCTACCTGTCAGTGTCTGATGTAACTAGAGGTAGATCTACCTGCCAGTGTCTGATGTAACTAGAGGTAGATCTACCTGTCAGTGTCTGATGTAACTACAAGTAAATCTACCCGTCAGTGTCTGGTGTAGCAACAGGTAAATATACCTGTCAGTGTCTGGTGTAACTAGAGGTAAATCTACCTGTCAGTGTCTGATGTAACTAGAGGTAAATCTACCTGTCAATGTCTAGTGTAACTGGAGGTAAATCTACCTGTCAGTGTCTGGTGTAACTAGAGGTGAATCTACCTGTCAGTGTCTGGTGTAGCTATGATATAAGAATGGTAGTATTGATCTACATGTGTTTTAGTATTGTTCCCAATGGTATACCAGGTATGAATTACATACAAAAGAAAATGTTAGTTATTGGCATTTGTTTTGTTTCATTTTATTTTTATTATTATTACCCCCTCGTCCATGGTTGGGGTATATCTTTTTGACTATCTCAAGGACAAAACATGAAAGTAATATTCCTCATGTTTTTATTGCGTATATATTTATTTAAAGAAAACAAATAGATGATTCAATGCATGAGTAAAATATTCTGTTCTTCTCATTAACGCTTTCTATTTGTGAAATTACATCATAAAGGGGATTGGGATTTCAGGTGTGAATGTACAAAGCTTGGAATAACAAATGGAACGAAACACTACCCATGATTCCCAAACGTGAAGTCTGTATTATTCCACAAGCGTATCGTCTGCTGAAGATGATGTGATGGATTGAATGTTAAGGTAAACCATAGAATTAAACGTTGTGTTTGCTGCTTCCTCGTTAAGTTCACATTATGGAGGATTAAGACCGAAGATTGCTCGACTTCGAGTCGGGATAACATGTCGGAGTGGAGTGACGTGTACCTGTGAACTGGAGTTTCACTGTACTAACACTAAGCAGGGGCGGATCCAGGATTTAAAGTTAGGGAGGGGGGGCGCACTAAAATTTGCTGGGGTATTTCGTGTGAAAAATCACGATTTTACGCTAAAAAATCATATTTTTTCCATTTTTAGGGGGCGCGCGCGCCGGGTGCGCACACCCCCCCCCCCCCCTGGATCCGCCCCTGCTAAGATTCCAGCTCAGCGTGGTCACACTGGTGTTTCTATGGGCTAACACTAAAATTCCAGCTCTGCGTGGTCTAGTACACAACAGGCACACTGGTGTTTCAATTGGCTAACATTAACATTCCAGCTCTGCGTGGTCTAGTACACAACAGGCACACTGGTGTTTCAATGGGCTAACATTAACATTCCAGCTCAGGGTGGTTTAGTACACAGCAGTCACACTGATGTTTCAATGGGCTAACATTAACATTCCAGCTCAGGGTGGTCTAGTACACAACAGGCACACTGGTGTTTCAATGGGCTAACATTAACATTCCAACTCTGCGTGGTCTAGTACACAACAGGCACACTGGTGTTTCAATGGGCTAACATTAACATTCCAACTCAGAGTGGTCTAGTACACAACAGGCACACTGGTGTTTCAATGGGCTAACATTAACATTCCAACTCAGAGTGGTCTAGTACACAACAGGCACACTGGTGTTTCAATGGGCTAACATTAACATTCCAGCTCAGGGTGGTCTGGTACACAACAGGCACACTGGTGTTTCAATGGGCTAACATTAACATTCCAACTCTGCGTGGTCTAGTACACAACAGGCACACTGGTGTTTCAATGGGCTAACATTAACATTCCAACTCAGAGTGGTCTAGTACACAACAGGCACACTGGTGTTTCAATGGGCTAACATTAACATTCCAACTCAGAGTGGTCTAGTACACAACAGGCACACTGGTGTTTCAATGGGCTAACATTAACATTCCAACTCAGAGTGGTCTAGTACACAACAGGCACACTGGTGTTTCAATGGGCTAACATTAACATTCCAGCTCAGAGTGGTCTAGTACACAACAGGCACACTGGTGTTTCAATGGGCTAACATTAACATTCCAACTCTGCGTGGTCTAGTACACAACAGGCACACTGGTGTTTCAATGGGCTAACATTAACATTCCAACTCAGAGTGGTCTAGTACACAACAGGCACACTGGTGTTTCAATGGGCTAACATTAACATTCCAACTCAGAGTGGTCTAGTACACAACAGGCACACTGGTGTTTCAATGGGCTAACATTAACATTCCAGCTCAGGGTGGTCTGGTACACAACAGGCACACTGGTGTTTCAATGGGCTAACATTAACATTCCAACTCAGAGTGGTCTAGTACACAACAGGCACACTGGTGTTTCAATGGGCTAACATTAACATTCCAACTCAGAGTGGTCTAGTACACAACAGGCACACTGGTGTTTCAATGGGCTAACATTAACATTCCAACTCAGAGTGGTCTAGTACACAACAGGCACACTGGTGTTTCAATGGGCTAACATTAACATTCCAGCTCAGAGTGGTCTAGTACACAAGTCACACTGGTGTTTCAATGGGCTAACATTAACATTCCAACTCAGAGTGGTCTAGTACACAACAGGCACACTGGTGTTTCAATGGGCTAACATTAACATTCTAGCTCAGGGTGGTCTAGTACACAACAGTCACACTGGTGTTTCAATGGGATAACATTAACATTCCAACTCAGGGTGGTCTAGTACACAACAGGCACACTGGTGTTTCAATGGGCTAACATTAACATTCCAACTCAGAGTGGTCTAGTACACAACAGGCACACTGGTGTTTCAATGGGCTAACATTAACATTCCAACTCAGAGTGGTCTAGTACACAACAGGCACACTGGTGTTTCAATGGGCTAACATTAACATTCCAGCTCAGGGTGGTCTAGTACACAACAGTCACACTGGTGTTTCAATGGGCTAACATTAACATTCCAGCTCAGAGTGGTCTAGTACACAACAGGCACACTGGTGTTTCAATGGGCTAACATTAACATTCCAACTCAGAGTGGTCTAGTACACAACAGGCACACTGGTGTTTCAATGGGCTAACATTAACATTCCAGCTCAGGGTGGTCTAGTACACAACAGGCGCACTGGTGTTTCAATGGGCTAACATTAACATTCCAGCTCAGAGTGGTCTAGTACACAACACGCACACTGGTGTTTCAATGGGCTAACATTAACATTCCAACTCTGCGTGGTCTAGTACACAACAGGCACACTGGTGTTTCAATGGGCTAACATTAACATTCCAACTCAGAGTGGTCTAGTACACAACAGGCACACTGGTGTTTCAATGGGCTAACATTAACATTCCAGCTCTGCGTGGTCTAGTACACAACAGGCACACTGGTGTTTCAATGGGCTAACATTAACATTCCAACTCTGCGTGGTCTAGTACACAACAGGTACACTGGTGTTTTAATGGGCTAACATTAACATTCCAGCTCAAAGTGGTCTAGTACACAACAGTCACATTGGTGTTTCAATGGGCTAACATTAACATTCCAACTCAGAGTGGTCTAGTACATAACAGGCACACTGGTGTTTCAATGGGCTAACATTAACATTCCAACTCAGAGTGGTCTAGTACACAACAGGCACACTGGTGTTTCAATGGGCTAACATTAACATTCCAGCTCTGCGTGGTCTAGTACACAACAGGCACACTGGTGTTTCAATGGGCTAACATTAACATTCCAGCTCAGGGTGGTTTAGTACACAGCAGTCACACTGATGTTTCAATGGGCTAACATTAACATTCCAGCTCAGGGTGGTCTAGTACACAACAGGCACACTGGTGTTTCAATGGGCTAACATTAACATTCCAACTCTGCGTGGTCTAGTACACAACAGGCACACTGGTGTTTCAATGGGCTAACATTAACATTCCAACTCAGAGTGGTCTAGTACACAACAGGCACACTGGTGTTTCAATGGGCTAACATTAACATTCCAACTCAGAGTGGTCTAGTACACAACAGGCACACTGGTGTTTCAATGGGCTAACATTAACATTCCAGCTCAGGGTGGTCTGGTACACAACAGGCACACTGGTGTTTCAATGGGCTAACATTAACATTCCAACTCTGCGTGGTCTAGTACACAACAGGCACACTGGTGTTTCAATGGGCTAACATTAACATTCCAACTCAGAGTGGTCTAGTACACAACAGGCACACTGGTGTTTCAATGGGCTAACATTAACATTCCAACTCAGAGTGGTCTAGTACACAACAGGCACACTGGTGTTTCAATGGGCTAACATTAACATTCCAACTCAGAGTGGTCTAGTACACAACAGGCACACTGGTGTTTCAATGGGCTAACATTAACATTCCAGCTCAGGGTGGTCTGGTACACAACAGGCACACTGGTGTTTCAATGGGCTAACATTAACATTCCAACTCTGCGTGGTCTAGTACACAACAGGCACACTGGTGTTTCAATGGGCTAACATTAACATTCCAACTCAGAGTGGTCTAGTACACAACAGGCACACTGGTGTTTCAATGGGCTAACATTAACATTCCAACTCAGAGTGGTCTAGTACACAACAGGCACACTGGTGTTTCAATGGGCTAACATTAACATTCCAACTCAGAGTGGTCTAGTACACAACAGGCACACTGGTGTTTCAATGGGCTAACATTAACATTCCAGCTCAGAGTGGTCTAGTACACAACAGGCACACTGGTGTTTCAATGGGCTAACATTAACATTCCAACTCTGCGTGGTCTAGTACACAACAGGCACACTGGTGTTTCAATGGGCTAACATTAACATTCCAACTCAGAGTGGTCTAGTACACAACAGGCACACTGGTGTTTCAATGGGCTAACATTAACATTCCAACTCAGAGTGGTCTAGTACACAACAGGCACACTGGTGTTTCAATGGGCTAACATTAACATTCCAGCTCAGGGTGGTCTGGTACACAACAGGCACACTGGTGTTTCAATGGGCTAACATTAACATTCCAACTCAGAGTGGTCTAGTACACAACAGGCACACTGGTGTTTCAATGGGCTAACATTAACATTCCAACTCAGAGTGGTCTAGTACACAACAGGCACACTGGTGTTTCAATGGGCTAACATTAACATTCCAACTCAGAGTGGTCTAGTACACAACAGGCACACTGGTGTTTCAATGGGCTAACATTAACATTCCAGCTCAGAGTGGTCTAGTACACAAGTCACACTGGTGTTTCAATGGGCTAACATTAACATTCCAACTCAGAGTGGTCTAGTACACAACAGGCACACTGGTGTTTCAATGGGCTAACATTAACATTCTAGCTCAGGGTGGTCTAGTACACAACAGTCACACTGGTGTTTCAATGGGATAACATTAACATTCCAACTCAGGGTGGTCTAGTACACAACAGGCACACTGGTGTTTCAATGGGCTAACATTAACATTCCAACTCAGAGTGGTCTAGTACACAACAGGCACACTGGTGTTTCAATGGGCTAACATTAACATTCCAACTCAGAGTGGTCTAGTACACAACAGGCACACTGGTGTTTCAATGGGCTAACATTAACATTCCAGCTCAGGGTGGTCTAGTACACAACAGTCACACTGGTGTTTCAATGGGCTAACATTAACATTCCAGCTCAGAGTGGTCTAGTACACAACAGGCACACTGGTGTTTCAATGGGCTAACATTAACATTCCAACTCAGAGTGGTCTAGTACACAACAGGCACACTGGTGTTTCAATGGGCTAACATTAACATTCCAGCTCAGGGTGGTCTAGTACACAACAGGCGCACTGGTGTTTCAATGGGCTAACATTAACATTCCAGCTCAGAGTGGTCTAGTACACAACACGCACACTGGTGTTTCAATGGGCTAACATTAACATTCCAACTCTGCGTGGTCTAGTACACAACAGGCACACTGGTGTTTCAATGGGCTAACATTAACATTCCAACTCAGAGTGGTCTAGTACACAACAGGCACACTGGTGTTTCAATGGGCTAACATTAACATTCCAGCTCTGCGTGGTCTAGTACACAACAGGCACACTGGTGTTTCAATGGGCTAACATTAACATTCCAACTCTGCGTGGTCTAGTACACAACAGGTACACTGGTGTTTTAATGGGCTAACATTAACATTCCAGCTCAAAGTGGTCTAGTACACAACAGTCACATTGGTGTTTCAATGGGCTAACATTAACATTCCAACTCAGAGTGGTCTAGTACATAACAGGCACACTGGTGTTTCAATGGGCTAACATTAACATTCCAACTCAGAGTGGTCTAGTACACAACAGGCACACTGGTGTTTCAATGGGCTAACATTAACATTCCAGCTCTGCGTGGTCTAGTACACAACAGGCACACTGGTGTTTCAATGGGCTAACATTAACATTCCAGCTCAGGGTGGTTTAGTACACAGCAGTCACACTGATGTTTCAATGGGCTAACATTAACATTCCAGCTCAGGGTGGTCTAGTACACAACAGGCACACTGGTGTTTCAATGGGCTAACATTAACATTCCAACTCTGCGTGGTCTAGTACACAACAGGCACACTGGTGTTTCAATGGGCTAACATTAACATTCCAACTCAGAGTGGTCTAGTACACAACAGGCACACTGGTGTTTCAATGGGCTAACATTAACATTCCAACTCAGAGTGGTCTAGTACACAACAGGCACACTGGTGTTTCAATGGGCTAACATTAACATTCCAGCTCAGGGTGGTCTGGTACACAACAGGCACACTGGTGTTTCAATGGGCTAACATTAACATTCCAACTCTGCGTGGTCTAGTACACAACAGGCACACTGGTGTTTCAATGGGCTAACATTAACATTCCAACTCAGAGTGGTCTAGTACACAACAGGCACACTGGTGTTTCAATGGGCTAACATTAACATTCCAACTCAGAGTGGTCTAGTACACAACAGGCACACTGGTGTTTCAATGGGCTAACATTAACATTCCAGCTCAGAGTGGTCTAGTACACAACAGGCACACTGGTGTTTCAATGGGCTAACATTAACATTCCAGCTCAGGGTGGTCTGGTACACAACAGGCACACTGGTGTTTCAATGGGCTAACATTAACATTCCAACTCTGCGTGGTCTAGTACACAACAGGCACACTGGTGTTTCAATGGGCTAACATTAACATTCCAACTCAGAGTGGTCTAGTACACAACAGGCACACTGGTGTTTCAATGGGCTAGCATTAACATTCCAACTCAGAGTGGTCTAGTACACAACAGGCACACTGGTGTTTCAATGGGCTAACATTAACATTCCAACTCAGGGTGGTCTAGTACACAACAGGCACACTGGTGTTTCAATGGGCTAACATTAACATTCCAGCTCAGAGTGGTCTAGTACACAACAGTCACACTGGTGTTTCAATGGGCTAACATTAACATTCCAACTCAGAGTGGTCTAGTACACAACAGGCACACTGGTGTTTCAATGGGCTAACATTAACATTCCAGCTCAGGGTGGTCTAGTACACAACAGTCACACTGGTGTTTCAATGGGCTAACATTAACATTCCAACTCAGGGTGGTCTAGTACACAACAGGCACACTGGTGTTTCAATGGGCTAACATTAACATTCCAACTCAGAGTGGTCTAGTACACAACAGGCACACTGGTGTTTCAATGGGCTAACATTAACATTCCAGCTCAGGGTGGTCTAGTACACAACAGTCACACTGGTGTTTCAATGGGCTAACATTAACATTCCAGCTCAGAATGGTCTAGTACACAACAGGCACACTGGTGTTTCAATGGGCTAACATTAACATTCCAACTCAGAGTGGTCTAGTACACAACAGGCACACTGGTGTTTCAATGGGCTAACATTAACATTCCAGCTCAGGGTGGTCTAGTACACAACAGGCGCACTGGTGTTTCAATGGGCTAACATTAACATTCCATCTCAGAGTGGTCTAGTACACAACAGGCACACTGGTGTTTCAATGGGCTAACATTAACATTCCAGCTCAGAGTGGTCTAATACACAACAGGCACACTGGTGTTTCAATGGGCTAACATTAACATTCCAACTCTGCGTGGTCTAGTACACAACAGGCACACTGGTGTTTCAATGGGCTAACATTAACATTCCAGCTCAGAGTGGTCTAGTACACAACACGCACACTGGTGTTTCAATGGGCTAACATTAACATTCCAACTCTGCGTGGTCTAGTACACAACAGGCACACTGGTGTTTCAATGGGCTAACATTAACATTCCAACTCAGAGTGGTCTAGTACACAACAGGCACACTGGTGTTTCAATGGGCTAACATTAACATTCCAGCTCTGCGTGGTCTAGTACACAACAGGCACACTGGTGTTTCAATGGGCTAACATTAACATTCCAACTCTGCGTGGTCTAGTACACAACAGGTACACTGGTGTTTTAATGGGCTAACATTAACATTCCAGCTCAAAGTGGTCTAGTACACAACAGTCACATTGGTGTTTCAATGGGCTAACATTAACATTCCAACTCAGAGTGGTCTAGTACACAACAGGCACACTGGTGTTTCAATGGGCTAACATTAACATTCCAACTCAGAGTGGTCTAGTACACAACAGGCACACTGGTGTTTCAATGGGCTAACATTAACATTCCAGCTCTGCGTGGTCTAGTACACAACAGGCACACTGGTGCTTCAATGGGCTAACATTAACATTCCAGCTCAGAGTGGTCTAGTACACAACAGGCACACTGGTGTTTCAATGGGCTAACATTAACATTCCAGCTCAGGATGGTCTAGTACACAACAGACACACTGGTGTTTCAATGGGCTAACATTAACATTCCAGCTCTGCGTGGTCTAGTACACAACAGGCGCACTGGTGTTTCAATGGGCTAACATTAACATTCCAGCTCAGGGTGGTCTAGTACACAACAGCCACACTGGTGTTTCAATGGGCTAACATTAACATTCCAGCTCAGGGTGGTCTAGTACACAACAGGCACACTGGTGTTTCAATGGGCTAACATTAACATTCCAGCTCAGGGTGGTCTAGTACACAACAGGCACACTGGTGTTTCAATGGGCTAACATTAACATTCCAGCTCAGGGTGGTCACACTGGTGTTTCAATGGGCTAACATTAACATTCCAGCTCATAGTGGTCTAGTACACTAGCATCATTAACAACAAAAACTCGCATAGTATAACTTGTTCATTCCATAATGTAGCTGACAAACATGTTGTCGCCAAGATCAGAATCAAAGTTAACATGTTCCTGAAAACAAAACGTCACTTGGAAAATAATGGTCCACGGATGGTCTGTTTTTTTAGTTACCACCTGATAAAGAAGAAAACTAACGACGATATACATTACTAATATGCTACAGTCGACATGCTTTATACTGACGTAAACATAAGACTTCTGGCTCGCTTTAAAGACATTACTAATATGCTACAGCCAGTATGCTTTATACTGACGTAAACATAAGACTTCTGGCTCGCTTTAAAGACATTCCTAATATGCTACAGCCAGTATGCTTTATACTGACGTAAACATAAGACTTCTGGCTCGCTTTAAAGACATTACAAATATGTTACAGCCAGTATGCTTTATACTGACGTAAACATAAGACTTCTGGCTCGCTTTAAAGACATTACAAATATGTTACAGCCAGTATGCTTTATACTGTCTTAAACATAAGACTTCTGGCTCGCTTTAAAGACATTACAAATATGCTACAGCCAGTATGCTTTATACTGTCTTAAACATAAGACTTCTGGCTCACTTTAAAGACATTACTAATATGTAACAGCCAGTATGCTTTATACTGTTTTAAACATAAGACTTCTGGCTCGCTTTAAGCACATTACTAATATGTTACAGCCAGTATGCTTTATACTGACGAAAACATAAGACTTCTGGCTCGCTTTAAAGACATTACTAATATGCTACAGCCAGTATGCTTTATACTGACGTAAACATAAGACTTCTGGCTCGCTTTAAAGACATTACTAATATGCTACAGCCAGTATGCTTTATACTGACGTAAACATAAGACTTCTGGTTCACTTTAAAGACATTACTAATATGTTACAGCCAGTATGCTTTATACTGTCTTAAACATAAGACTTCTGGCTCGCTTTAAACACATTACTAATATGTTACAGCCCGTATGCTTTATACTGTCTTAAACATAAGACTTCTGGCTCGCTTTAAAGACATTACTAATATGCTGCAGCCAGTATGCTTTATACTGTCTTAAACATAAGACTTCTGGCTCACATTAAAGACAATACTAATATGCTACAGCCAGTATGCTTTATACTCGCGTAAACATAAGACTTCTGGCTCGCTTTAAAGACATTACTAATATGTAACAGCCAGTATGCTTTATACTGTCTTAAGCATAAGACTTCTGGCTCACTTTAAAGACATTACTAATATGCTACAGCCAGTATGCTTTATACTGACGTAAACATAAGACTTCTGGCTCGCTTTAAAGACATTACTAATATGCTACAGCCAGTATGCTTTATACTCTCTTAAGCATAAGACTTCTGGCTCACTTTAAAGACAATACTAATATGTTACAGCCAGTATGCTTTATACTCGCGTAAACATAAGACTTCTGGCTCGCATTAAAGACTTTACTAATATGTTACAGCCAGTATGCTTTATACTGTCTTAAGCATAAGACTTCTGGCTCGCTTTAAAGACATTACTAATATGATACAGCCAGTATGCTTTATACTGACGTAAACATAAGACTTCTGGCTCGCTTTAAAGACATTACTAATATGTTACAGCCAGTATGTTTTATACTGTCTTAAACATAAGACTTCTGGCTCGCTTTAAAGACATTACTAATATGTTACAGCCAGTATGTTTTATACTGTCTTAAACATAAGACTTCTGGCTCGCTTTAAAGACATTACTAATATGTTACAGCCAGTATGCTTTATACTGACGTAAACATAAGACTTCTGGCTCGCTTTAAAGACATTACTAATATGCTACAGCCAGTATGCTTTATACTGACGTAAACATAAGACTTCTGGCTCGCTTTAAAGACATTACTAATATGCTACAGCCAGTATGCTTTATACTGTCTTAAACATAAGACTTCTGGCTCGCTTTAAACACATTATTAATATGTTACAGCCCGTATGCTTTATACTGTCTTAAACATAAGACTTCTGGCTCGCTTTAAAGACATTACTAATATGCTACAGCCAGTATGCTTTATACTGTCTTAAACATAAGACTTCTGGCTCACATTAAAGACAATACTAATATGCTACAGCCAGTATGCTTTATACTCGCGTAAACATAAGACTTCTGGTTCGCATTAAAGACTTTACTAATATGTTACAGCCGGTATGCTTTATACTGTTTTAAACATAAGACTTCTGGCTCGCTTTAAACACATTACTAATATGTTACAGCCAGTATGCTTTATACTGACGAAAACATAAGACTTCTGGCTCGCTTTAAAGACATTACTAATATGCTACAGCCAGTATGCTTTATACTGACGTAAACATAAGACTTCTGGCTCGCTTTAAAGACATTACTAATATGCTACAGCCAGTATGCTTTATACTGACGTAAACATAAGACTTCTGGCTCGCTTTAAAGACATTACTAATATGTAACAGCCAGTATGCTTTATACTGTCTTAAGCATAAGACTTCTGGCTCCTTTTAAAGACATTACTAATATGTTACAGCCAGTATGCTTTATACTGTCTTAAACATAAGACTTCTGGCTCGCTTTAAACACATTACTAATATGTTACAGCCCGTATGCTTTATACTGTCTTAAACATAAGACTTCTGGCTCGCTTTAAAGACATTACTAATATGCTACAGCCAGTATGCTTTATACTCTCTTAAACATAAGACTTCTGGCTCACTTTAAAGACAATACTAATATGTTACAGCCAGTATGCTTTATACTCGCGTAAACATAAGATTTCTGGCTCGCATTAAAGACTTTACTAATATGTTACAGCCCGTATGCTTTATACTGTCTTAAGCATAAGACTTCTGGCTCGCTTTAAAGACATTACTAATATGATACAGCCAGTATGCTTTATACTGACGTAAACATAAGACTTCTGGATCGCTTTAAAGACATTACTAATATGCTACAGCCAGTATGTTTTATACTGTCTTAAACATAAGACTTCTGGCTCGCTTTAAAGACATTACTAATATGTTACAGCCAGTATGTTTGATACTGTCTTAAACATAAGACTTCTGGCTCGCTTTAAAGACATTACTAATATGATACAGCCAGTATGCTTTATACTGTCTTAAGCATAAGATTTCTGGCTCACTTTAAAGACATTACTAATATGTTACAGCCAGTATGCTTTATACTGTCTTAAACATAAGACTTCTGGCTCGCTTTAAAGACATTACTAATATGTTACAGCCAGTATGCTTTATACTGTCTTAAACATAAGACTTCTGGCTCGCTTTAAAGACATTACTAATATGCTACATCCAGTATGCTTTATACTGTCTTAAACATAAGACTTCTGGCTCACTTTAAAGACATTACTAATATGTTACAGCCAGTATGCTTTATACTGACGTAAACATAAGACTTCTGGCTCGCTTTAAAGACATTACTAATATGTTACAGCCAGTATGCTTTATACTCACGTAAACATAAAACTTCTGGCTCGCTTTAAAGACATTACTAATATGCTACAGCCAGTATGCTTTATACTGACGTAAACATAAGACTTCTGGCTCGCTTTAAAGACATTACTAATATGCTACAGCCAGTATGCTTTATACTGACGTAAACATAAGACTTCTGGCTCGCTTTAAAGACATTCCTAATATGCTACAGCCAGTATGCTTTATACTGACGTAAACATAAGACTTCTGGCTCGCTTTAAAGACATTACAAATATGTTACAGCCAGTATGCTTTATACTGACGTAAACATAAGACTTCTGGCTCGCTTTAAAGACATTACAAATATGTTACAGCCAGTATGCTTTATACTGTCTTAAACATAAGACTTCTGGCTCGCTTTAAAGACATTACAAATATGCTACAGCCAGTATGCTTTATACTGTCTTAAACATAAGACTTCTGGCTCACTTTAAAGACATTACTAATATGTAACAGCCAGTATGCTTTATACTGTTTTAAACATAAGACTTCTGGCTCGCTTTAAGCACATTACTAATATGTTACAGCCAGTATGCTTTATACTGACGAAAACATAAGACTTCTGGCTCGCTTTAAAGACATTACTAATATGCTACAGCCAGTATGCTTTATACTGACGTAAACATAAGACTTCTGGCTCGCTTTAAAGACATTACTAATATGCTACAGCCAGTATGCTTTATACTGACGTAAACATAAGACTTCTGGTTCACTTTAAAGACATTACTAATATGTTACAGCCAGTATGCTTTATACTGTCTTAAACATAAGACTTCTGGCTCGCTTTAAACACATTACTAATATGTTACAGCCCGTATGCTTTATACTGTCTTAAACATAAGACTTCTGGCTCGCTTTAAAGACATTACTAATATGCTGCAGCCAGTATGCTTTATACTGTCTTAAACATAAGACTTCTGGCTCACATTAAAGACAATACTAATATGCTACAGCCAGTATGCTTTATACTCGCGTAAACATAAGACTTCTGGCTCGCTTTAAAGACATTACTAATATGTAACAGCCAGTATGCTTTATACTGTCTTAAGCATAAGACTTCTGGCTCACTTTAAAGACATTACTAATATGCTACAGCCAGTATGCTTTATACTGACGTAAACATAAGACTTCTGGCTCGCTTTAAAGACATTACTAATATGCTACAGCCAGTATGCTTTATACTCTCTTAAGCATAAGACTTCTGGCTCACTTTAAAGACAATACTAATATGTTACAGCCAGTATGCTTTATACTCGCGTAAACATAAGACTTCTGGCTCGCATTAAAGACTTTACTAATATGTTACAGCCAGTATGCTTTATACTGTCTTAAGCATAAGACTTCTGGCTCGCTTTAAAGACATTACTAATATGATACAGCCAGTATGCTTTATACTGACGTAAACATAAGACTTCTGGCTCGCTTTAAAGACATTACTAATATGTTACAGCCAGTATGTTTTATACTGTCTTAAACATAAGACTTCTGGCTCGCTTTAAAGACATTACTAATATGTTACAGCCAGTATGTTTTATACTGTCTTAAACATAAGACTTCTGGCTCGCTTTAAAGACATTACTAATATGTTACAGCCAGTATGCTTTATACTGACGTAAACATAAGACTTCTGGCTCGCTTTAAAGACATTACTAATATGCTACAGCCAGTATGCTTTATACTGACGTAAACATAAGACTTCTGGCTCGCTTTAAAGACATTACTAATATGCTACAGCCAGTATGCTTTATACTGTCTTAAACATAAGACTTCTGGCTCGCTTTAAACACATTATTAATATGTTACAGCCCGTATGCTTTATACTGTCTTAAACATAAGACTTCTGGCTCGCTTTAAAGACATTACTAATATGCTACAGCCAGTATGCTTTATACTGTCTTAAACATAAGACTTCTGGCTCACATTAAAGACAATACTAATATGCTACAGCCAGTATGCTTTATACTCGCGTAAACATAAGACTTCTGGTTCGCATTAAAGACTTTACTAATATGTTACAGCCGGTATGCTTTATACTGTTTTAAACATAAGACTTCTGGCTCGCTTTAAACACATTACTAATATGTTACAGCCAGTATGCTTTATACTGACGAAAACATAAGACTTCTGGCTCGCTTTAAAGACATTACTAATATGCTACAGCCAGTATGCTTTATACTGACGTAAACATAAGACTTCTGGCTCGCTTTAAAGACATTACTAATATGCTACAGCCAGTATGCTTTATACTGACGTAAACATAAGACTTCTGGCTCGCTTTAAAGACATTACTAATATGTAACAGCCAGTATGCTTTATACTGTCTTAAGCATAAGACTTCTGGCTCCTTTTAAAGACATTACTAATATGTTACAGCCAGTATGCTTTATACTGTCTTAAACATAAGACTTCTGGCTCGCTTTAAACACATTACTAATATGTTACAGCCCGTATGCTTTATACTGTCTTAAACATAAGACTTCTGGCTCGCTTTAAAGACATTACTAATATGCTACAGCCAGTATGCTTTATACTCTCTTAAACATAAGACTTCTGGCTCACTTTAAAGACAATACTAATATGTTACAGCCAGTATGCTTTATACTCGCGTAAACATAAGATTTCTGGCTCGCATTAAAGACTTTACTAATATGTTACAGCCCGTATGCTTTATACTGTCTTAAGCATAAGACTTCTGGCTCGCTTTAAAGACATTACTAATATGATACAGCCAGTATGCTTTATACTGACGTAAACATAAGACTTCTGGATCGCTTTAAAGACATTACTAATATGCTACAGCCAGTATGTTTTATACTGTCTTAAACATAAGACTTCTGGCTCGCTTTAAAGACATTACTAATATGTTACAGCCAGTATGTTTGATACTGTCTTAAACATAAGACTTCTGGCTCGCTTTAAAGACATTACTAATATGATACAGCCAGTATGCTTTATACTGTCTTAAGCATAAGATTTCTGGCTCACTTTAAAGACATTACTAATATGTTACAGCCAGTATGCTTTATACTGTCTTAAACATAAGACTTCTGGCTCGCTTTAAAGACATTACTAATATGTTACAGCCAGTATGCTTTATACTGTCTTAAACATAAGACTTCTGGCTCGCTTTAAAGACATTACTAATATGCTACATCCAGTATGCTTTATACTGTCTTAAACATAAGACTTCTGGCTCACTTTAAAGACATTACTAATATGTTACAGCCAGTATGCTTTATACTGACGTAAACATAAGACTTCTGGCTCGCTTTAAAGACATTACTAATATGTTACAGCCAGTATGCTTTATACTCACGTAAACATAAAACTTCTGGCTCGCTTTAAAGACATTACTAATATGCTACAGCCAGTATGCTTTATACTGACGTAAACATAAGACTTCTGGCTCGCTTTAAAGACATTACTAATATGCTACAGCCAGTATGCTTTATACTGTCTTAAACATAAGACTTCTGGCTCGCTTTAAAGACATTACTAATATGCTACATCCAGTATGCTTTATACTGTCTTAAACATAAGACTTCTGGCTCACTTTAAAGACATTACTAATATGTTACAGCCAGTATGCTTTATACTGACGTAAACATAAGACTTCTGGCTCGCTTTAAAGACATTACTAATATGTTACAGCCAGTATGCTTTATACTGACGTAAACATAAGACTTCTGGCTCGCTTTAAAGACATTACTAATATGTAACAGCCAGTATGCTTTATACTGTCTTAAGCATAAGACTTCTGGCTCCTTTTAAAGACATTACTAATATGTTACAGCCAGTATGTTTTATACTGTCTTAAACATAAGACTTCTGGCTCGCTTTAAAGACATTACTAATATGTTACAGCCAGTATGTTTGATACTGTCTTAAACATAAGACTTCTGGCTCGCTTTAAAGACATTACTAATATGATACAGCCAGTATGCTTTATACTGTCTTAAGCATAAGATTTCTGGCTCACTTTAAAGACATTACTAATATGTTACAGCCAGTATGCTTTATACTGTCTTAAACATAAGACTTCTGGCTCGCTTTAAAGACATTACTAATATGTTACAGCCAGTATGCTTTATACTGTCTTAAACATAAGACTTCTGGCTCGCTTTAAAGACATTACTAATATGCTACATCCAGTATGCTTTATACTGTCTTAAACATAAGACTTCTGGCTCACTTTAAAGACATTACTAATATGTTACAGCCAGTATGCTTTATACTCACGTAAACATAAAACTTCTGGCTCGCTTTAAAGACATTACTAATATGCTACAGCCAGTATGCTTTATACTGACGTAAACATAAGACTTCTGGCTCGCTTTAAAGACATTACTAATATGCTACAGCCAGTATGCTTTATACTGTCTTAAACATAAGACTTCTGGCTCGCTTTAAAGACATTACTAATATGCTACATCCAGTATGCTTTATACTGTCTTAAACATAAGACTTCTGGCTCACTTTAAAGACATTACTAATATGTTACAGCCAGTATGCTTTATACTGACGTAAACATAAGACTTCTGGCTCGCTTTAAAGACATTACTAATATGTTACAGCCAGTATGCTTTATACTGACGTAAACATAAGACTTCTGGCTCGCTTTAAAGACATTACTAATATGTAACAGCCAGTATGCTTTATACTGTCTTAAGCATAAGACTTCTGGCTCCTTTTAAAGACATTACTAATATGTTACAGCCAGTATGCTTTATACTGTCTTAAACATAAGACTTCTGGCTCGCTTTAAACACATTACTAATATGTTACAGCCCGTATGCTTTATACTGTCTTAAACATAAGACTTCTGGCTCGCTTTAAAGACATTACTAATATGCTACAGCCAGTATGCTTTATACTCTCTTAAACATAAGACTTCTGGCTCACTTTAAAGACAATACTAATATGTTACAGCCAGTATGCTTTATACTCGCGTAAACATAAGATTTCTGGCTCGCATTAAAGACTTTACTAATATGTTACAGCCCGTATGCTTTATACTGTCTTAAGCATAAGACTTCTGGCTCGCTTTAAAGACATTACTAATATGATACAGCCAGTATGCTTTATACTGACGTAAACATAAGACTTCTGGATCGCTTTAAAGACATTACTAATATGCTACAGCCAGTATGTTTTATACTGTCTTAAACATAAGACTTCTGGCTCGCTTTAAAGACATTACTAATATGTTACAGCCAGTATGTTTGATACTGTCTTAAACATAAGACTTCTGGCTCGCTTTAAAGACATTACTAATATGATACAGCCAGTATGCTTTATACTGTCTTAAGCATAAGATTTCTGGCTCACTTTAAAGACATTACTAATATGTTACAGCCAGTATGCTTTATACTGTCTTAAACATAAGACTTCTGGCTCGCTTTAAAGACATTACTAATATGTTACAGCCAGTATGCTTTATACTGTCTTAAACATAAGACTTCTGGCTCGCTTTAAAGACATTACTAATATGCTACATCCAGTATGCTTTATACTGTCTTAAACATAAGACTTCTGGCTCACTTTAAAGACATTACTAATATGTTACAGCCAGTATGCTTTATACTGACGTAAACATAAGACTTCTGGCTCGCTTTAAAGACATTACTAATATGTTACAGCCAGTATGCTTTATACTCACGTAAACATAAAACTTCTGGCTCGCTTTAAAGACATTACTAATATGCTACAGCCAGTATGCTTTATACTGACGTAAACATAAGACTTCTGGCTCGCTTTAAAGACATTACTAATATGCTACAGCCAGTATGCTTTATACTGTCTTAAACATAAGACTTCTGGCTCGCTTTAAAGACATTACTAATATGCTACAGCCAGTATGCTTTATACTGACGTAAACATGAGATTTCTGGCTCACATTAAACACATTACTAATATGTTACAGCCAGTATGCTTTATACTCTCTTAAACATAAGACTTCTGGCTCGCTTTAAAGACATTACTAATATGTTACAGCCAGTATGCTTTACCGATGTAAACATAAGACTTCTGGCTCGTTTTAGCCACTTTACTAATATGTTACAGCCAGTATGCTTTATACTGTCTTAAGCATAAGACTTCTGGCTCACTTTAAAGACATTACTAATATGTTACAGCCAGTATGCTTTATACTGTCTTAAACATAAGACTTCTGGCTCGCTTTAAACACATTACTAATATGTTACAGCCCGTATGCTTTATACTCTCTTAAACATAAGACTTCTGGCTCACTTTAAAGACAATACTAATATGTTACAGCCAGTATGCTTTATACTCGCGTAAACATAAGACTTCTGGCTCGCAGTAAAGACTTTACTAATATGTTACAGCCCGTATGCTTTATACTGTCTTAAGCATAAGACTTCTGGCTCGCTTTAAAGACATTACTAATATGATACAGCCAGTATGCTTTATACTGACGTAAACATAAGACTTCTGGCTCGCTTTAAAGACATTACTAATATGTTACAGCCAGTATGTTTTATACTGTCTTAAACATAAGACTTCTGGCTCGCTTTAAAGACATTACTAATATGATACAGCCAGTATGCTTTATACTGTCTTAAGCATAAGATTTCTGGCTCACTTTAAAGACATTACTAATATGTTACAGCCAGTATGCTTTATACTGTCTTAAACATAAGACTTCTGGCTCGCTTTAAAGACATTACTAATATGTTACAGCCAGTATGCTTTATACTGTCTTAAACATAAGACTTCTGGCTCGCTTTAAAGACATTACTAATATGCTACAGCCAGTATGCTTTATACTGTCTTAAACATAAGACTTCTGGCTAACTTTAAAAACATTACTAATATGTTACAGCCAGTATGCTTTATACTGACGTAAACATAAGACTTCTGGCTCGCTTTAAAGACATTACTAATATGTTACAGCCAGTATGCTTTATACTCACGTAAACATAAAACTTCTGGCTCGCTTTAAAGACATTACTAATATGCTACAGCCAGTATGCTTTATACTGACGTAAACATAAGACTTCTGGCTCGCTTTAAAGACATTACTAATATGCTACAGCCAGTATGCTTTATACTGTCTTAAACATAAGACTTCTGGCTCGCTTTAAAGACATTACTAATATGCTACAGCCAGTATGCTTTATACTGACGTAAACATGAGATTTCTGGCTCACATTAAACACATTACTAATATGTTACAGCCAGTATGCTTTATACTCTCTTAAACATAAGACTTCTGGCTCGCTTTAAAGACATTACTAATATGTTACAGCCAGTATGCTTTACCGATGTAAACATAAGACTTCTGGCTCGTTTTAGCCACTTTACTAATATGTTACAGCCAGTATGCTTTATACTGACGTAAACATAAGACTTCTGGCTCGTATTAAACACATTACTAATATGCCACAGCCAGTATGCTTTATACTGTCTTAAATATAAGACTTCTGGCTCGCTTTAAAGACATTACTAATATGTTACAGCCAGTATGCTTTATACTGACGTAAACATAAGACTTCTGGCTCGCATTAAACACATTATTAATATGTTACAGCCAGTATGCCTTATACTGTCTTAAACATAAGACTTCTGGCTCACTTTAAAGACATTACTAATATGTTACAGCCAGTATGCTTTATACTGACGTAAACATAAGACTTCTGGCTCGCTTTAAAGACATTACTAATATGTTACAGCCAGTATGCTTTATACTGACGTAAACATAAAACTTCTGGCTCGCTTTAAAGACATTACTAATATGCTACAGCCAGTATGCTTTATACTGACGTAAACATAAGACTTCTGGCTCGCTTTAAAGACATTACTAATACGCTACAGCCAGTATGCTTTATACTGTCTTAAACATAAGACTTCTGGCTCGCTTTAAAGACATTACTAATATGCTACAGCCAGTATGCTTTATACTGACGTAAACATGAGATTTCTGGCTCACATTAAACACATTACTAATATGTTACAGCCAGTATGCTTTATACTGTCTTAAACATAAGACTTCTGGCTCGCTTTAAAGACATTACTAATATGTTACAGCCAGTATGTTTTATACTGTCTTAAACATAAGACTTCTGGCTCGCTTTAAAGACATTACTAATATGATACAGCCAGTATGCTTTATACTGTCTTAAGCATAAGATTTCTGGCTCACTTTAAAGACATTACTAATATGTTACAGCCAGTATGCTTTATACTGTCTTAAACATAAGACTTCTGGCTCGCTTTAAAGACATTACTAATATGTTACAGCCAGTATGCTTTATACTGTCTTAAACATAAGACTTCTGGCTCGCTTTAAAGACATTACTAATATGCTACAGCCAGTATGCTTTATACTGTCTTAAACATAAGACTTCTGGCTAACTTTAAAAACATTACTAATATGTTACAGCCAGTATGCTTTATACTGACGTAAACATAAGACTTCTGGCTGGCTTTAAAGACATTACTAATATGTTACAGCCAGTATGCTTTATACTCACGTAAACATAAAACTTCTGGCTCGCTTTAAAGACATTACTAATATGCTACAGCCAGTATGCTTTATACTGACGTAAACATAAGACTTCTGGCTCGCTTTAAAGACATTACTAATATGCTACAGCCAGTATGCTTTATACTGTCTTAAACATAAGACTTCTGGCTCGCTTTAAAGACATTACTAATATGCTACAGCCAGTATGCTTTATACTGACGTAAACATGAGATTTCTGGCTCACATTAAACACATTACTAATATGTTACAGCCAGTATGCTTTATACTCTCTTAAACATAAGACTTCTGGCTCGCTTTAAAGACATTACTAATATGTTACAGCCAGTATGCTTTACCGATGTAAACATAAGACTTCTGGCTCGTTTTAGCCACTTTACTAATATGTTACAGCCAGTATGCTTTATACTGACGTAAACATAAGACTTCTGGCTCGTATTAAACACATTACTAATATGCCACAGCCAGTATGCTTTATACTGTCTTAAATATAAGACTTCTGGCTCGCTTTAAAGACATTACTAATATGTTACAGCCAGTATGCTTTATACTGACGTAAACATAAGACTTCTGGCTCGCATTAAACACATTATTAATATGTTACAGCCAGTATGCCTTATACTGTCTTAAACATAAGACTTCTGGCTCACTTTAAAGACATTACTAATATGTTACAGCCAGTATGCTTTATACTGACGTAAACATAAGACTTCTGGCTCGCTTTAAAGACATTACTAATATGTTACAGCCAGTATGCTTTATACTCACGTAAACATAAAACTTCTGGCTCGCTTTAAAGACATTACTAATATGCTACAGCCAGTATGCTTTATACTGACGTAAACATAAGACTTCTGGCTCGCTTTAAAGACATTACTAATACGCTACAGCCAGTATGCTTTATACTGTCTTAAACATAAGACTTCTGGCTCGCTTTAAAGACATTACTAATATGCTACAGCCAGTATGCTTTATACTGACGTAAACATGAGATTTCTGGCTCACATTAAACACATTACTAATATGTTACAGCCAGTATGCTTTATACTCTCTTAAACATAAGACTTCTGGCTCGCTTTAAAGACATTACTAATATGTTACAGCCAGTATGCTTTACCGATGTAAACATAAGACTTCTGGCTCGTTTTAGCCACTTTACTAATATGTTACAGCCAGTATGCTTTATACTGTCTTAAATATAAGACTTCTGGCTCGCTTTAAAGACATTACTAATATGTTACAGCCAGTATGCTTTATACTGACGTAAACATAAGACTTCTGGCTCGCATTAAACACATTATTAATATGTTACAGCCAGTATGCCTTATACTGTCTTAAACATAAGACTTCTGGCTCACTTTAAAGACATTACTAATATGTTACAGCCAGTATGCTTTATACTGACGTAAACATAAGACTTCTGGCTCGCTTTAAAGACATTACTAATATGTTACAGCCAGTATGCTTTATACTCACGTAAACATAAAACTTCTGGCTCGCTTTAAAGACATTACTAATATGCTACAGCCAGTATGCTTTATACTGACGTAAACATAAGACTTCTGGCTCGCTTTAAAGACATTACTAATACGCTACAGCCAGTATGCTTTATACTGTCTTAAACATAAGACTTCTGGCTCGCTTTAAAGACATTACTAATATGCTACAGCCAGTATGCTTTATACTGACGTAAACATGAGATTTCTGGCTCACATTAAACACATTACTAATATGTTACAGCCAGTATGCTTTATACTCTCTTAAACATAAGACTTCTGGCTCGCTTTAAAGACATTACTAATATGTTACAGCCAGTATGCTTTACCGATGTAAACATAAGACTTCTGGCTCGTTTTAGCCACTTTACTAATATGTTACAGCCAGTATGCTTTATACTGACGTAAACATAAGACTTCTGGCTCGTATTAAACACATTACTAATATGCCACAGCCAGTATGCTTTATACTGTCTTAAATATAAGACTTCTGGCTCGCTTTAAAGACATTACTAATATGTTACAGCCAGTATGCTTTATACTGACGTAAACATAAGACTTCTGGCTCGCATTAAACACATTATTAATATGTTACAGCCAGTATGCCTTATACTGTCTTAAACATAAGACTTCTGGCTCACTTTAAAGACATTACTAATATGTTACAGCCAGTATGCTTTATACTGACGTAAACATAAGATTTCTGGCTCGCTTTAAAGACATTACTAATATGTTACAGCCAGTATGCTTTATACTCACGTAAACATAAAACTTCTGGCTCGCTTTAAAGACATTACTAATATGCTACAGCCAGTATGCTTTATACTGACGTAAACATAAGACTTCTGGCTCGCTTTAAAGACATTACTAATACGCTACAGCCAGTATGCTTTATACTGTCTTAAACATAAGACTTCTGGCTCGCTTTAAAGACATTACTAATATGCTACAGCCAGTATGCTTTATACTGACGTAAACATGAGATTTCTGGCTCACATTAAACACATTACTAATATGTTACAGCCAGTATGCTTTATACTCTCTTAAACATAATACTTCTGGCTCGCTTTAAAGACATTACTAATATGTTACAGCCAGTATGCTTTACCGATGTAAACATAAGACTTCTGGCTCGTTTTAGCCACTTTACTAATATGTTACAGCCAGTATGCTTTATACTGACGTAAACATAAGACTTCTGGCTCGCATTAAACACATTACTAATATGTTACAGCCAGTATGCTTTATACTGTCTTAAACATAAGACTTATGGCTTGCTTTAAAGACATTACTACTATGTTACAGCCAGTATGCTTTACCGATGTAAAAATAAGACTTCTGGCTCGTTTTAGCCACTTTACTAATATGTTACAGCCAGTATGCTTTATACTGACGTAAACATAAGACTTCTGGCTCGTATTAAACACATTACTAATATGCCACAGCCAGTATGCTTTATACTGTCTTAAATATAAGACTTCTGGCTCGCTTTAAAGACATTACTAATATGTTACAGCCAGTATGCTTTATACTGACGTAAACATAAGACTTCTGGCTCGCATTAAACACATTATTAATATGTTACAGCCAGTATGCCTTATACTGTCTTAAACATAAGACTTCTGGCTCGCTTTAAAGACATTACTAATATGTTACAGCCAGTATGCTTTATACTGACGTAAACATAAGACTTCTGACTCGCTTTAAAGACGTTACTCCTTTTCTCGAACGATGTTAACAAAATACTGACAAGCCTGACAACATTTCTTTTGACATTTTTCGTCAATGCTGATTAAGATGAAGGGTCAATCACCATTACAACACCACCCATGGAACTCTCATTAAACGTTTGTATACATTGGTCATTAGTGTAATGAGTCGACATACAAACAACATACCACGATAATAGAAACAGGCAGCAGTGTATACTTTGTGCAGGTTCAAATGAGGATCCAATCTCAGTACATACTTACTGTTTATATTAAGGTGATTAAGAACGGTATAGAAATACAAAGAAAAAAAAACATCTAAAGCGGAGACAGTTGTTTCGTGATTAAACTTCAAAGTATGGAGTAAAATATAAAGATATCTAATTTGATTTAGTAACTTGATGACTGGGGCTGCTAACTATAGCCAACTTATCAAAATTATTTTTTAGACGTGTAATCAAAGAATGTTAAATTATCTCGTATTTTATTTCGTCGGAAATAAAAATCGACTGTTTAGTTATTTTTTCGCACTAAAGTTGGAAAAATAAAGCATTACAATGTTACGTGGTTCGTACATACACATAAAGTTTTTTTACTTATCTTTTCATTGCGTAAACTTTATAATGGTATATCAACGAATCCAGAATTAACCATAAAAAGTTGTGAAGAAAATTATTTATTTTTCTTCACCAATTTCTAGTCTTGTGTCTTATCGTTCAAAACTCTCTCTCTCTCTCTCTCTCTCTCTCTCTCTCTCTCATTTAAACTTTCAATCTTTTGACACTCTGCGTTGATCATTGATACAGATTACGACAGTTTAAGCGTGATGATAAATTCCTATCGCAAATAAATAGACATGACATTTATTGTTTTAATGTAAATTTTAGTGAAATAAAATTAGTCCTATTAGTAGTGATATAGTATACATAATGATGTGTATTGCGTATCTCCTGCACGCGACCTAACAGTCGTCTGTTGAAGAAGTTTGTACCGTAACCCTACTGCCTCGCTTCACTTGTTAGTATTTGTTAGACACGTGGGGAGGTATTATTGTTTGTTGTTATGACTTGAGGTTTTAATAAATACAGATACTATTTTCTGGATTTTAAAATGGAAAAACATGCGAAATTTCTGCAAGGAAGTGTTAAAAAGAAATCTGGTGGTAGAATTAGATGTACATTGTTGATATTTACTTCATTTCTTACCAGTTTACTTATTTTGTTACTTGGATTTTTAGTATGGACACTTGTTTCATATCATCAACATGTTATCAATTTAAATTCTAGAGTGGATTTTTTAGAAACCGAGTGTTCATCGTATAAAAATAATATCAATGTGATAATTACAAATAAAGTAGAAGAATTATTTAATGAGGTAAGTCTTATAAACCTTAAAACGTTTGTTATATCGTTACTTATTAGTTTAAACATATTTTATTAATTAATTCAATATAACATTACAATATTCAGCTATATACATAACATAATAAGAAGAAATTAATAGGATTGGGAAACAAGCTACAAGAACTTATATTAATCTCTATCCTTATCGTTACTTATTGAAACCTTTAATGGCAAAAAATGTTACATAAGCCATTTACATATAACATCATCTAGTTCTCCATAAAATTTAAGGTGATATTTTAAAGAATGTCAACATTCAAAGATATTACTGAAACCATTGGTGAAATTTAATATTGTCTTGGTTATTTGGGTATTTTTATATATAGACAAAAAAATTAGATCAAAATAATTTTGAAAACTAAACTGACAATAATTTGAGTTGCCTTAAAACATTTTTTTATGTTAAAGCTTAATGATATAGGAAAGTACATTACAATTGTTGATATTTAACTGAAATGAATGTTTAAAATAATGTTGGTAATGTTTTGATATTTGTTTCAGAAATTAAAAATTTTTGAAAATTTACAAAAAAATCAACAACATAAAAGATCCAGACGACAAAGTTGTGAATGCTCACCAGGTAAGTGATCAATCTCCATTTTCTAAACATTTAAATGTTTACTACCACAAAGGCTTTGTAATTGTATTACAAGCATTGAATACCTATAGTAGATTGGGGGCATGGGAATGTGACATCCATCTTGAGAAATCAGTTTTATATACAAAAATAATTGTTTTTGGTTTCAACTTTCAGTAGAAATGAATAATTTTCACAATTTAATGTTTACAAGATTACTGTGAGGTAATATAATCTTGTTTACTGGAACAACTAACACCATGAGTAGCCAAAAATATTTCACAATAGACCAGAAAATGATGCAGTTTCTCATGTGTGTCCTGTAGGTAAACTGATACATATGTGTTAATCTATGCATTGTAGATGTTTACTACAACAGCTAAAATTATCCACTTTTCTTCTGTCTGTATCAAAAGGGGATTTAAATTGACCCCGAAACATGATTGATTGATTGATTGATTGATTGATTGATTGATTGATTGATTGATTGATTGATTGATTGATTGATTGGTTGATTTATTGATTGATTGATTGATTATGGATTGCTTAACGTGCAGCAGCAAATATTCCATGCATATTGAGGACGAGAACACGTTCAATAATGTATTAAAAATACTATTAAGTAATTCAAGAAAGGGATGAAAAGAACAACCAGAGCAACGTCTTTTGACAGCCTCTGGAAAAGTATGGCAGTGTAGGGACGAAAACAAAATAGTCATTTGTTGTGGCTATAATGCCCTATGCATTTTTGGAAATTTACAGCATTCAAAGAACGCGACATTCTCCAAACATGACATTCTCGACCAGGTTTACCATATTGTAATCTGACAATCCACATTCTCGACCAGGTTTACCATATTGTAATCTGACAACCCAACCGAAAGAGCACCCACCATCTTAGATCTATCTGTCACCCAGGTGCGTGCTGGGAAACAGTTCCGGGGTTAATCCTTGTGAAGCGTAAACCAGTGTTTAACTGATTTTTTTTTAATTTACCCAAACGCTATCAAAAACTATATTTATATAAGATAATGTCTGTCATAAAAAAAATATACTACAACTACGTATTTAAATAATGGTATTCTGTAAAAAAAAAATGGAAAAAAAATGACAAAGTTATTGTTTTCTGTTTATCGTAATGGCGTTCTGAGAATCTGTAAAATAAAATGTTGTTACAATTAATAAAACATGTAAGTAAATAATCACCAGATATATACAAACATGAACATACAAATCAATTAAAACAAACATAATAATTAGGCAGCTATATTGAGTCTACTCTCCTCAGTGCTAATGACTTTTGAATGAAAGGGGTCTAAATAATAGTTATAGCTTAAGAAACTATATACAGACGATTAATAGAAGTTCACGACTAATTCTAGCAGTTCAATCATGTTTTGTATAAGTACAAAACATGGAGTTCATTTGTTCCGAATTTCACGAAGTTTAAAAGTTCAATAGTGTCTGTTTTATGTCTATTTTATCTCTAATATCAGATGAAGAGCAATAAAACTGAAATTAACATTAATTACAAATCAAGAGTGGAATGTAATATTGTTCAATAAATGTAAAGTATCAATTTATAATGCTGGTAGGTCATTGAATGTTTTTAATTGTTTATGTGTGTGTGTGTTTTTATATATAATTTTATATTTATCAAAGAGATAATATTGGTTTTAAGCAAAGATCATGTCTTGCACAAATTTAAGAACCTACATAGAATTACATACGTTCATTGTATTAAGGTGTACTCGACTTATAATTACTTACTGTTTTCTCATATTTAATGATAGATTGGGAATGGGTTAAAAGTTATGCTGTCGCGCCAACAGATAATGTTTTATTTTCTTATGATAAAGTTTAATCTTTGTTGATGAATGATATTTAGATGAAAGTCAACTACTAGTTGTACACTTTTGTACAATAAATCTCAATATAAAATTAAAATTTGACAGAAAACATAAATCAAGATTAAAATCATGTAAGTGAAACTAGTACATTTGTATTTGTATATGTGGGGGGTGGGTCTCCTTGAGCTATCAGATGTGTGTAACACTAGGATAGACTAAGACTAAAACTACAGGGACCCGTAACATTCATCGGACGAAATGACCCAAATCCCTATATGGGTTATTTTGTGCGATGATTGTTACCGGCCCCTTTGATACAAACGGCAATAATCTTCGGCTTTAAGCGATACTCCGGTCGATAACCAACATCCTGGTGCAGAAGATTTTCATTCGGTGTAATCTGTGGTCAAAGTTTTAAAACAAAAACACACGTACTCGATCAAATTTCATCGAAATTAAAAAAATTCAAATCCCTTGATATTAAACACCAACATTAAATTTTTGATCTAATTTAAAATCGTAAATATAAAGATAATTAACACTAGAACTAGAAGTAAAGTTGGGGTCATAAACAATTTGTCACTTTCATTTTATTTCAAATAGATCTGGCATCACATTTGGTAGGAAATCAAATACGTAAAACACGCTAATGATGACTTTGAGAAATGAGCTTGCCAATTATTAACAGGCTCACGATAAAATTCAGGTGCTATAACAGTCCTGACCACGTTATGTTACAACAAATATTAAAGAAACTAGATTTTTTTTTCAGGGATGAAATGGAAACTTTATAATCTGAACACTGGCGCTGGTGTTGTGGAATTAACCCTTTTTTCTTATTAAATTTATATTTTCAGTAAATTTTTTTTATCATTTCGTCTCTTTTCCTCCTATTTTCCGATTCGTGCCCATATCCATTCAATCTTACAATAATAGCAGCTTACATGTGTCGGTTCTCGACTCTTATTATTGCACAAGAGTAGAGGGCCGACACATGCAATCTGCTTTTACCACCAATATCAACAAAGCGAACAGTCACCCCCCACCTCAATTTATTGAATGTGGATGAATCTCAATGAAACTTTCAGGAGCATATTATTGTCAAACAATGGATTTTTATCTTTCTATTATATAAACTTTGTCGCAGTGGTTATACTTCTAACAACTCTAAAAGAAACATGCCTTAGAATGATTGGGGGTATATAACTCAAAGGTCAGAGTATAATAGTCCCCATCTAATAAGGCCATCCCCTAAAGGCCATCGCTCTTATCAAACCAGATTTCAGATGTACCTAGATAGTAAACTACAACTAGCATCTCTCCTCATGGGAGACTCTTATAAAGCCACTTTTTTTTTAATTTTTTTTTTTTTTTTTAGAAAGGAGTGGTTTTATATTTTTTTTTTTTTTATAATATTTACATATTTTGAATTGAATAATATAATATATACCACTACATTGTCAACGAAGTATTTTCTCGCCGTTTTAAAAGTGTGACCTCCGTATGACATCCCTCGAGATTTAGGCCCAGCAATTATCATTAAAAATTACATGTACATGATTAACAAAACACCTCCTCTGGTCACGTTTACTTTACCTCCAAAGAATAGCAAGTGTTGGGCATCTAAACTGACGTCATTACTCAGTTCTATATAACACTTGATCAGTTTTATACGTTGTATTAAGCATGGTTATAAAATGTTGATAGAAGATTCGTTGATTAATCTCTAACAGATGGATCAAAACATCTGCCTCGTCTTGTATCCACTCTATCTAACACAGTTTTACATTTGCCAAATTTTTGTTTCAGTTGCAACAAAAAAAGAAATAGAATGATTTACTGACTTAGATGATACTTCGTATTGAAAGCACAATTTCTTTTTGAATATTGAATTTGAAATATTTTAAGAGGGTTGTTTGAACTGAAGTCGTACAAAGTCGAAAGCATATAGCAAACATTCATTTTTTTAGGAAGAAGAGATATTGATGTAAATGAACATAAGAAACATTACACGTAGACACAAATTAAAGTAAAAGGACAGTGCCTTCATTGCTGTTCTGCATTTCATTGTCACAATTAGGGTCTTAAACAATGTATTGTTAAAACAATTTCTTTTTAAACCAAAACAATAAAGCATCTCTGTGGCAATATTTTGCAAGAAGTAAAGAAAGGAAACAAAACAATTTTCTCACATGAATAATAAACAAATAATCATGCTTTAGAAATAATTATGTCCAGAAAACTAATTATTATAACTGATTTGATTCTAAAATTATACGTTTTCAGACATTTGTATACAAGTTATTTCACTTACTGGTTTAGCAAAAGGGCAATTGAAAAAAACAACACATTTGAGCATAATTTTCTCATAATTTGAAAGGATAAGTCTAGAGCAAATAGAAAATTCACAAATTTTAACAACATTAAAATTTTGAACAGATTATAGAAAAATATATGTTATTTTCATTGAACGTTGTCGTAGCATGAAATGAAACCCTTGTTCTTCTTAAAGGGAAATAACTCCTGAAGAACGTATAATTTTAAAAACAGTCAGAAATGTGTAAGTGGCCTAAAGTGTATCGCCAAAGAAAAAAACATTTAAAAAACCCAAACATCTAATTAGTATAACCAATGTTACTTTATTTCTTTTTTTTCTTCTTCTTCATATTTACTTGAATTTTCTTTTATGTTAAATTTTTAGTCGGAGTTTGTCGTGTGTGCAGTGGTGTGGAATTGGTCAGTTTTAACCATTCCTAAAGCTCAAGATGTATATGCATCTTACTTGTAGATTGTTTTCTATGAGATATAGACTGCTTTATATTTGTATCCCTTCAACTTTTATATTTAAGGGGTGGTATTCTGATGTTATTTTATTCGCTTTAATAATGCTTATTTCAAATTGTTTCAAACTATCAATTAACCGTACAAATAACCTGTCGAGAGCCCTGTGGTTATGTTTTGTTTGTATTTTATAGTTTGTTGTGAATGTTGACATGACCGTGTTTGCAAGTTTGTTTTACCCATAGTCAATAATCTTTCTGACCAATCCGCATCTGTAACATAGGAAGAACAGATATAAATGGTTATCACCTAGCAGTTAAGGGTTCCGAGGGTATCAGGGGCGGATCCAGGGGGCGCGCTCCGCAGCGCGCCTCCCCTAAAATTGGAAAAAATATGATCTTTTGGCGTAAAATCGTGATTTTTCACACGAAATACCCAAAAAATTGAAATCCTGGATCCGCCCCTGGGTATCACCCGCCCATGGCACTGACATGGTTTATTTAATAGATACATTTATTACTGAAATTTACAGTTCCTAAATAATGTAATTATTATTAAAACTAAGGTTCTCCTCGCTCAGACATAGGTGGCCTTAGTCGAATTTGGCGATTCTGTTTAGGCCCTTTGGTTTACTTGGTCCCAAAACTTTTAAAATTATTTGGTTTTCCAATCTTTCGACTTTGAGTGTACCTGATGAAGGTTATTCCAGAAACGTACAGTGCGCACTAAATTTGATATCTACGTTTTTATTATTTTTGTACCAGTGACTGCGAGATGAACGATATGTATAGCACTGTTAATTATTTCTCCACGTCCGTTCATGTATAATGTATAGGCATTGACACACAGTGTGTCAGAAAGAGAACTGAGAGGATGTTGATGGAGATATTTTTGTCAAAATGATACTCTTAATTTCCATTGCCTTTGTCACGACATGGCTGAAAAATGTCTGAAGTGACCAAAAATACCAATAACCTAACCTAGATATTTTCAGTATTAGTATAATTCATCCCGTCTCTCTTTTCTCACGAAATGCCTCAGAAACAGATGGAGGTGCAGCCTTTCCGTAACGAAACGTGCACTCAAAAATTGTGCACTTTTGATTCTGTTCCTCAACACTGAAACCATATGGTTTTATATAATTGTCTTCTTTTTTATTCAATCATCAATATCTGATTGTTAATAAAAACTACTTTATTAACCTTTGATGCTATATAGAATATAATTAGGTTATACACGTGTGGACATCTGGTTACGAAAACTCCTGGTTTGTCTGTTGTTACAAATCATTAAAATGCCTAATTAACTAATATACTAGTAGTACCAATATTCCAAATCAAATCTCCTACAACAACAAAAAATATTGAGAAATGTAGCAGCGGAACTCGTAGCTTTTATGGTCCCCCCCCCCTTTTTTTTATGTTGAGACGGTCAAAAGAACCATAAGAGCTACATTTCACTTTATTCTCTGATAACCAAAAACAATTTTGTCAACCACATTCCCAATAGACGATACATAGTTCTGTAAGTTTTGAATGTTAATCCCATAGATACAGGTAAATGGGAAAAACAAATGTTAACAATAATGTATAATAGTTACCATGGTATCAACAATGGACTTGGTCTACAATAAGACAGGGTCATGGCTAGGACTCATGACAGCTATTCTAATGAGAGTACTGTCATGCACAATTTACAGATTGAAAATAAACATTCTCGGTTAGACATCTCATTATCATTGCCATGGCGAATATTTCATGCACGTGATAGACAGTTCTACACAACCTCTCGAACCTGTCCTCAAATGGCACCGCCCAGCGAGACACCTGCAAATAACAGCTGGTGCACTTTTGTAAAAAAAAAAATTTAACGACTAAGATAACAAAACTATTTTTCCCACAATGTTTAGTATAGAAACCTGGCTAAGGTATTAATATAGATATACTAGACGTGAAAACATTGAAAATAATCCATCTTCTATGTCAACTTTGTCGTACAGCACCCGTCTCGCCAATCTAATTAACATCTGTAATATCCCTCTTTCGCAACATATCAAAAAAGGGGATTCAATTAAAGGGATATTAAAGCTCGTTTTAACATATATTTTTTCAACTCGTGACGAAGGTTGTTTCTTTTCAATTTAATTGTAAAAACAATCCAAAAATACTTTGCACGCCCATATAATCCCTAATATCGTTAAAATATCACTTAAAAGGGTCGAAATGAATTTTTGTCCAGGAAGCAAAAATTCAATTAATGGAAAAATCGCAAGATATGACAGAATTATCAACGAATTATGTCACTTTTACAAAGTTTCATTGATAAAAACCGGGTTAATGTTTCATAAATATCATTTATTGAACCAATTGCAAGTTTTCATGAGAAACAAAAAATTACCAAAATGAGCTTTAATATCCCTTTAAATAACTGATTTTAATTGGATTGCCATTTGAATTTCTATAGCAATATATATATATTTTATCAGTCGATACTGAGATGAAAGTTTGATCTTCAAGGGCCATTCAACACTCCTTGGTGACTAGTCCTCTGTGTTGTACGTCAAAAACAAGCCAATAAATAAAACACATCAATGGTTTAATATTATAGTCCTGTTTTTTTACAAGTTTATTTACTAAATATTGGTGATTAGCCAAACCAATACTCGTTATTTCATTAAGGTTGATCTAATTACAAACAGGAGTGTTGAAATCTTTGGTGTTCCTTCAAATGCTACATGTTAGTGTGTAAGGTATTTTAATCTTCCCTCATCAAGAAACCATTACGTTAAATTTGTAGCTACTGTGAACATTAGGAGATAAAGTACTAAAGTGTGAACAAGATAACGATGATTCTCCTCTAATTCAGTTTTGATTCAAACCATTCAGATAAAAAATACAGGAATCAACTTTGAGCACCCCATGTCAGTTCATCAGCAAGGCCTTGTGATCTGTATGATTGACTAGAGGGGTGATTATAGGAAACATACAATTAAACTGTTTTATTTAGACTTGTACTGGTTCTCTCTCGCTGAAGATGATTTATGTATGGCACGTTGTGTTATAGAAACCATTCATACAATTTTGTATATACTACAACAGCAAGACTATTTACATAGCGGTAATAATTTGGTGTATGACATAAACAGTCAGTTAAATTGGTGAAAATTCTGTCCACTGTCCATCATAATAAGATTAACAGTCTGATTATCGACAAAATCCGTCCACCACATCAATATAAACATAAAAAGTCTGATTATCGACAAAATCCGTTGACCACATCAACATAAACAGTCTGATTATCGACAATTCCGTTCACTGTCCACCACATCAACATAAACAGTCTGATTATCGACAAATTTCGTTGACCACATCAACATAAACAGTCTGATTATCGACAATTCCGTTCACTGTCCACCACATCAACAGTCTGATTATCGACAAAATCCTTCCACCACATCAACATAAACAGTCTGATGGTCGACAATTTCGTCAGTCACTTCAACATGAACATATTGATGGTCGATGTCGACAATTCCAACATACACATAAATAAGAAAAATCTAGTCATATATATATACAATGTATATATATATATAGAAGAACCCACCAAAGAGCTTCCAATTGTCTTGAACAATATATGTCACGACACTATATTTTTAAGGAATCCCTCTTTTCAACTGTAATACTATTTCAGTAATATCGTCGTGGTACCAATATCAGCATAATTTTGAAATCGTGTTTTTGCTCAAGGGCAATTTTGTTGAAGTTGATAAACTTTTTTCAGTTATTTTTCTCCAGACACACGTGATGATCGTATTTTGTAATTTGAAACACTAGGGGTATAGCATATGCTGGTTGTAGACCATTACTCTTCGCACCTTGACATAAACAAATCTTATGTGGCTTCATGCTGAGAAGTTTGCTTGCGAAAACAGTAGTTCTGGTGCACCTCATATAGTAATCGAGGGGTCGATATTTTGACAACTTTATTGTTTATATGTATTGTGGGAAAACTTTGGATTTTATTTTCGTGCTACTGTGGAAACATACCATCTACAATAATGTGATACTGACATCACACCATTATCATACCATAAAACCAGGAAAAAATAAAATCGAATCAGGTGAAACAGTAGTTATGAATAACATGTTAGCTATAACATACCTTCCTTTGATTTATGACTTTATAGACAGTGCAGTACTTAGTGGAGATACTAGTCTTCTATATATACCATCTGTTATTGTGCAGCAACTGTGCCAAAATATTATTGTTTTCCACAATTAAACCACGTGAGCACATGTTAGTAGCACCAACACATCATATATATAATACTAAAGCAGTCTGATTCCAATATGTGACACTTCCTATTAAAGGGACTTATCTTATATCTCGATCAATCAATCACATTTTTGAGAGAGAAACATTTCACTGTATGGTAAGAGCAACGGCAACGGTTGTTTGGTATCACTTCCGGTTTAGCAGAAAAAAAAGAGGTAGGCATATTATTGACATATTTTAACCTTTGCAAAGGAGATAAGAACCAAAAGAGTATTGTATGTACTTCACCTATGAATTTCCCTGTAAAACCATACGAAATCTGAAATTTTTTATTGTTAAATATCCAAGAAATTAGCATATGAAGGAGAGTTTGATGTCTCCGTTAGTCGATTTCCTCGTATTTTGTTGCCATTCTGTACACATATGTTTACCACGAGGGTGAGAGGTTAGTGTACGTGTTTGGTCTCGTAAAAAATTACCGTACACATATATAAAACCAAAGACGTACACTAACCTTTCACCCTCGTGGTAAACATTGCGCTTGCAACAGTTAATTTTTCACGATTTTTCAGTGGAATATTGTTGAACACAAAAGGGAGAATATTTTTCTCAATAAAGAATCATCGTGAAGGGGTTTAGATTCACCTATGTGTACAGAATGGCAACAAAATACGAGGAAATCGACTAACGGAGACATCAAACTCTCCTTCATATGCTATTTTCTCGAATATTTAACAATAATAAATGTCAAATTTCGTATGGTTTTACAGGGAAATTTATAGGTAAAGTACATGCAATACTCTGTGGTTCTTATCTCTTTTGCAAAGGTTAAAATATGTCAATAATATGCCTACCTCTTTTTTTTCTGCTAAACCGGAAGTGATACCAAACAACCGTTGCCGTTGCTCTTAGCATACAGTGCATTTTGTTAAATACGTTTTGATATTATAGAGTACTTATCACAACCCTATGTTAAAATCAGTGTAACGTTAATGTTGGAGAATAATTAACCAAATAGGTACATAATAAGTAATTTACCTCAAATTATTGAGTAAAACTTTTTTTAGTTGAAATTTATCAAATTTAGGTAATATTATTTTATGAAATTTATAAACATTGCTTTTTTAAACCAGCAGGTATGAAATTATTGGTCGCTAGAGGCACAGGTACTCGAAGTTAAGTATTAAGAGATTATTAAATAACATTTTTCATATCGGCTCTGGTATTAGTCCGAGACTCCCATATCAAGCCCGACAGCGAAGCTGGAGAGCTGATATGGGTCGAGGTTGATACCAGGGACGATATGGAAAATTTCATGTCATGATCTTTTTATTACATATTTTACATTGACCTTTTCCAAGCACTGACTTTTATATTGCAAAAAAAGATCTTTGAACTGACAAATTGCGAAAATAAATCCTTAAGAGTGTTGACTTTGTTCAACTTGCAAATATTTTTGTTTCGAGTCTGGTTTCAAGAATATACCAAACAATGTCGATCTGTACAATGACGTTAGAAATTGTTTGTAATGATCTACCCAAGACGTTGACATTTGAATGGAAATTCCTATTCAACACGCTAATTATTCCGTTTCAAATTATCTAAATTGATTCCAATATGTTGAAGTGTGTTAATTTGAATGAAATACGATTGTATGCATATCTTTATGCATCCCCTTTCTTTGCATTCTCTATCCAAAGTTGTCGTTCCTGCTACGCTACACTCCATCTTTGCAACGTCCATTTTACAATATTTTTGTAAAATTTAGAAACAGTAAAAAAATGTACTTAAAATTGTTTTAATTATTGTAAATATCAATAAAGATGAAAATAAATCACTCATTTCAAATCAATTCTCTGTTAAAAATGATTTGTAATCGTTTTTAACTTTTTAATTTTTACCTCCGCAAAATAGTTCTCCAAGAAAGGGGGAAAAATCATTTTTAAGAGAGAATTGATTTGAAATGAGTGATTTATTTTCATCTTTATTGATATTTACAATAATTAAAACAATTTTAAGTACATTTTTTTACTGTTTCTAAATTTTACTAAAGTCTTGTAAAATGAGCGTTGACAGAGATGGTGTGTAGCGTAGCAGGAACGACAACTCTGGATAGAGAATGCTTTCTTTTACTAACTCGAATAATTCAGCGCCCTCTATCGGCCGATAGCCTCCAGTTAATGTAGCGACCAGCGGGAGCGTAATATAACGACTGGATTATTCGGGTTATCTTTGTACTTGGACATATAATTTTTGAGACCACTGCGCAGATACCGGAAGTTGAATTCGGGGGGAAATACGGATATATGAGGGCAAAGGTGGATATTTGCCCCGTATTTGCCCTCAAATAACCAACACTGACTTTTAGCTATTATTGAACATGCAAAAAACGAACATATTGCAACAAAATATGTGATAATGTGATCAAATATCTGTATTTGCCCTCATATATCCGTATTTGCCCCCGAATTCAACTTTCGGTATCTGCGTAGTGGTCTCAAAGATTATATGTCAAAGTATAAGGAAAGATGCTGCATAAAGATATGCATAAAATCGTATTTCGATCAAATTAACACATTTCAATATATTGGAATAAAGTTTAAATAACTTGAAACGGAATAATTAGCTCAAATGTATACATCGTGTTGAATAGGAATTTCCATTCAAATGTCAACGTTTTGGGTAGATTTTACAAACAGTTTCTAGCGCCACGGTCATTGTGCAGATTGACATTGTTTGGTATATTTTTGAAACCAAACTCGAAACAAAAATATTCACAAGATGAACAAAGGCAACTTTCTTAAGGATTTATTTTCGCAATTTGTCAGTTCCAAGATCTTTTTTTGCAATATAAAAGTCAATGCTTGGAAAAAGTCAATGTAAAATATGTGATAAAAAGATTATGACATGAAATTTTCCATATCGTCTCTGGTATCAACCCTCGACCCATATCAGCACTCCAACTTCGCTGTCGGGCTTGATATGGGTGTCTCGGGCTAATACCAGGGCCGATATGGAAAATGTCACGTAATAATCTCTTAATATGGTGGTTATGTGTAGAATCTCTTTATACATAGCCATAACTAAACACATCTAGCTTCAATCCACTGTACTTAGAGGCATTTGTCTTGCTATTTAAGAAAAAAGAGGGCGTTTAAAAATGTCAACAAAATCTCCGTCAGTACCCGTATATAATACAGACTGAAATGTGTAATAGACATGGCTTTTAAATCTACACGCTGAAGATTTTATAACATCTGGCAGTGGTGTGTACATATTAAATCTGGGTTTCCATCTTACAACAGACGTCTCTGGAAAATGTCATTCATTTCTTTATTTCCCCAAAAAATAATAATGAGGGAAAAAAACAGCATTAAACTGGCAGTAGGTCGTAATACGTGATAATGTGTTTGATTCCTATGAAGATGTTGTATTCTATGTTACACTAACGTAGAATCATTTGTATCTCCGTCACTTTTATTGCTACTTGATATCTGTTTTAAAGTGTTATTACATGGTACTTGTGGTTTACGTAATGGGACGTCATTAAAATGTGTGATAACATCATGTCATTTCACTACAACTACTTAATAAATTATGATATACAGATATAAGTAAAGAGTATCATTATCAACTCAATGAAAATAAATGAGAATGACAATTACTAGTAAAAGCTTCCTTTCTACAAACATTTGTTTACACTATATACACCATTCCAATACTACATTGGTACATAGTTATGTAACAATACTTCAACAATAATGTCAATATCATATTAATCTTCATTGTTGTACTTTAACAGTTCTGTTATTATCAGATCCTAAACAATCTTGGAAATTTTATAATTGTGAGCGTATTGTAATTCTGATACGTCAACAGTGCTGTTAATTGGTGTGAAATGATATGGATGTATAGATTAACATTATAAAGAAACTGTACACACTTAATGTAAAGTAACATCGCTGTTATTGTTGTTCTAGTCTAGTTCTAGTTTCAGTCACAGTCCAGTCTTCAAAAATGAGCAAAACTCAAACCCTAAAATTAGTATGAAACAGCCCCTTGCCTGCAGTTGAGTGGTAATCTTACAAATACCGTCATCATTGTGTATGAAACAGCCCCTTGCCTGCAGTTGAGTGGTAATCTAACAAATACCGTCATCATTGTGTATGAAACAGCCCCTTGCCTGAAGTTGAGTGGTAATCTTACAAATACCGTCATCATTGTGTATGAAACAGCCCATTGCCTGCAGTTGAGTGGTAATCTTACACATACCGTCATCATTGTGCCCGACATCAGACTACGATGTTACACAGACATAAAATGAGAACTGTGACAATAATGTTAACATTGTGGTTACTATTGTTCATTTTGAAAGTGGTTTTCCAATACTGTGACTGTTGTCATTTCCTGATAGTGTTGTAAATTCCAGTACTGTGACAGTGTTGTTAATTCTGACAGCGCTATAAATTCCAGTACTGTGACAGTGTTGTTAATTCTGACAGTGTTGTGTAAATTCCAGTACTGTGACAGTGTTGTTAATTCTGAGAGGGCTGTAAATTCCAGTACCGTGACAGTGTTGTTAATTCTGACAGTGTTGTATATTCTAGTATTGTGACAGTCTTAATTCTGACAGTGCTGTAAATTCCAGTACTGTGACAGTGTTGTTAATTCTGACAGTGTTGTAAATTCCAGTACTGTGACAATGTTGTTAATTCTGAAAGTGTTGTAAATTCCAGTACTGTGACAGTGTTGTTAATTCTGACAGTGTTGTAAATTCCAGTACTGTGACAGTGTTGTAAATTCTGAGAGTGCTGTAAATTCCAGTACTATGACAGTGTTGTTAATTCTGACAGTGTTGTAAATTCCAGTACTGTGACAGTGTTGTTAATTCTGACAGTGTTGTAAATTCCAGTACTGTGACAATGTTGTTAATGCTGACAGTGTTGTAAATTCCAGTACTGTGACAGTGTTGTTAATTCTGACAGTGTTGTAAATTCCAGTACTGTGACAATGTTGTTAATTCTGACAGTGTTGTAAATTCTAGTACTGTGACAGTGTTGTTAATTCTGACAGTGTTGTAAATTCCAGTACTGTGACAGTGTTCGTAATTCTGAAAGTGTTGTAAATTCTAGTACTGTGACAGTGTTGTTAATTCTGACAGTGTTGTAAATTCCAGTACTGTGACAGTGTTGTTAATTCTGACAGTGTTGTAAATTCCAGTACTATGACAGTGTTGTTAATTCTGACAGTGTTGTAAATTCCAGTACTGTGACGGTGTTGTTAATTCTGACAGCGCTATAAATTCTAGTACTGTGACAGTGTTGTTAATTCTGACAGTGTTGTGTAAATTCCAGTACTGTGACAGTGTTGTTAATTCTGAGAGGGCTGTAAATTCCAGTACCGTGACAGTGTTGTTAATTCTGACAGTGTTGTATATTCTAGTATTGTGACAGTCTTAATTCTGACAGTGCTGTAAATTCCAGTACTGTAACAGTGTTGTTTATTCTGACAGTGTTGTAAATTCTAGTACTGTGATAGTGTTGTTAATTCTGAAAGTGTTGTAAATTCCAGTACTGTGACAGTGTTGTTAATTCTGACAGTGTTGTAAATTCCAGTACTGTGACAGTGTTGTTAATTCTGAAAGTGTTGTAAATTCCAGTACTGTGACAGTGTTGTTAATTCTGACAGTGTTGTAAATTCCAGTACTGTGACAGTGTTGTTAATTGTGATAGTGTTGTAAATTCCAGTACTGTGACAGTGTTGTTAATTCTGAAAGTGTTGTACATTCTAGTACTGTGATAGTATTGTTAATTCTGACAGTGTTGTAAATTCCAGTACTGTGACAGTGTTGTTAATTCTGATAGTGTTGTAAATTCCAGTACTGTGACAGTGTTGTTAATTCTGAAAGTGTTGTAAATTCCAGTACTGTGACAGTGTTGTTAATTCTGACAGTGTTGTAAATTCCAGTACTATGACAGTGTTGTTAATTCTGACAGTGTTGTAAATTCCAGTACTGTGACGGTGTTGTTAATTCTGACAGCGCTATAAATTCTAGTACTGTGACAGTGTTGTTAATTCTGACAGTGTTGTGTAAATTCCAGTACTGTGACAGTGTTGTTAATTCTGAGAGGGCTGTAAATTCCAGTACCGTGACAGTGTTGTTAATTCTGACAGTGTTGTATATTCTAGTATTGTGACAGTCTTAATTCTGACAGTGCTGTAAATTCCAGTACTGTAACAGTGTTGTTTATTCTGACAGTGTTGTAAATTCTAGTACTGTGATAGTGTTGTTAATTCTGAAAGTGTTGTAAATTCCAGTACTGTGACAGTGTTGTTAATTCTGACAGTGTTGTAAATTCCAGTACTGTGACAGTGTTGTTAATTCTGAAAGTGTTGTAAATTCCAGTACTGTGACAGTGTTGTTAATTCTGACAGTGTTGTAAATTCCAGTACTGTGACAGTGTTGTTAATTGTGATAGTGTTGTAAATTCCAGTACTGTGACAGTGTTGTTAATTCTGAAAGTGTTGTACATTCTAGTACTGTGATAGTATTGTTAATTCTGACAGTGTTGTAAATTCCAGTACTGTGACAGTGTTGTTAATTCTGATAGTGTTGTAAATTCCAGTACTGTGACAGTGTTGTTAATTCTGAAAGTGTTGTAAATTCCAGTACTGTGACAGTGTTGTTAATTCTGACAGTGTTGTAAATTCCAGTACTGTGACAGTGTTGTTAATTCTGATAATGTTGTAAATTCCAGTACTGTGACAGTGTTGTTAATTCTGACAGTGTTGTACATTCTAGTACTATGATAGTATTGTTAATTCTGACAGTGTTGTAAATTCCAGTACTGTGACAGTGTTGTTAATTCTGATAGTGTTGTAAATTCCAGTACTGTGACAGTGTTGTTAATTCTGACAGTGTTGTAAATTCTAGTACTGTGATAGTATTGTTAATTCTGACAGTGTTGTAAATTCCAGTACTGTGACAGTGTTGTTAATTCTGACAGTGTTGTAAATTCCAATACTGTGACAGTGTTGTTAATTCTGTCAGTGTTGTGTAAATTCCAGTACTGTGACAGTGTTTTTAATTCTGACAGTGTTGTAAATTTCAGTACTGTGACAGTTTTGTTAATTCTGACAGTGTTGTAATTTCTAGTGCTGTGACAGTGTTATTTCTGACAGTGTTGTAAATTCCAGTACTCTGACAGTGTTGTAAATTCCAATACTGTGACAGTGTTAATTCTGACAGTGTTGTAAATTCTAGTACTGTGACAGTGTTGTTAATTCTGACAGTGTTGTAAATTTCGGTACTGTGACAGTGTTGTAAATTCCAACACTGTGACAGTGCTGTCAATTCTGACAGTGTTGTAAATTCCAGTACTGTGACAGTGTTCTTAATTCTGAAAGTGTTGTAAATTCTAGTACTGTGATAGTATTGTTAATTCTGACAGTGTTGTAAATTCTAGTACTGTGACAGTGTTGTTAATTCTGACAGTGTTGTATAAATTCCAGTACTGTGACAGTGTTGTTAATTCTTAAAGCGTTATAAATTCCAGTACTGTGACAGTGTTGTTAATTCAGACAGTGTTGTGTAAATTCCAGTACTGTGACAGTGTTGTTAATTCTGACAGCGGTATAAATTCCAGTACTGTGACAGTGTTAATTCTGACAGTGTTATAAATTCTAGTACTGTGACAGTGTTGTTAATTCTGACAGCGGTATAAATTCCAGTACTGTGACAGTGTTAATTCTGACAGTGTTGTAAATTCCAGTACTGTGACAGTGTTGTTAATTCTGACAGTGTTGTGTAAATTCCAGTACTGTGACAGTGTTGTTTATTCTGACAGTGTTGTGTAAATTCCAGTACTGTGACAGTGTTGTTAATTCTGACAGTGTTGTGTAAATTCCAGTACTGTGACAGTGTTGTTAATTCTGACAGTGTTGTGTAAATTCCAGTACTGTGACAGTGTTGTTAATTCCGTCAAATAACTCGTAATGATCATCTCGGAATCATATCTCTCATTTATTTTAAATCGTTAGAAATGAATGACACAAAATCTGCGGAAAGTCTTGAATAAACCATTTTCTTACGGTGGCTTGGATTTCTTGTTCGAACATATATGTTTTTTTTTCTATTTTCCGTATCTTAGTCGACGCTGGGTTTGGTTTTTTTTCAAGTGTTATATGGTGCATATAGGGAAAAGAGAGAATATTGAAGCATTAGAAAAATCATTTTGACCAGACAGTTTAAAAAATCCAAACACCCTCCATGGATAAGAACATGGTAGTGTTTAATCTTGCGAGTGTATTATTGGTATTCCATGACTTGGACTCCCGTGTTCGGCCCTTTCATTAAGTTCTCTTCAGACTTGTGTGCTCTTAATTACAAATCTACACTATTCTAGTTTTGCATACGATTTTATAATTTTCAAAATTATAACGACGACTTCCTTGAATGGAATGTGAGGTTGAAAATATGTTTTGAATGAGGACCAGCCCTGTTACCAAACTCGGGAGATAAACCCCATCAAGTTTAGCTAAGACCTAACATTTCCGTTTTGTTTACTGTTCGAGAAAATGAACGAAACGCATTAATTCTAAATCCCCGGTAATCAATTTATTATATACTGTAGGTGGATAATTTGTTACATATACACACAAAGTATGCATATAGGAGTGATATATTAAGATTGTAATAACTCAATTAGCCAATGGAATGCCAGTAACCCATAAACGATTTACATACAGATTGTTATAGTATACAGTGTGGTGAGAATCAACGTGTTAATTGGGATGGTGTATACTTTGAATTACATTGCATTACAATAATATTCTTTAAATATTTGAACAAGTGATGATTAGCATGATTTGTTCGATATAACCCATGCATGGCAGAGTCGGAACTAGACTTTCCGAAAAGAGGGGGGTCCGCTACATTTTTTAGGCTCTTAATATTGGAGCCGAACTAAAACTTGACCCAAAAACAAATCCCTGTATATTTCTACGGATAATGGTCACAAAAAAAAAAAATGATTTTATTTTTGGGATGTTACTCTCCGTGGGAAATCAATAATAAAAGCAGGAATTGTTTTTGCTAATTTTATGCTATTATGATTTTGTAGAAAACCTATTAGCTGCAATACCGTAGCAAAGATTTTCCGAAGAGGTGGGGGTATCGATAAACTCCCGATGCGAAATGGCCTTGCGGCCAGAGATTAAAGTCCGGACCTTAATAATTACAGTCCAACCGAAATCCAGATTTTAATCATCTTAATTCAACAAAAATATGGACATTAATAATCATTCATGCCGTCGTATGTTCATTGTATTTTGTGTCCTATTGATTGAATCAAAGACATATATATACAGTCAAGTAGCTTCTTGAGAAACCACAATTTTATTCAGCTACAACTTTACTTTTTGAAATACTTTTTAACTAGCTAGTAGATGTTATGTGGTTGGTTTTATCAGAAATATATACAATAAATGTAAAACATATGTGTCTGGTTTTATGTTATTCCTAAGAGATTTTTTGACAATTCTTTATTAGTGGTTTAAAATTTATTTCTATTACCAGAGGCGGATTTAGAGGGGGCGTGAGGGGCGTGCGCCCCTCCCCCCCTCTAAAATTCGCAAAGCATATGTTATACAACGTTAATTAAGTACATGTAGTTCAACAAACAACTTTTTCATGAATGGTTAACTCGTGACCTGTAGTAAAATATTCCTACACATGATGTATTGACAATTTCCGCTTTTGTTTGTCTATAAACAAGAACGGTCGAATCATACGTTTTCAATGAATGAATCAAACGACGAAAAGAAAATCTCCATCCGGACGCGGGACAGTATTAACTAGAACCACCCGAAAGGACAAGCACCGAAAGTACAGACCAATTAGTGAAATGAAGAATGCGTTAAAACTAAACCAATAGTTTTTTGAAGGGTTAAAATATCGTGATCGATCAGTCATGAGTTGAACAATTCGCATCACGGTTGTTCAAAAAAAGTTCTTATAATCGGACAAAAACATACTGTTAACAATTATCCGACAAAATTAAGACTCAAAGTCAAGTTTTTTTGGTCTGATAAAAATGGTGTGGTTGGTTCAAAATTGTCGTTCAATTAAATGTCTGTAATTCCTCAAACCCCCAGAGCTTAGGAGGGGGCTTCGCCCCCTGGTCTCCCTACCAGGGCTCTGCCTACGACCCGCTGGGGACATTAAGCGGTCCCCAGACCCTTCGCCTACTCATGCCCCCCCCCCCCCCCCCCCCCCCCCCTAACCACAAATCCTGGATCCGCCCCTGATTACATGACATGCTTCACTGTTATTACTTGCTTCGATCACACGATTTGTTGCATCAATTTATTGCAATGTCATAAGCAGGGCCACCAAGAGAATTGTTGGGCCCCAGTGCAAAAGGAAACTTGACCCCCTCCTCCAATTCTCCAAATAATGATACTCAAACTAAGTCCACCACGGTGTGTCATAAGCAAGGAATCAGTACAACAAAAATGAATTGATGAATTGTGATTTAGAAAACAGCTTTCTACTTGTTTTATTTGTCTGGACCCTTAATTATAATGATCTGGTTCATTTATTAAATTCATGGGCCCCGGCTGACCCACCTCTTCTCAGTGAACCTGGTCATAAGTGTACGACCATTTAACCGTTTTTGGAGGGGGCTATATATATTTATATATAATTTTTTCTGCCGCCAAGGTAAAATAAATTCAAATGGAAGATGCAAATAATAATAATATGACTTTGTAGCAGTTTTCAACGAGAAATGGAAAGATAGGAAGACACTTTGCCGATTTTTTAATTGGGGGGGGGGGGGGGGGTTATGGTATTTAATGTTAAAAAATGAAAGATATATTCTCAGTTTAGTTTCGTGTGAAAAAAAAATCTGGTTTGGTGAATAAAAATATAGCCATAGAGGTAAGATGGTTCCTTATATATCTTTATTTGACTATTTCTTCGTTAAAGTGGAGCCAAGTGGTTTGTGAGATTCGCAAAATGGTTGCCATTTCCGATGGTATTTTGATTCTTAGAATTGAAGTTTCCGGATTAAAAAAAATACATTGCATGTGCGTATGACTCTGATACAACCCGAAAACGACACACGAAATGTAAAGAAAACACGTAAAAAAAACATAAATATTTCATCTGACTTGCTTTTTCAAATAAAACATATTTTGTTTGTGTTAAAGTTATCTCCCTTTGAGCATTTATTTATCAGTTAAACTTAAAAGTTAAAGACCCTAAAAACCAGGTATGAACTCGGGTGCTCTTGAAGGGTATGAAGTTCCTGCTCCACTAGTAGCATCAGTAGACACGTGTATATATTAAGTTTACGCATGCATGACTATTCTTGTAGGAAATAAACCTCGGTGTTCCTAATTAATTTTGAGATAACATTTTAACATGGTGGTAATCAGCTTTCCCATGATATCAAACATCAAATTCATTTTTGTGGACATTAGGAAAATAAAACTGTACTTTTTAAATATTACAGGATAAGATCACGTATAGAAACCAAATATTAAATTAATATCTACTTTTCCACATAATTTAAACAAAATCATATATATATGTATATTTTTATAAAACCTGGTAGATCTGCATCCTTTATGTTATTTGAGTTGTAATTGCATTATGCAAAGCTCAAAGGAGTCAAAGCTTCCTAACATAAGTGGTTTCAGAGCTTAATTTTTATAAGTTTTTTTCCCTGAGTTTTTTTGGGTGATTTCATTTATTCCAAAGATTTAAAACAAATATATTGACCAAGTCATTTAAAAGTCTGTCCATGAACAGGACAAGAATTGATAGACTGTGGAGTCCAAGCCATAGTTGAGCAAAAGCTTAATAACAGTTACAGTGAAGAAAACAAATAATATTCTTAATAACCGACATTGAAGATTTAAATGTATTTGGAATATAGTGAAATAAAGATTTAGTCTGGTACAATAGAAGTCCCAGGTTTTATGAGGTCTAAATCTTGAGGTCTAAAGATTATCATAGACTGCAATGGGCTAAATTAAAAAAATTGCATTAATCAGTATTGTGACGTGTAGATTCCAGTTTGCACAAGTTTATACCACAGACTGACAGAGTATATGGAGACTGAACCCTTGCAGTCCAAAGTTAAGAATAGGCTGCAATGAGAAATATTTAAAAAAAATCTTAAGGTCTAGGAATGGAAATGTAATTGTATTTGGCGTTAAACAGCATTGTATAATGCAGATTTCATTTTGTTCCAACGACGGTTCTGAGGTCTATTGGTTTTAAGTCACATGGGTAGTGGGGGTGTAAAACTTAACATATTCCAAGGTCTATTGGTTTTAAATCACATGGGTAGTGGGGGTGTAAAGCTTAACATATTCCAAGGTCTATTGGTTTTAAGTCACATGGGTAGTGGGGGTATAAAACTTAACATATTCCAAGATAATATTGTGTTCCAATGAAGGTTCTGTGGTCTAGTGGTTTTAAGTCACATGGGTAGTGGGGGTGTAAAACTTAACATATTCCAAGATAATATTGTGTTCCAATGAAGGTTCTGTGGTCTATTGGTTTTAAGTCACATGGGTAGTGGGGGTGTAAAACTTAACATATTCCAAGATAATATTGTGTTCCAATGAAGGTTCTGTGGTCTATTGGTTTTAAGTCACATGGGTAGTGGGGGTGTAAAACTTAACATATTCCAAGATAATATTGTGTTCCAATGAAGGTTCTGTGGTCTATTGGTTTTAAGTCACATGGCTAGTGGGGGTATAAAACTTAACATATTCCAAGATAATATTGTGTTCCAATGAAGGTTCTGTGGTCTATTGGTTTTAAGTCACATGGGTAGTGGGGGTGTAAAACTTAACATATTCCAAGATAATATTGTGTTCCAATGAAGGTTCTGTGGTCTATTGGTTTTAAGTCACATGGCTAGTGGGGGTATAAAACTTAACATATTCCAAGATAATATTGTGTTCCAATGAAGGTTCTGTGGTCTATTGGTTTTAAGTCACATGGGTAGTGGGGGTGTAAAACTTAACATATTCCAAGATAATATTGTGTTCCAATGAAGGTTCTGTGGTCTATTGGTTTTAAGTCACATGGCTAGTGGGGGTATAAAACTTAACATATTCCAAGATAATATTTTGTTCCAATGAAGGTTCTGTGGTCTATTGGTTTTAAGTCACATGGGTAGTGGGGGTGTAAAACTTAACATATTCCAAGGTCTATTGGTTTTAAGTCACATGGCTAGTGGGGGTATAAAACTTAACATATTCCAAGATAATATTGTGTTCCAATGAAGGTTCTGTGGTCTATTGGTTTTAAGTCACATGGCTAGTGGGGGTATAAAACTTAACATATTCCAAGATAATATTGTGTTCCAATGAAGGTTCTGTGGTCTATTGGTTTTAAGTCACATGGGTAGTGGGGGTGTAAAACTTAACATATTCCAAGATAATATTGTGTTCCAATGAAGGTTCTGTGGTCTATTGGTTTTAAGTCACATGGGTAGTGGGGGTGTAAAACTTAACATATTCCAAGGTCTATTGGTTTTAAGTCACATGGCTAGTGGGGGTATAAAACTTAACATATTCCAAGATAATATTGTGTTCCAATGAAGGTTCTGTGGTCTATTGGTTTTAAGTCACATGGCTAGTGGGGGTATAAAACTTAACATATTCCAAGATAATATTGTGTTCCAATGAAGGTTCTGTGGTCTATTGGTTTTAAGTCACATGGCTAGTGGGGGTATAAAACTTAACATATTCCAAGATAATATTGTGTTCCAATGAAGGTTCTGTGGTCTATTGGTTTTAAGTCACATGGGTAGTGGGGGTGTAAAACTTAACATATTCCAAAATAATATTTTGTTCCAATGAAGGTTCTGTGGTCTATTGGTTTTAAGTCACATGGCTAGTGGGGGTATAAAACTTAACATATTCCAAGATAATATTGTGTTCCAATGAAGGTTCTGTGGTCTATTGGTTTTAAGTCACATGGCTAGTGGGGGTGTAAGACTTAACTTATTCCAAGGTCTATTGGTTTTAAGTCACATGGGTAGTGGGGGTGTAAAACTTAACATATTCCAAGGTCTATTGGTTTTAAGTCACATGGGTAGTGGAGGTGTAAAACTTAACATACTCCAAGGTCTATTGGTTTTAAGTCACATGGCTAGTGGTGGTGTAAAACTTAACATATTCCAAGATAATATTTTGTTCCAATGAAGGTTCTGTGGTCTATTGGTTTTAAGTCACATGGGTAGTGGGGGTGTAAGACTTAACATATTCCAAGATATTTCAATTTTTTTTCCAGGTGAGTGATACATATAGAATAACGTCAGTTATAAAGGTTGAGACAGACATTATCGCTAGTATCTTAGCGATTCCAATAGGAAAACCTGTGATACTTGTGGTTATGTATGTCAGGACCTACAAAATTGATGATATTATTTTTATCAGCAATGACATAATGCATTTGACGTCCCACTGACCTATAATTTTCAGTATTAGAGTCAGTCGGTTGATACTGACCTTGACTCAACGAGATCAGGCTATAGAGTGCTGTAATATCCTACATTGTACAAGTACTGTATCTGATAGTAATAATACATGTTACCACTCATATTATTTTTTAATAAACCAATATACTGGTATTGCATTTTTGTTTGGGGAAGTATATGGAAATTGTTAAAATTATAGAAAAAAATTATTTTAACCAACTCAATATCTTATCAAACATTTGATTTATTTTACAGGAGAAAAAGGACAGAAGGGATCACAAGTAGGTATATCTAATATATTGTTAAGATACAGAAATTGTGAAGTTGTATTTTGTCCACTATTAACACAGTGTTATATGTAATTGTCTAATTAAAACATGATTTTCATTTTGGGTTGAAATTCTTATGTTTATGTTTTGGTTGCACTAAATCATAAAAACTTAAATTCCTTAGAATGTTTCAAGTCAGCATTATTTTTAATATTACATAATGTCTTTGTTTACAATGAGAGAAAGAATTTTTTTTAAGAACAAGCATGTTGAATGGAATTCCAAAAATATGATTTTGCAATACCTGCCAAATAATGACTATATAATTTAGACTAGAAGATGATGTATGGATTAACATTGGAAACATGTTTTTCAAGTAATTTTGATGTTAACTTTTTGACATGTGTAACATGTACTTTACTTTTGACATGTGTATCAAGTACTTTACTTTTTGACATGTGTAACATGTACTTTACTTTTGACATGTGTATCAAGTACTTTACTTTTTGACATGTGTATCAAGTACTTTACTTTTTGACATGTGTATCAAGTACTTTACTTTTTGACATGTGTATCATATACTTTACTTTTTGACATGTGTATCATGTACTTTACAGGGAACACAGGGAGATGTAGGCTTTCCGGTACAGTTTTTATTAGTCTAATTTATATCAGTTATAAATATATCACCACATGTATAATATATTAAACAGCTATAATTGTTAAACACAATGCTTAATATACAGTCAAATCTAATCTCTCCACAGTTTAACTGTGTACCATGTCAGTCTAATTTAATACATCTCTCACTTGCTGACCCTATATTATTGTCCAATGTAAATTGTGGTTAGGTAACCATGAAAGTGTTCAAATTTAAAATTGAACTGCTTTGTTTGCTTAACAAGCCATCTGATTTGATCAAAAAAGATCATAAGCCATTGAATTGTTCCGACAGTGTGGTATTTTTTGTTATTGTTTTTATCATTAAATATTCATGACATGGGGTCACTTGCATGTGAGCCGTATTGTGGTTTCTTCATATCTCCCACCCCACGACATATAGGTAAGGGGGAGAGGATGAGAGAAGTAATTAAATCAGATTGGCATCATTTATATAGTCAGATCTTATTCAGTAAACAGTTTAACATTCTACCATGTATTGATTGATTGATTGATTGATTGATTGATTGATTGATTGCTTGCTTGCTTGCTTGCTTGATTGATTGATTGATTGATGGATTGGTTGGTTGATTGGTTGATTGATTGATTGATTGATTATTACTTAACACCCAGCAAACAGTATTTCATCTATATTCAGAACAAGTTCAACAGTATTTAAATGAGGTAGGGATGGGCCAAGTGGGATAACAACAATTGACAGCCAATGGAAAAATATGGAGTAAGGGTCTAGACAAAAAATATGGAGTAAGGGTCTAGACAAAAAATATGGAGTAAGGGTCTAGACAAAAAATATGGAGTAAGGGTCTAGACAAAAATTCTATTCTTTTGTAGTTGCTACAATGTGCCTATTTTTTTTTTTTTAATCTACCAAAGAGTTCTTTAAAGTGTGGGAATTTAGGACTCTTCAAACAGGTTACCCACTATGGTCCATGGACAGGCTCTACGTGTTATAACATGACAATCCCCCCATCGAGAAGAAACCCCCTATCCTCCATCTGGGGAAGCACTGAGTAGCTCTGGGGGGTTTGATCACTGGGAACCTTCACCAGTGCCCAGTGTATACAGTGAGATTTGATTCTGTCTTCCTTTATCTTTGAGCTCTTTATACAGTGAGATTTAATTTATACATTATATCTCATAGTCTACTAATGCCACAACTCTATGTAATCAAACTTTATTGAACCTCCCATGGTGTGGAGTTTATATTTAAACAGAATGAATAATATTTAATAAATTTATATAACGTTAATTATGTGATAACTGGCTCTAATTTTACACCCTAAGTCTGTTATGATAAAAATAGAAGTACAGTTGAACATTATTATCTTGAATTTGGAGAAGTCATTTTATTTGATAAGTCAAATGAAGGTGAAATAATGATAGAAGTATTGTTCACTTTGGTTTATTTAAATACACTCTAATTGAATTAAAAGTATCTTTTATCTGTATCTTTTTTTATTGTAATTAATTATTTTTTTTGGCAATACACTAACAACATTCCATTTTGGGTAGTGTCAGGATTCATTTATTCAACTGTCCAATCAGCGATGAACCTACTTTTTATAACTGAGTACACACCAAGAGCTGTTGTCCCATTGGTCAAATTTAATTGTCTGCCATATGATTGGATGGTAAAAGATGAAATAAAGTTAGCCTGACGTAAGCCAGACAGGATGTTGTTGTAAACCAGACAGGATGTTGTTGTAAGCCATACATGATGTTGTTGTAAGCCAGACAGGATGTTGTTGTAAGCCAGATAGAATGTTGTTGTAAGCCAGACAGGATGTTGTTGTAAGCCAGACAGGATGTTGTTGTAAGCCATACATGATGTTGTTGTAAGCCAGACAGGATGTTGTTGTAAGCCAGACAGGATGTTGTTGTAAGCCAGATAGGATGTTGTTGTAAGCCAGACAGGATGTTGTTGTAAGCCAGACAGGATGTTGTTGTAAGCCATACATGATGTTGTTGTAAGCCAGACAGGATGTTGTTGTAAGCCAGACAGGATGTTGTTGTAAGCCAGATAGAATGTTGTTGTAAGCCAGACAGGATGTTGTTGTAAGCCAGACAGGATGTTGTTGTAAGCCAGACAGGATATTGTTGGACATTAGTGTTTCACCCAAAAAAATTGTGAAAAAAAGATACAACAAACATCTAATATTAAATTACTTTAATACTGGATTCAATTTTAATCAAAATTGTTGTTCCTTTACTTTAGTTTGTGTCTAATTGTAATGTTGGATAGTCTCTTCTGTTCATTTACATCCATATCCTTTCTTACTACAAGCTGTTCCTTTGAATTAATCCCAGATTGCCAAATACCATATTGCCGATTCCATTTTGCTGAATCCCATATTGCCGACTTTTGTTAAAAATGACAAAATTTCATCATATTATTTTTTATTTAAATTTTTTTATTGATGATGTGTATATATTTTATACATGTATATATATATATTTATTTGGAAAAACTACCCCTTTACAACGGGGGCAACCGCCACCGGGGTAGCAGTGGTTGTGTCCACGATATGCTTACATATTATAAAACTATATACAGTACATACTAAAAATAATATATACAGTGAATTGTCACACAATTTCAGTTTAAAATGTCTCTCTTTCTGTTAAAATCGTATTTAGTACATGTAAAACACAAACTGATTTGTAGAAAAATCTGTTACAAACACAGATCACATAAAATTTCCCTAAATATTTTCTTAGTAAAATATCAAACAAAAACCCTATTGACAATTATCATTTAACATTTTTAGATAAAAAAAAACAAATATAATAACATACAATTATAGTAAAATATATATTATAAAACATATATATTATGGTAAAATATATATTATGTCACTTAGTCATTCGGCGATTTGGGACCTTAGCATAAAAATATTGCACAAAAACTTCTTACATAGTTTATCTATTTCATCTCCTATAAAATTAGAGAAATGATATCCCAAATCACCGATTAAAAACATCATTTTTCCATGTGGCGGCAATCCAGTGAAGCTAGCATCTACGTTTTGTCCACAAAATAGGGTTGTTATGTCCGAGTTTATTGAAAGCAGTAATTTTTCGCGCAATTTTAATTAGAAAAACCATAATCAAATGCATACTGATTGTTGAATAGGAGATGCCGATACTCATTACTCAAACAATTGAAGAACAATGGAAAAAAACTACAAATAAGTAAATGTTTTTTTTAGAGTTTTACTAAGTAAGAAAGAAAAAAAATGCCGAAAATTGTCGTTAAATAGCAAATTATTTAGAACTGATTGATGATTTCGGTAATCTAAAAATGAACTAGTACTATACCCACAATATCCAAGCTAGGTGATTATAGTAGATTTTAATAAATGATCGGCAATTAATTGACTCCAAACAAATTTGGGGCGTATTTACAAAACAAAAAATGTGTATTCTCTCATGTTTATGCTAGTTATTATTCACAGAGCATATGTTTTGAAATTGTTTCTTGGCATCATTCATCTTGACAGAAATCATGGTTGTCTGCAGGACTAATCCACCATATATCCTTTTGAGCTTGAATGCTATAATCTAAGCTCCCTGGTATGTCGGACCATTTCAAAAGAAATATTTATTTAATTATTTACAATTTTCCTTCATAAATTAGAAGCATTATTCTACTTGCAATAACAATATATTTCATATGTCGGCAATTTGGGAATCGGCTAATTGGACTTGGCAAACTGGGAATCGGCAATTTGGGATGCTACCGTTCCTTTACTTTAGTTTGTGTCTAATTGTGATGTTGGATAGTCTCTTCTGTTCATTTACATCCATATCCTTTCTTACTACAAGCTGTTCCTTTACTTTAATTTGTGTCTAATTGTAATGCTAGATAGTCTCTCATGTTCATTTACATCCATATCCTTTCTTACTACAAGCTGTTCCTTTACTTTAGTTTGTGTCTAAGTGTAATGTTAGATAGTCTCTTCAGTTCATTTACATCCATATCCTTTCTTACTACAAGCTGTTCCTTTACTTTAGTTTGTGTCTAATTGTAATGTTAGATAATCTCTTCTGTTCATTTACATCCATATCCTTTCTTACTACAAGCTGTTCATTTACTTTAGTTTGTGTCTAATTGTAATGTTAGATAATCTCTTCAGTTCATTTACATCCATATCCTTTCTTACTACAAACTGTTCCTTTACTTTAGTTTGTGTCTAATTGTAATGTTAGATAATCTCTTCAGTTCATTTACATCCATATCCTTTCTTACTACAAGCTGTTCCTTTACTTTAGTTTGTGTCTAATTGTAATGTTAGATAATCTCTTCAGTTCATTTACATCCATATCCTTTCTTACTACAAGCTGTTCCTTTACTTTAGTTTGTGTCTAATTGTAATGTTAGATAATCTCTTCAGTTCATTTACATCCATATCCTTTCTTACTACAAACTGTTCCTTTACTTTAGTTTGTGTCTAATTGTAATGTTAGATAATCTCTTCAGTTCATTTACATCCATATCCTTTCTTACTACAAGCTGTTCCTTTACTTTAGTTTGTGTCTAATTGTAATGTTAGATAATCTCTTCAGTTCATTTACATCCATATCCTTTCTTACTACAAGCTGTTCCTTTACTTTAGTTTGTGTCTAATTGTAATGTTAGATAATCTCTTCAGTTCATTTACATCCATATCCTTTCTTACTACAAACTGTTCCTTTACTTTAGTTTGTGTCTAATTGTAATGTTAGATAATCTCTTCAGTTCATTTACATCCATATCCTTTCTTACTACAAGCTGTTCCTTTACTTTAGTTTGTGTCTAATTGTAATGTTAGATAATCTCTTCAGTTCATTTACATCCATATCCTTTCTTACTACAAGCTGTTCCTTTACTTTAGTTTGTGTCTAATTGTAATGTTAGATAATCTCTTCAGTTCATTTACATCCATATCCTTTCTTACTACAAGCTGTTCTTTTACTTTAGTTTGTGTCTAATTGTAATGCTAGATAGTCTCTCATGTTCATTTACATCCATATCCTTTCTTACTACAAGCTGTTCCTTTACTTTAGTTTGTGTCTAATTGTAATGTTAGATAGTCTCTTCAGTTCATTTACATCCATATCCTTTCTTACTACAAGCTGTTCCTTTACTTTAGTTTGTGTCTAATTGTAATGTTAGATAGTCTCTTCTGTTCATTTACATCCATATCCTTTCTTACTACAAGCTGTTCCTTTACTTTAGTTTGTGTCTAATTGTAATGTTAGATAATCTCTTCAGTTCATTTACATCCATATCCTTTCTTACTACAAGCTGTTCCTTTACTTTAGTTTGTGTCTAATTGTAATGTTAGATAATCTCTTCAGTTCATTTACATCCATATCCTTTCTTACTACAAGCTGTTCCTTTACTTTAGTTTGTGTCTAATTGTAATGTTAGATAGTCTCTCATGTTCATTTACATCCATATCCTTTCTTAGTACAAGCTGTTCCTTTACTTTAGTTTGTGTCTAATTGTAATGTTAGATAGTCTCTCATGTTCATTTACATCCATATCCTTTCTTACTACAAGCTGTTCTTTTACTTTAGTTTGTGTCTAATTGTAATGCTAGATAGTCTCTCATGTTCATTTACATCCATATCCTTTCTTACTACAAGCTGTTCCTTTACTTTAGTTTGTGTCTAATTGTAATGTTAGATAGTCTCTTCAGTTCATTTACATCCATATCCTTTCTTACTACAAGCTGTTCTTTTACTTTAGTTTGTGTCTAATTGTAATGCTAGATAGTCTCTCATGTTCATTTACATCCATATCCTTTCTTACTACAAGCTGTTCCTTTACTTTAGTTTGTGTCTAATTGTAATGTTGGCAGTCTCTTCTGTTCATTTACATCCATATCCTTTCTTACTACAAGCTGTTCCTTTACTTTAGTTTGTGTCTAAGTGTAATGCTAGATAGTCTCTTCTGTTCATTTACATCCATATCCTTTCTTACTACAAGCTGTTCCTTTACTTTAGTTTGTGTCTAATTGTAATGCTAGATAGTCTCTCCAGTTCATTTACATCCATATCCTTTCTTACTACAAGCTGTTCCTTTACTTTAGTTTGTGTCTAAGTGTAATGTTGGATAGTCTCTCCAGTTCATTTACATCCATATCCTTTCTTACTACAAGCTGTTCCTTTACTTTAGTTTGTGTCTAATTGTAATGTTGGCAGTCTCTCATGTTCATTTACATCCATATCCTTTCTTACTACAAGCTGTTCCTTTACTTTAGTTTGTGTCTAATTGTAATGTTAGATAATCTCTTCAGTTCATTTACATCCATATCCTTTCTTACTACAAGCTGTTCCTTTACTTTAGTTTGTGTCTAATTGTAATGTTAGATAGTCTCTTCTGTTCATTTACATCCATATCCTTTCTTACTACAAGCTGTTCCTTTACTTTAGTTTGTGTCTAATTGTAATGTTGGCAGTCTCTCATGTTCATTTACATCCATATCCTTTCTTACTACAAGCTGTTCATTTACTTTAGTTTGTGTCTAATTGTAATGCTAGATAGTCTCTCATGTTCATTTACATCCATATCCTTTCTTACTACAAGCTGTTCATTTACTTTAGTTTGTGTCTAATTGTAATGCTAGATAGTCTCTCATGTTCATTTACATCCATATCCTTTCTTACTACAAGCTGTTCATTTACTTTAGTTTGTGTCTAATTGTAATGCTAGATAGTCTCTCATGTTCATTTACATCCATATCCTTTCTTACTACAAGCTGTTCCTTTACTTTAGTTTGTGTCTAATTGTAATGTTTGATAGTCTCTCATGTTCATTTACATCCACATCCTTTCTTACTACAAGCTGTTCCTTTACTTTAGTTTGTGTCTAATTGTAATGTTAGATAGTCTCTCATGTTCATTTACATCCATATCCTTTCTTACTACAAGCTGTTCCTTTACTTTAGTTTGTGTCTAATTGTAATGTTAGATAGTCTCTCATGTTCATTTACATCCATATCCTTTCTTACTACAAGCTGTTCCTTTACATTAGTTTGTGTCTAATTGTAATGCTAGATAGTCTCTCATGTTCATTTACATCCATATCCTTTCTTACTACAAGCTGTTCCTTTACTTTAGTTTGTGTCTAATTGTAATGTTAGATAGTCTCTCATGTTCATTTACATCCATATCCTTTCTTACTACAAGCTGTTCCTTTACTTTAGTATGTGTCTAATTGTAATGCTAGATAGTCTCTCATGTTCATTTACATCCATATCCTTTCTTACTACAAGCTGTTCCTTTACTTTAGTTTGTGTCTAATTGTAATGTTAGATAGTCTCTCCAGTTCATTTACATCCATATCCTTTCTTACTACAAGCTGTTCCTTTACTTTAGTTTGTGTCTAATTGTAATGTTAGATAGTCTCTCCAGTTCATTTACATCCATATCCTTTCTTACTACAAGCTGTTCCTTTACTTTAGTTTGTGTCTAATTGTAATGTTAGATAGTCTCTCCAGTTCATTTACATCCATATCCTTTCTTACTACAAGCTGTTCCTTTACTTTAGTTTGTGTCTAATTGTAATGTTAGATAGTCTCTCCAGTTCATTTACATCCATATCCTTTCTTACTACAAGCTGTTCCTTTACTTTAGTTTGTGTCTAATTGTAATGTTAGATAGTCTCTCCAGTTCATTTACATCCATATCCTTTCTTACTACAAGCTGTTCCTTTACTTTAGTTTGTGTCTAATTGTAATGTTAGATAGTCTCTCCAGTTCATTTACATCCATATCCTTTCTTACTACAAGCTGTTCCTTTACTTTAGTTTGTGTCTAATTGTAATGTTAGATAGTCTCTCCAGTTCATTTACATCCATATCCTTTCTTACTACAAGCTGTTCCTTTACTTTAGTTTGTGTCTAATTGTAATGTTAGATAGTCTCTCCAGTTCATTTACATCCATATCCTTTCTTACTACAAGCTGTTCCTTTACTTTAGTTTGTGTCTAATTGTAATGTTAGATAGTCTCTCCAGTTCATTTACATCCATATCCTTTCTTACTACAAGCTGCTCCTTTACTTTAGTTTGTGTCTAATTGTAATGTTTGATAGTCTCTTCAGTTCATTTACATCCATATCCTTTCTTACTACAAGCTGTTCCTTTACTTTAGTTTGTGTCTAATTGTAATGTTAGATAGTCTCTCCAGTTCATTTACATCCATATCCTTTCTTACTACAAGCTGCTCCTTTACTTTAGTTTGTGTCTAATTGTAATGTTAGATAGTCTCTCCAGTTCATTTACATCCATATCCTTTCTTACTACAAGCTGTTCCTTTACTTTAGTTTGTGTCTAATTGTAATGTTAGATAGTCTCTCCAGTTCATTTACATCCATATCCTTTCTTACTACAAGCTGCTCCTTTACTTTAGTTTGTGTCTAATTGTAATGTTAGATAGTCTCTCCAGTTCATTTACATCCATATCCTTTCTTACTACAAGCTGTTCCTTTACTTTAGTTTGTGTCTAATTGTAATGTTAGATAGTCTCTCCAGTTCATTTACATCCATATCCTTTCTTACTACAAGCTGTTCCTTTACTTTAGTTTGTGTCTAATTGTAATGTTAGATAGTCTCTCATGTTCATTTACATCCATATCCTTTCTTACTACAAGCTGTTCCTTTACTTTTGTTTGTGTCTAATTGTAATGTTAGATAGTCTCTTCAGTTCATTTACATCCATATCCTTTCTTACAACAAGCTGTTCCTTTACTTTAGTTTGTGTCTAATTGTAATGCTAGATAGTCTCTTCAGTTCATTTACATCCATATCCTTTCTTACTACAAGCTGTTCCTTTACTTTAGTTTGTGTCTAATTGTAATGCTAGATAGTCTCTCATGTTCATTTACATCCAAATCCTTTCTTACTACAAGCTGTTCCTTTACTTTAGTTTGTGTCTAATTGTAATGCTAGATAGTCTCTTCAGTTCATTTACATCCATATCCTTTCTTACTACAAGCTGCTCCTTTACTTTAGTTTGTGTCTAATTGTAATGTTAGATAGTCTCTTCAGTTCATTTACATCCATATCCTTTCTTACTACAAGCTGTTCCTTTACTTTAGTTTGTGTCTAATTGTAATGCTAGATAGTCTCTCATGTTCATTTACATCCATATCCTTTCTTACTACAAGCTGTTCCTTTACTTTAGTTTGTGTCTAATTGTAATGCTAGATAGTCTCTCATGTTCATTTACATCCAAATCCTTTCTTACTACAAGCTGTTCCTTTACTTTAGTTTGTGTCTAATTGTAATGCTAGATAGTCTCTTCAGTTCATTTACATCCATATCCTTTCTTACTACAAGCTGCTCCTTTACTTTAGTTTGTGTCTAATTGTAATGTTAGATAGTCTCTCATGTTCATTTACATCCATATCCTTTCTTACTACAAGCTGTTCCTTTACTTTAGTTTGTGTCTAATTGTAATGTTAGATAGTCTCTCATGTTCATTTACATCCATATCCTTTCTTACTACAAGCTGTTCCTTTACTTTAGTTTGTGTCTAATTGTAATGTTAGATAGTCTCTTCAGTTCATTTACATCCATATCCTTTCTTACTACAAGCTGTTCCTTTACTTTAGTTTGTGTCTAATTGTAATGCTAGATAGTCTCTCATGTTCATTTACATCCATATCCTTTCTTACTACAAGCTGTTCCTTTACTTTAGTTTGTGTCTAATTGTAATGTTAGATAGTCTCTCATGTTCATTTACATCCATATCCTTTCTTACTACAAGCTGTTCCTTTACTTTAGTTTGTGTCTAATTGTAATGTTAGATAGTCTCTTCAGTTCATTTACATCCATATCCTTTCTTACTACAAGCTGTTCCTTTACTTTAGTTTGTGTCTAATTGTAATGCTAGATAGTCTCTCATGTTCATTTACATCCATATCCTTTCTTACTACAAGCTGTTCCTTTACTTTAGTTTGTGTCTAATTGTAATGTTAGATAGTCTCTTCAGTTCATTTACATCCATATCCTTTCTTACTACAAGCTGTTCCTTTACTTTAGTTTGTGTCTAATTGTAATGCTAGATAGTCTCTTCAGTTCATTTACATCCATATCCTTTCTTACTACAAGCTGTTCCTTTACTTTAGTTTGTGTCTAATTGTAATGTTAGATAGTCTCTTCAGTTCATTTACATCCATATCCTTTCTTACTACAAGCTGTTCCTTTACTTTAGTTTGTGTCTAATTGTAATGTTAGATAGTCTCTTCAGTTCATTTACATCCATATCCTTTCTTACTACAAGCTGTTCCTTTACTTTAGTTTGTGTCTAATTGTAATGTTGGATAGTCTCTCATGTTCATTTACATCCATATCCTTTCTTACTACAAGCTGTTCCTTTACTTTAGTTTGTGTCTAATTGTAATGTTAGATAATCTCTTCAGTTCATTTACATCCATATCCTTTCTTACTACAAGCTGTTCCTTTACTTTAGTTTGTGTCTAATTGTAATGCTAGATAGTCTCTCATGTTCATTTACATCCATATCCTTTCTTACTACAAGCTGTTCCTTTACTTTTGTTTGTGTCTAATTGTAATGTTAGATAGTCTCTTCAGTTCATTTACATCCATATCCTTTCTTACTACAAGCTGTTCCTTTACTTTAGTTTGTGTCTAATTGTAATGCTAGATAATCTCTTCAGTTCATTTACATCCATATCCTTTCTTACTACAAGCTGTTCCTTTACTTTAGTTTGTGTCTAAGTGTAATGTTGGATAGTCTCTTCAGTTCATTTACATCCATATCCTTTCTTACTACAAGCTGTTCCTTTACTTTAGTTTGTGTCTAATTGTAATGCTAGATAGTCTCTCCAGTTCATTTACATCCATATCCTTTCTTACTACAAGCTGTTCCTTTACTTTAGTTTGTGTCTAATTGTAATGCTAGATAGTCTCTTCAGTTCATTTACATCCATATCCTTTCTTACAAGCTGTTCCTTTACTTTAGTTTGTGTCTAATTGTAATGTTGGCAGTCTCTCATGTTCATTTACATCCATATCCTTTCTTACTACAAGCTGTTCCTTTACTTTAGTTTGTGTCTAATTGTAATGTTGGCAGTCTCTCATGTTCATTTACATCCATATCCTTTCTTACTACAAGCTGTTCCTTTACTTTAGTTTGTGTCTAATTGTAATGTTGGCAGTCTCTCATGTTCATTTACATCCATATCCTTTCTTACTACAAGCTGTTCCTTTACTTTAGTTTGTGTCTAATTGTAATGCTAGATAGTCTCTCCAGTTCATTTACATCCATATCCTTTCTTACTACAAGCTGTTCCTTTACTTTAGTTTGTGTCTAATTGTAATGCTAGATAGTCTCTCCAGTTCATTTACATCCATATCCTTTCTTACTACAAGCTGTTCCTTTACTTTAGTTTGTGTCTAATTGTAATGCTAGATAGTCTCATCAGTTCATTTACATCCATATCCTTTCTTACAAGCTGTTCCTTTACTTTAGTTTGTGTCTAATTGTAATGCTAGATAGTCTCTCATGTTCATTTACATCCATATCCTTTCTTACTACAAGCTGTTCCTTTACTTTAGTTTGTGTCTAATTGTAATGTTGGCAGTCTCTCATGTTCATTTACATCCAAATCCTTTCTTACTTAATACAAACATAAATCAAATTAAAATAACATATATATACAGAGTAAATGTCTAACCTTCCTCAGTGCGAATTATTATTATTTTTTATAATTTTAATAAAAGAACCAGTATACAGAATTAAAAGATTTCATCTGTTAATATTTATTACTTCTTTAATTGTATCACAAGATACAAGCTAAACAAGACTATTTTAGTTGTTGTATTGTAGCCAAATGTTTAATTTCTGTTGGTATCAAATTGGAAAACCCTCAATTTTTGTAGAATTCAGATTCAAATATATAAAACTAGCAAAATATTGTAGTAAATTATTAAATGGGGTTATATTTCTTGTCATAAAGATGTACTATGTAAATAAAGTATGAAGTTGACAGGACTTTTACATATAGATTCTCCCTCTGCTATCAGTGGAATACAATATTTCTCCACATGACATAGTTAAGTTTTCAAATAGAGTGGAGAAATATCATAATCCCCTGGCAACAGAAGGAGAATCTTTCTCCTATGACCAAAATGTCCAAAATATTTTTAAGTTGTTAATTTTCATTGTGAATAACCATCAAAAAGAAATTAGCATAAATTCTCATGCAGAATTTAACCAATGAATAGGAGAAAGTAACACATTGATAATATATACACAAGTTTTATCATGTGCTTGATAGGGCATTTTATGTCAAAAAAAAAAAAAGTAAGTTTTACCCACATTTAATGAAAGACTTTTTTTTAAGAATGCGTGTTCTGTTTTCTCATTAATGAATTTGAATATTAAAGGGCCATCTTACTTTTCCAACATTAAAGCTTACAGATTAATTTATATATTTTTTTACAACTTGATAATATTGACATAATGACATTTTGCCCTTTGACAACAGTGAGAAATCTATTGTTAGAATTTTTTTAATTTTGACATTGTTTGAATCCTTGTTATAACATTAACCACAGTTTATTTACAAAGAAAATTAGTCTAGCAAACTATCACTAGCTATAATTATTTTTTTTGTTCTGTCATGATGCAGAACTTGTGGTACAGTAAACATTACATGTATTAAAACAGATGCTATTCAAGTTCTTTACCCTCGTGACTGAGTCAATGTTTAGAAGAGAAAGGTTTTTGGATTTATCAATCTAAATAAAATAGTTTTGTATCATCAGCCCACCACGATCAGTATCATGTTTCATTTCAACAACTCGTAAAACATGATTACATTTTTGTCAAATGATAACATGTTAACAGTTCATCAGGAGATATTTATCTTAACAGCAATATTATGTATAAAATTTTCAGAAGGTGCAGATGTCTACCTTGATTCTATATTTTTATTTTATAATTTATTTCTTTTAACTTCCTGACATATGTTTTTATTAATTGATCTTGACATTTCAATGATTGATAAAAGATCAAAGAGTAAAAATATTGAATTGAAAATAAGAAAGTAGAATGTAGAAGAGTAATGGAGGTCAACATAGTCAGCCAACAACAGCATGTACTACTTCTCTATTAAAACAGTTAATTTCTAAAGACATGCAGGCACAAAGGTGGCAGGCCAGGGATAAATCTGAAAATAAGAATGTAGAATGTAGAAGAGTAATGGAGGTCAACATAGTCAGCCACAACAGCATGAACTACTTCTCTATTAAAACAGTTAATTTCTAAAGACATGCAGGCACAAAGGTGGCAGGCCAGGGATAAATCTGAAAATAAGAATGTAGAATGTAGAAGAGTAATGGAGGTCAACATAGTCAGCCAACAACAGCATGAACTACTTCTCTATTAAAACAGTTAATTTCTAAAGACATGCAGGCACAAAGGTGGCAGGCCAGGGATAAATCTGAAAATAAGAATGTAGAATGTAGAAGAGTAATGAAGGTCAACATAGTCAGCCACAACAGCATGAACTACTTCTCTATTAAAACAGTTAATTTCTAAAGACATGCAGGCACAAAGGTGGCAGGCCAGGGATAAATCTGAAAATAAGAATGTAGAATGTAGAAGAGTAATGAAGGTCAACATAGTCAGCCACAACAGCATGAACTACTTCTCTATTAAAACAGTTAATTTCTAAAGACATGCAGGCACAAAGGTGGCAGGCCAGGGATAAATCTGAAAATAAGAATGTAGAATGTAGAAGAGTAATGGAGGTCAACATAGTCAGCCACAACAGCATGAACTACTTCTCTATTAAAACAGTTAATTTCTAAAGACATGCAGGCACAAAGGTGGCAGGCCAGGGATAAATCTGAAAATAAGAATGTAGAATGTAGAAGAGTAATGGAGGTCAACATAGTCAGCCAACAACAGCATGAACTACTTCTCTATTAAAACAGTTAATTTCTAAAGACATGCAGGCACAAAGGTGGCAGGCCAGGGATAAATCTGAAAATAAGAATGTAGAATGTAGAAGAGTAATGAAGGTCAACATAGTCAGCCACAACAGCATGAACTACTTCTCTATTAAAACAGTTAATTTCTAAAGACATGCAGGCACAAAGGTGGCAGGCCAGGGATAAATCTGAAAATAAGAATGTAGAATGTAGAAGAGTAATGGAGGTCAACATAGTCAGCCACAACAGCATGAACTACTTCTCTATTAAAACAGTTAATTTCTAAAGACATGCAGGCACAAAGGTGGCAGGCCAGGGATAAATCTGAAAATAAGAATGTAGAATGTAGAAGAGTAATGGAGGTCAACATAGTCAGCCACAACAGCATGAACTACTTCTCTATTAAAACAGTTAATTTCTAAAGACATGCAGGCACAAAGGTGGCAGGCCAGGGATAAATCTGAAAATAAGAATGTAGAATGTAGAAGAGTAATGAAGGTCAACATAGTCAGCCACAACAGCATGAACTACTTCTCTATTAAAACAGTTAATTTCTAAAGACATGCAGGCACAAAGGTGGCAGGCCAGGGATAAATCTGAAAATAAGAATGTAGAATGTAGAAGAGTAATGGAGGTCAACATAGTCAGCCACAACAGCATGAACTACTTCTCTATTAAAACAGTTAATTTCTAAAGACATGCAGGCACAAAGGTGGCAGGCCAGGGATAAATCTGAAAATAAGAATGTAGAATGTAGAAGAGTAATGGAGGTCAACATAGTCAACCACAACAGCATGAACTACTTCTCTATTAAAACAGTTAATTTCTAAAGACATGCAGGCACAAAGGTGGCAGGCCAGGGATAAATCTGAAAATAAGAATGTAGAACAGTAATGTAGGTCAACATATAGTCAGCCACAAAACTCTAAATACAGAATTTACAGTTCCTTTCTAAAGACATGCAGGCACAAAGGTGGCAGGCCAGGGATAAATCTGAAAATAAGAATGTCGAACAGTAATGGAGGTCAACATATAGTCAGCCACAAAACTCTAAATACAGAATTTACAGTTCCTTTCTAAAGACATGCAGGCACAAAGGTGGCAGGCCAGGGATAAATCTGAAAATAAGAATGTCGAACAGTAATGGAGGTCAACATATAGTCAGCCACAAAACTCTAAATACAGAATTTACAGTTCCTTTCTAAAGACATGCAGGCACAAAGGTGGCAGGCCAGGGATAAATCTGAAAATAAGAATGTCGAACAGTAATGGAGGTCAACATATAGTCAGCCACAAAACTCTAAATACAGAATTTACAGTTCCTTTCTAAGGACATGCAGGCACAGGCACAAATGTGGCAGGTCAGGAAGGGGTCAACTTGTGAATGGAATGCCATCCCTTCCTCAATTTATACTTAAGTTCTGATAGATTTAATATCAGTTAATCATAAATCCCATCAAATTCTGGTGATCTTAGTGAGATACCTGAATTTCAAAATGTATGAATTAAATTTGGACAAAAAAATCACAGAAAACCTAAGGCCATGTAGCTCCTAGTTTGAAGTCATCACTACATCGTCAAATATCCATTTCTCAAATGGCAATGGATTGTTTCCTTTTCATATAGATGTTTTTCTTTCCTCTTTCACAGACAAGACTTTTACTGGACTTGTATATAACTGACTATGATTGCATGTGCTGGCAAGACTGTGGGAAACTAACCAAACAAAATTACAAAAACAAAAACTTTATGATTAAAAATGTCTGATTTCAGGGAAAGAAAGGTGGCCGTGGGTTCAATGGATTTCCGGTTTGCAAATTTCTGAATTTGAACCTTGGTGTATATCCAAACTTATATGAAAATGTCCACATAAATTATGAATGCTTACAAATTTCAAGCTATGGCTGGTGTGATTTGTACATATATTAGCATGCTATTGATAGGAAGCATGTACTTCTCACTGCAACACCTTTTGCTTTGTTGATTGCATGTTACTTTTTTTTTATTTGATTGATATATAAACATTTGAATATATATTTAATACCATGTATTATAAAATACTTTATTTAACAATTGATGGAATATTCAGGCTTCGGTAATTTGGAGGTAATTGTATTTTAATATTTGCTGACGTCAATTGTTAATTCTGTGGCTGCTGCAAATGCAGTTTACCTGTTTTTTTGTCAGCAAAACCAGTAAACCTATTTGTGACCAAGAATTCATAGATTGATTATCTTTAATGAAGACTTATTGTGAGTTTGAGAGGGGAAGATTGATTGATTGGTTAGAGTTTAATGCCGACGACCATTTTCAGTATTTCAGCTATACCATTAAAGTAGAAAGAAAGGGGAAGATTGATTGATTGGTTAGAGTTTAATGTTGACCATTTTCAGTATTTCAGTTATACCATTAAAGTGGAAAGAAAGATGTTTTGAGGTTGTTTACGTTATTTTATTTAAACTCTTTACAGCTGATACGAAGTCATGTGAAAGATGAATTTTATGTTAATTTCTATTAATATAAAATTGATCAGCTCTGAGATGACATCAACTGTCTACAAATAATAGTTGTCTATTTCATGGTTCATCAGAGAATAATATCATAGAGATTGCCCGAGTGTCTGAGAATCAACAAGAAAATTTTTTCTTACAATCCAGAAACTACATAAATGTTTGTGTGTTTTATATGCCCAGTATATAAATACCCTAGGAACCTATGAATGCACTGCATATACTAACAAGAAGTCATTAAAGTCATTAAAACTGCTATTATTATTGTCTTGTTATCTATTATTAATATGTATGATTTAGGTGATATCAGGCCCTCACAACCAACAGTATGATTTAGGTGATATCAAGCCCTCACAACCAACAGAATGATTTAGGTGATATCAAGCCCTCACAACCAACAGTATGATTTAGGTGATATCAGGCCCTCACAACCAACAGTATGATTTAGGTGATATCAAGCCCTCACAACCAACAGAATGATTTAGGTGATATCAAGCCCTAACAACCAACAGTATGATTTAGGTGATATCAGGCCCTCACAACCAACAGTATGATTTAGGTGATATCAGGCCCTCACAACCAACAGTATGATTTAGGTGATATCAGCCCTCACAACCAACAGTATGATTTAGGTGATATCAGGCCCTCACAACCAACAGTATGATTTAGGTGATATCAAGCCCTCACAACCAACAGTATGATTTAGGTGATATCAGGCCCTCACAACCAACAGTATGATTTAGGTGATATCAGACCCTCACAACCAACAGTATGATTTAGGTGATATCAAGCCCTCACAACCAACAGTATCATTTAGGTGATATCAGGCCCTCACAACCAACAGTATGATTTAGGTGATATCAAGCCCTCACAACCAACAGTATGATTTAGGTGATATCAGGCCCTCACAACCAACAGTATGATTTAGGTGATATCAAGCCCTCACAACCAACAGTATGATTTAGATGATATCAAGCCCTAACAACCAACAGTATGATTTAGGTAATATTAGGCCCTCACAACCAACAGTATGATTTAGGTGATATCAAGCCCTAACAACCAACAGTATGATTTAGGTGATATCAAGCCCTAACAACCAACAGTATGATTTAGGTGATATTAGGCCCTCACAACCAACAGTATGATTTAGGTGATATCAGGCCCTCACAACCAACAGTATGATTTAGGTGATATCAGGCCCTCACAACCAACAGTATGATTTAGGTGATATCAGGCCCTCACAACCAACAGTATGATTTAGGTGATATCAGGCCCTCACAACCAACAGTATGATTTAGGTGATATCAGGCCCTCACAACCAACAGTATGATTTAGGTGATATCAAGCCCTCACAACCAACAGTATGATTTAGGTGATATCAAGCCCTCACAACCAACAGTATGATTTAGGTGATATCAAGCCCTCACAACCAACAGTATGATTTAGGTGATTTCAGGCCATCACAACCAACAGTATGATTTAGGTGATATCAGGCCCTCACAACCAACAGTATGATTTAGGTGATATCAAGCCCTCACAACCAACAGTATGATTTAGGTGATATCAGGCCCTCACAACCAACAGTATGATTTAGGTGATATCAGGCCCTCACAACCAACAGTATGATTTAGGTGATATCAGGCCCTCACAACCAACAGTATGATTTAGGTGATATCAAGCCCTCACAACCAACAGTATGATTTAGGTGATATCAGGCCCTCACAACCAACAGTATGATTTAGGTGATATCAAGCCCTCACAACCAACAGTATGATTTAGGTGATATCAGGCCCTCACAACCAACAGTATGATTTAGGTGATATCAAGCCCTCACAACCAACAGTATGATTTAGGTGATATCAGGCCCTCACAACCAACAGTATGATTTAGGTGATATCAGGCCCTCACAACCAACAGTATGATTTAGGTGATATCAAGCCCTCACAACCAACAGTATGATTTAGGTGATATCAAGCCCTCACAACCAACAGTATGATTTAGGTGATATCAGGCCCTCACAACCAACAGTATGATTTAGATGATATCAGGCCCTCACAACCAACAGTATGATTTAGGTGATATCAGGCCCTCACAACCAACAGTATGATTTAGATGATATCAGGCCCTCACAACCAACAGTATGATTTAGGTGATATCAGGCCCTCACAACCAACAGTATGATTTAGGTGATATCAGGCCCTCACAACCAACAGTATGATTTAGGTGATATCAGGCCCTCACAACCAACAGTATGATTTAGGTGATATCAAGCCCTCACAACCAACAGTATGATTTAGGTGATATCAAGCCCTCACAACTAACAGTATGATTTAGGTGATATCAGGCCCTCACAACCAACAGTATGATTTAGGTGATATCAAGCCCTCACAACCAACAGTATGATTTAGGTGATATCAAGCCCTCACAACCAACAGAATGAATTAGGTGATATCAAGCCCTCACAACCAACAGTATGATTTAGGTGATATCAAGCCCTCACAACCAACAGTATGATTTAGATGATATCAGGCCCTCACAACCAACAGTATGATTTAGGTGATATCATGCCCTCACAACCAACAGTATGATTTAGGTGATATCAGGCCCTCACAACCAACAGTATGATTTAGGTGATATCAGGCCCTCACAACCAACAGTATGATTTAGGTGATATCAGGCCCTCACAACCAACAGTATGATTTAGGTGATATCAAGCCCTCACAACCAACAGTATGATTTAGGTGATATCAGGCCCTCACAACCAACAGTATGATTTAGGTGATATCAAGCCCTCACAACCAACAGTATGATTTAGGTGATATCAAGCCCTCACAACCAACAGTATGATTTAGGTGATATCAGGCCCTCACAACCAACAGTATGATTTAGGTGATTTCAGGCCGTCACAACCAACAGTATGATTTAGGTGATATCAGGCCCTCACAACCAACAGTATGATTTAGGTGATATCAGGCCCTCACAACCAACAGTATGATTTAGGTGATATCAGGCCCTCACAAACAACAGTATGATTTAGGTGATATCAGGCCCTCACAACCAACAGTATGATTTAGGTGATTTCAGACTGTCACAACCAACAGTATGATTTAGGTGATATCAAGCCCTCACAACCAACAGTATGATTTAGGTGATATCAGGCCCTCACAACCAACAGTATGATTTAGGTGATATCAAGCCATCACAACCAACAGTATGATTTAGGTGATATCAGGCCCTCACAACCAACAGTATGATTTAGGTGATATCAGGCCCTCACAACCAACAGTATGATTTAGGTGATATCAGGCCCTCACAACCAACAGTATGATTTAGGTGATATCAAGCCCTCACAACCAACAGTATGATTTAGGTGATATCAAGCCCTCACAACCAACAGTATGATTTAGGTGATATCAGGCCCTCACAACCAACAGTATGATTTAGGTGATATCAAGCCCTCACAACCAACAGTATGATTTAGGTGATATCAAGCCCTCACAACCAACAGTATGATTTAGGTGATATCAGGCCGTCACAACCAACAGTATGATTTAGGTGATATCAGGCCCTCACAACCAACAGTATGATTTAGGTGATATCAGGCCCTCACAACCAACAGTATGATTTAGGTGATTTCAGGCCGTCACAACCAACAGTATGATTTAGGTGATATCAAGCCCTCACAACCAACAGTATGATTTAGGTGATATCAGGCCCTCACAACCAACAGTATGATTTAGGTGATATCAGGCCCTCACAACCAACAGTATGATTTAGGTGATATCAAGCCCTCACAACCAACAGTATGATTTAGGTGATATCAGGCCCTCACAACCAACAGTATGATTTAGGTGATATCAGGCCCTCACAACCAACAGTATGATTTAGGTGATATCAGGCCCTCACAACCAACAGTATGATTTAGGTGATATCAGGCCCTCACAACCAACAGTATGATTTAGATGATATCAGGCCCTCACAACCAACAGTATGATTTAGGTGATATCAGGCCCTCGCAACCAACAGTATGATTTAGGTGATATCAAGCCCTCACAACCAACAAAGATACATTAATAAAATAAAAAACAAAAATACCAGTGTCTGAACACTTCCAAATTCTAAGTAAATTACAGGCACTTCAGTAGAAAGTGGAAGGTTTAAACTAGTTATATGGACCCAAACCTCTCCTTTTAGTGAAATGTCATCAGTAAAATTCCAAACCTCACATATAACTGTGTGAGTAGCGTTGTTAAAAGAACATTGAGTCCTAATCTTGACAAAAACGCTGCATGCATCAAGTATTAACTTTTTTTTAATTCTGCATAATACATATATATATATTATATCCACACAATGAAAGCTTCAACAGCACTTTTCTATTATGACTGCTGGGAAGAAAATACTTATCGTATCCCAGCCAGACATATTTGGGTTCAGTAGCTAAAGTTTCAAAACAAATTACTTTAAAACACAGTTGATGTTTTGTTTTGTTTTTTTGTTTTTGTTTTTTGCAGGGGGAGGGTGTCTAAGACAACATTTCAAGGTTTTTAGCTACTGAGTTGCTCTATGATATCTATACTAAACTCATATATAACTATATATGGCATGTACATCCTAACAGCTAATATATCTACAAAGTTGTTATAATAGTAAACAGTATTAACCTGATTTTAGGTTAAATCTCGCAATATGATTGGTTGATAATGTCCTAATAAATTTCAGTGCAATATTTTATTAAGTCAATTCAAATTATCTCCCTTACACCGTTGACTTAATATTGAATTAATTGTCCTAATATGGAAAACATTAGATATGATGTTTTGTTGCAAAATCAGGATAAATTCGTTACACAGTGTACAATTGTTCTAATATGGAAAATATCGGGTCAATAAAATTCAAATGAAATTCAAATGAAATATGAATTTTATTGACCCGATATTTTCCATATATGAATTTTATTGACCCGATATTTTCCGTATTAGGACAATTGTATACTGTGTAACTAATAATATTACTTATCAATGGAAAATGATGGATAAATAATAAGAGTTATCTACCTTTTTATAAGTGTTTATTTATTGTCTATGATTGATAAATAATAAGTTATCTACCTTTAAGTGTTTATTTATTGTCTATGACTGATAAATAATAAGAGTTATCTACCTTTTTATAAGTGTTTATTTATTGTCTATGACTGATAAATAATAAGAGTTATCTACCTTTTTATAAGTGTTTATTTATTGTCTATGACTGATAAATAATAAGAGTTATCTACCTTTAAGTGTTTATTTATTGTCTATGATTGATAAATAATAAGAGTTATCTACCTTTAAGTGTTTATTTATTGTCTATGATTGATAAATAATAAGAGTTATCTAAGTGTTTATTTATTGTCTAGATATTCTATTAAAAGCACAAGAAAGACATATGTATTGGTTACACTATATATAATATTAATTAATTTTTTCCACTATATTGTTTAAAATCTATTTTGTTTCCTCAAAAATTTAAATATAAGTTCATTTTCTTGTGGAAATATTCTGGAAACATGCAAGCAAGAAAGAGAATGATGTTTGAATGTTTTGTTAGTAGTAAATGAGCTTGCCATAGTTTGTATATCTTCATAGATTTAGATTATATTACTTGAATACTCATCTTTGTTTGTATATTTCTTCATCCATAAATTTAACTTTTATTGTTTTTTCAGGGACCAATATCTCCAGGAGAACGGGTAAGTGTTAAAGAGAGAATTAAATATTGTCCCCAAAGGAATGTTAAGTATCATAAATAATATCTCCAAGGGAACAGTTAAGTACAAAGCTGCTTCCTCTAAGAAAACAGTTGTATATTTGTATATTGCAAGATGTTAAGAAATTAATATTGAAAACATACAATTTATCTTTTTCAATTTCCAAGTGTCTCAAGCAAAATCAACTTGTAGATATTTTTTTTTTTCAGGGATTACCAGGACCAGAAGGACCAAAGGGAATCCAGGTGAGTAAGTCAGAGTTATTTCCCTTTTTCTGTTTATCAAAGGGAATCCAGGTGAGTAAACCAGGGCTATTTCCCTTTATCTGTTTGTCAAAGGGAATCCAGGTGAGTAAGTCAGGGTTATTTCTCTTTATCTGTTTGTCAAAGGGAATCCAGGTGAGTAAGTCAGGGTTATTTCCCTTTATCTGTTTGTCAAAGGGAATCCAGGTGAGTAAGTCAGGGTTATTTCCCTTTTTCTGTTTATCAAAGGGAATCCAGGTGAGTAAACCAGGGTTATTTCCCTTTATCTGTTTGTCAAAGGGAATCCAGGTGAGTAAGTCAGGGTTATTTCTCTTTATCTGTTTGTCAAAGGGAATCCAGGTGAGTAAGTCAGGGTTATTTCCCTTTATCTGTTTGTCAAAGGAATCCAGGTGAGTAAGTCAGGGTTATTTCCCTTTATCTGTTTGCCAAAGGAATCCAGGTGAGTAAGTCAGGGTTATTTCTCTTTATCTGTTTGTCAAAGGGAATCCAGGTGAGTAAGTCAGAGTTATTTCCCTTTATCTGTTTGCCAAAGGAATCCAGGTGAGTAAGTCGGGGTTATTTCCTTTTATCTGTTTGTCAAAGGAATCCAGGTGAGTAAGTCAGGGTTACTTCCCTTTATCTGTTTGTCAAATGGAATCCAGGTGAGTAAGTCAGGGTTATTTCCCTTTATCTGTTTGTCAAAGGGAATCCAGGTGAGTAAGTTAGGGTTATTTCTCTTTATCTGTTTGTCAAAGGGAATCCAGGTGAGTAAGTCAGGGTTATTTTCCTTTTATCTGTTTGTCAAAGGGAATCCAGTTGAGTAAGTCAGAGTTATTTCGCCTTATCTGTTTGATTTAGAAATTTGAAATTTGAGCTAACCTAGATGTTTTTTGCTTCTAAATTCTCAATTCATTGGTATGAATGTCTATTTTAAACTGTCAATTAATTTGACAAATATCTTAATAAGTTCCTTCTGTTTTTTGTTTGTGTTTGTTATTTAGTTGTAATACTGTATTCAGTATACTGATGACAGTCTTTTATTAGATTACATGACACATAGTTAATATCTTACTGTTACATTCATATCTCACATTGAGTTGTGGTCGTCAATGAAGACATCATAATGATACATTCATATCACACTCTCACATTGAGTTGTGGTCGTCAATGAAGACATCATAATGATACATTCATATCACACTCTCACATTGAGTTGTGGTCGTTAATGAAGACATCATAATGATACATTCATATCACACTCTCACATTGAGTTGTGGTCGTCAATGAAGACATCATAATGATACATTCATATCACACTCTCACATTGAGTTGTGGTCGTCAATGAAGACATCATAATGATACATTCATATCACACTCTCACATTGAGTTGTGGTCGTCAATGAAGACATCATAATGATACATTCATATCACACTCTCACATTGAGTTGTGGTCGTCAATGAAGACATCATAATGATACATTCATATCACACTCTCACATTGAGTTGTGGTCGTCAATGAAGACATCATAATGATACATTCATATCACACTCTCACATTGAGTTGTGGTCGTCAATGAAGACATCATAATGATTGTTAGATGAACAACAGCAAGAAAACAGCTATTTCTTAACCAGTGATTTTTACATGATTTTTCATGCTCATCCTGTAATATGATGTTAAATACACAGTCACTGACAAACTTTATGATAACATTAGGTTGTATATAAAGTCCTGTAATATGATGTTAAATAATATGTGTGAGATTTTAAATTAATTATTTAGGGAGAAAGAGGAGAAAAGGGAGATAAAGGAAACAATGGCTGGCCAGGATTTGATGGCTCGGTCGGTGCTAAGGTATGTCTACATTAAACAATAACTTTTTCAATTAAAAAAAATCCGTCATTTTTTGTAAATATAAAGATTTGTCAATAATTTCTTGGTACAGGAAGAAATGATGAGATATTTATGTCGTCAACACTTACAGGTTTTGGTTTATGGTGTTTAATGCCATTTTCAACAATATTTCAATTATGTCATGGCAACAGTTTTATTGATGGAAGAAAACGGAGGGCCCGTAGAAAACCACAGAACTGTCACAAGTCACTAACAAACTTTATTACATAATGTTATATAGAGTACACCTCCCTATGAACAGGGTTCAAACTCACAACTTTAGTAGTGATAGGCACTGATTGCACAGGCAGTTTTAAATCCAAATACCATATGACCACGACAACCCAACACTTAAAGGTAACAAACAACTACCAAATTAAACATTAAAATAAATTTTACTATATATATATATATATAATATAAAAATGACACCATTGAAGTTGACTGGGGCCACAGTGACACAATTGAAGTTGATTGTGGGTACAGTGACACCATTGAAGTTGATTGTGGCCACAATGACACCATTGAAGTTGATTGTGGCCACAATGACACCATTGAAGTTGATTGTGGATACAGTGACACCATTGAAGTTGACTGGCCACAATGACACCATTGAAGTTGACTGTGGATACAGCGACACCATTGAAGTTGACTGGCCACAATGACACCATTGAAGTTGATTGTGGCCATGGGGACACCATTGAGGTTGATTATGGCCACAATGACACCATTGAAGTTGATTGTGGGCACAGTAATGCCATTGAAGTTGATTGTGGGAAAAGTGACACCATTGAAGTTGATTGTGGCCGCAATGATGCCATTGAAGATGATTGCGGTCACAATGACACCATTGAAGTTGGTTGTGGCCACAATGATGCCATTGAAGTTGACTGGCCACAATGATACCATTGAAGTTGACTGTGGCCACAATGACACCATTGAAGTTGACTGGCCACAATGATGCCATTGAAGTTGACTGTGGCCACAATGACACCATTGAAGTTGATTGTGGCCACAATGACACCATTGAAATTGATTGTGGCCATGGGGACACCATTGAAGTTGATTATGGCCACAATGACACCATTGAAGTTGATTGTGGGAAAAGTGACACCATTGAAGTTGATTGTGGCCACAATAACACCATTGAAGTTGATTGTGGCCACAATAACACCATTGAAGTTGATTGTGGCCACAATGATGCCATTGAAGATGATTGCGGTCACAATGACACCATTGAAGTTGATTGTGGCTACAATGATGCCATTGAAGTTGACTGTGGCCACAATGACACCATTGAAGTTGACTGGCCACAATGACACCATTGAAGATGATTGTGGCCACAATGACACCATTGAAGTTGACTGGCCACAATGGCACCATTGAAGATGACTGTGGCCATAATGACACCATTGAAGTTGATTGTGGCCACAATTACACCATTGAAGTTGAATGTGACTGCAGTGACACCATTGAAGATGACTGTGGCCATAATGACACCATTGAAGTTGATTGTGGCCACAATTACACCATTGAAGTTGAATGTGACTGCAGTGACACCATTGAAGATGACTGTGGCCATAATGACACCATTGAAGTTGATTGTGGGCACAGTGACACCATTGAAGTTGATTCTGGCCACAATTACGCCATTGAAGTTGGATTGTGACCACAATGACACCATTGAAGTTGACTGTGGCCACAATGACACCATTGAAGTTGACTGTGGCTGCAATGGCACCATTAAAATTGAAAATAAATGTGATGACAAAATGTATAATATATCAGTTATAGGTATATATAGATATGACTAGTTACACATATGTCAACATGGTGAAGATCATTGTGATCATCACTACACCAGCATATCAATATAAGTCTCACACGTATATACTTTATATCATGGCTGTTTTCCAATATGCTTTGAAATACTATACATACGTAACAAATTTTTATGCCAAAATAAAAAAGAATTATCAAGATATAAATTTTCATAAATCATGGTACGGTTTTTTCTTATCTCTCTATGTTTGTTTCTGTCAACCAGATGTTTGTGGCAATTACGCTGAATCATTTTATACATTATATAATTAAGCTATAAACATATATAAGCTATCTAACTGATTCCAGTGTAACATGAACATTTCTATGCTCACGATTCTTTTGTTCTTGAACTGTAAAACAATAGCATTCATTTCCTGTCTGTCTTTCCTTCTTTTGTCTTTTAGATGAATGACTGAAGAAAAAGTTGGTAGTATTTTTCTACTTCATCTTTGTAGTGGTTTTTCTTTGATCATGAAATGTGGAACATTTTCATACCCTCGCTTCTAAGACCAAACCACAATACTGTCACCAATAAAGCCACTCGTCTCATCATTTTTTGACAAGATTCATGTTTTTTCATTCCAAATAAAAGGGAATTTGTGACTATTCTGTATCACTTAGCAACCTATTTAATGGATATCTGTAAAAATATCATGTGCTGGTAATTATCTAAATGAGATAAGTTACTAGAAGGAAACCAAGTGGCAATTTAAAAAAAAAAAAAAAGGATTTAAAAAAAGGATAAATTAACTTAAAATTAAAATGTGGAAAATGCCATAAGATTATTGCAAACATTCATCATGTTGTCTTTATACCATCATGTGAAATGTATTATATTAAAAAGAGTTATACTGTAATTAAAAAAATAAATATTTACTTTTTAAACAGGGTATGAAGAGATCTTTACGTCAGTTCCGTGATGGATTAGATAATGATTATGGCAATTTAATTACATTAAAGGTAGAATAGCATGTCTGCATGGCTCACAGTTTTATTTTTTATTTTAAGATAATTATTACATGTACGTAGCTGTAATTAAAAGATAAACTAGTAAATGGAAGGGAATTTTTTTTTTCAATTTTATTTTTCATATTATAAAGAAAATAGCATTTAATCAGCATAATGATTTTATTCATTTGAAATTTCTAAATAATTAAAGATATTAGTGTCATATTTGTAATTAGTTTTGAATCAGAACTTTTTTAAAAAAAATTTATGATATTTGATTTAAAGGATAAGATAAGTTTCATTCTGTATTATTTTTTTTTCATTAGGGTTCTGATTTTGAAGTCATAACCATCAAGGTTTGTTGATCTTGTTTGCATGGGCATGCTCCTTATTACATCAAATGGTGTTTTCCTTATTACATGGGCATGCTCCTTATTACATCAAATGGTGTTCTCCTTATTACATGGGCATGCTCCTTCTTACATTGGTGTTCTCCTTATTACATGGGCATGCTCCTTACATCAAATGGTGTTCTCCTTATTACATGGGCATGCTCCTTATTACATCAAATGGTGTTCTCCTTATTACATGGGCATGCTCCTTACATCTAATGGTGTTCTCCTTATTACATGGGCATGCTCCTTACATCAAATGGTGTTCTCCTTATTACATGGGCATGCTCCTTCTTACATTGGTGTTCTCCTTATTACATGGGCACAATCCTTCTTACATTGGTGTTCTCCTTATCACATGGGCATGCTCCTTCTTACATTGATGTTCTCCTTATTACATCAAATGGTGTTCTACTTATCACATGGGTATGCTCTTTCTTACATTGGTGTTCTCCTTATCACATGGGCATGCTCCTTCTTACATTGGTGTTCTCCTTATTACATGGGCATGCCCCTTCTTACATTGGTGTTCTCCTTATTACATGGGCATGCTCCTTCTTACATTGGTGTTCTCCTTAGTACATGGGCATTCTCCTTCTTACATTGGTGTTCTCCTTATTACATGGGCATGCCCCTTCTTACATTGGTGTTCTCCTTATTACATGGGCATGCTCCTTCTTACATTAGTGTTCTCCTTATTACGTGGGCATGCCCCTTCTTACATTGGTGTTCTCCTTATTACATGGGCATGCTCCTTCTTACATTGGTGTTCTCCTTATTACATGGGCATACTCCTTCTTACATTGGTGTTCTCCTTATTACATGGGCATGCTCCTTACATCAAATGGTGTTCTCCTTATTACATGGGCATGCTCCTTATTACATCAAATGGTGTTCTCCTTATTACATGGGCATGCTCCTTACATCTAATGGTGTTCTCCTTATTACATGGGCATGCTCCTTACATCAAATGGTGTTCTCCTTATTACATGGGCATGCTCCTTCTTACATTGGTGTTCTCCTTATTACATGGGCACAATCCTTCTTACATTGGTGTTCTCCTTATCACATGGGCATGCTCCTTCTTACATTGATGTTCTCCTTATTACATCAAATGGTGTTCTACTTATCACATGGGTATGCTCTTTCTTACATTGGTGTTCTACTTATCACATGGGCATGCTCTTTCTTACATTGGTGTTCTACTTATCACGTGGGCATGCTCTTTCTTACATTGGTGTTCTCCTTATTACATGGGCATGCTCCTTCTTACATTGGTGTTCTCCTTATTACATGGGCATGCCCCTTCTTACATTGGTGTTCTCCTTATTACATGGGCATGCTCCTTCTTACATTGGTGTTCTCCTTATTGCATGAGCACAATCCTTCTTACATTGGTGTTCTCCTTATCACATGGGCATGCTCCTTCTTACATTGGTGTTCTCCTTATTACATGGGCATGCCCCTTCTTACATTGGTGTTCTCCTTATTACATGGGCATGCTCCTTCTTACATTGGTGTTCTCCTTATTGCATGGGCACAATCCTTCTTACATTGGTGTTCTCCTTATCACATGGGCATGCTCCTTCTTACATTGGTGTTCTCCTTATTACATGGGCATTCTCCTTCTTACATTGGTGTTCTCCTTATTACATGGGCATGCCCCTTCTTACATTGGTGTTCTCCTTATTACATGGGCATGCTCCTTCTTACATTAGTGTTCTCCTTATTACATGGGCATGCCCCTTCTTACATTGGTGTTCTCCTTATTACATGGGCATGCTCCTTCTTACATTGGTGTTCTCCTTATTACATGGGCATACTCCTTCTTACATTGGTGTTCTCCTTATTACATGGGCATACTCCTTCTTACATTGGTGTTCTCCTTATTACATGGGCATGCTCTTTCTTACATTTTTGTTCTCCTTATCACATAGGCATGCTCTTTCTTACATTTGTGTTCTCCTTATTACATGGGCATGGTCCTTCTTACATTTGTGTTCTCCTTATCACATGGGCACATTCCTTCTTACATTGGTGTTCTCCTTATTACATGGGTATGCTCCTTCTTACATTTGTGTTCTCCTTATTACATGGGCATGGTCCTTCTTACATTTGTGTTCTCCTTATTACATGGGCATACTCCTTCTTACATTTGTGTTCTCCTTATTACATGGGCATGCTCTTTCTTACATTGGTGTTCTCCTTATCACATGGGCATGCTCTTTCTTACATTGGTGTTCTCCTTATTACATGGGCATGCTCTTTCTTACATTTGTGTTCTCCGTATCACATGGGCATGCTCCTTCTTACATTTGTGATCTCCTTATTACATGGGCATGGTCCTTCTTACATTTGTGTTCTCCTTATCACATGGGCATGCTCCTTCTTACATCAAATGGTGTTCTCCTTATTACATGGGCATGCTCTTTCTTACATTTGTGTTCTCCATATCACATGGGCATGCTCCTTCTTACATTGGTGTTCTCCTTATTACATGGGCATGCTCCTTCTTACATTGGTGTTCTCCTTATTACATGGGCATGCTCCTTCTTACATCAAATGGTGTTCTCCTTATTACATGGGCATGCTCCTTATTACATCAAATGGTGTTCTCCTTATTACATGGGCATGCTCCTTCTTACATTGGTGTTCTCCTTATTACTTGGGCATGCTCCTTCTTACATCAAATGGTGTTCTCCTTATCACATGGGCATGCTCCTTATTACATCAAATGGTGTTCTCCTTATTACATGGGCATGCCCCTTCTTACATTGGTGTTCTCCTTATTACATGGGCATGCTCCTTCTTACATTGGTGTTCTCCTTATTACATGGGCATGCTCCTTCTTACATTGGTGTTCTCCTTATTACATGGGCATGCTCCTTACATCAAATGGTGTTCTCCTTATTACATGGGCATGCTCCTTATTACATCAAATGGTGTTCTCCTTATTACATGGGCATGCTCCTTCTTACATTTGTGTTCTCCTTATTACATGGGCATGGTCCTTCTTACATTTGTGTTCTCCTTATTACATGGGCATACTCCTTCTTACATTTGTGTTCTCCTTATTACATGGGCATGCTCTTTCTTTCATTGGTGTTCTCCTTATCACATGGGCATGCTCTTTCTTACATTGGTGTTCTCCTTATTACATGGGCATGCTCTTTCTTACATTTGTGTTCTCCGTATCACATGGGCATGCTCCTTCTTACATTTGTGTTCTCCTTATTACATGGGCATGGTCCTTCTTACATTTGTGTTCTCCTTATCACATGGGCATGCTCCTTCTTACATCAAATGGTGTTCTCCTTATTACATGGGCATGCTCTTTCTTACATTTGTGTTCTCCATATCACATGGGCATGCTCCTTCTTACATTGGTGTTCTCCTTATCACATGGGCATGCTCCTTCTTACATCAAATGGTGTTCTCCTTATTACATGGGCATGCTCCTTCTTACATTGGTGTTCTCCTTATTACTTGGGCATGCTCCTTCTTACATCAAATGGTGTTCTCCTTATCACATGGGCATGCTCCTTATTACATCAAATGGTGTTCTCCTTATTACATGGGTATACTCCTTACATTGTTGTTCTCCTTATCACATGGGCATGCTCCTTATTACATCAAATGATGTTCTTATCACATGGGCATGCTCCTTCTTACATTGGTGTTTTCCTTATCACATGGGCATGCTCCTTATTACATCAAATGGTGTTCTCCTTATCACATGGGCATGCTCCTTCTTACATTGGTGTTCTCTTTATCACATGGGCATGCTCCTTATTACATCAAATGGTGTTCTCCTTATCACATGGTTATGCTCCTTCTTACATTGGTGTTCTCCTTATTACATGGGCATGCTCCTTCTTACATTGGTGTTCTCTTTATCACATGGGCATGCTCCTTATTACATCAAATGGTGTTCTCCTTATCACATGGGCATGCTCCTTCTTACATCAAATGGTGTTCTCCTTATCACATGGGCATGCTCCTTCTTACATTGGTGTTCTCCTTATTACATGGGCATGCTCCTTATTACATTTGTGTTCTCCTTATCACAAGGGCATGCTCCTTATTACATCAAATGGTGTTCTCCTTATCACATGGGCATGCTCTTTCTTACATTGGCATGTTCCCTCTTACATTTGTGCTCTCTTTATTACATGGGCATGTTGGTTGCATGTTTGAATGTTAGTAAGCATAAAGAATGGTCTTTCTGAGATGGACAGAGGTATGTATCATTTTAAAAAAAAATGAAAATGGTGATGTACTATTGACACATCTGTGTCAAAGTATTTAATAAATATATGTGTCAGATACAAGTTAAATAAGTCATGGTCATTTGCATGTTTGCATGTTGTTATACAGGGTGTGAAAGGAGCACGTGGGCCACCTGGACATCCAATTGAACTTAATGAGGATCAAGAACTGCAGCTTGAGTTTCTAAAGGTTTGAAATAAATTAAAAACATTTATTTATTTAATTCCTTAATTTTATGATTGTTTTCATTTAAAAGAAAATTAATTATATTACATGAATTTATTTTAAAAAAAAAATTCTAGCTTTGTATGGTTTTTCCAAAATGTAAAACCACATATTAGTTGTGGAATTAGATGAAAATAGATTTGAGACAACACATTGTTTAATCAAGAGTTGTTTCCCTTTGATAATGGAGATCCTGTTTAATAATAAAGAGTTGTTTCCCTTTATTAGGGAGAGACTGTTTAATCAAGAGTTGTTTCCCTTTATTAGGGAGAGTCTTTAATCAAGAGTTGTTTCCCTTTATTAGGGAGAATCTGTTTAATCAAGAGTTGTTTCCCTTTATTAAGGAGAGCATGTTTAATCAAGAGTTGTTTCCCTTTATCAGGGAGAACCTATTTAATCAAGAGTTGTTCCCATTTATTAGGGAGAGCCTGGTGAAGCTGGAATGAAAGGAGATGCAGGACAAACTGGTCCTCCAGGATCCAAAGGAGAAAAGGGCAAAGAAGGAATTCCTGGATTTGATGGATTACTTGGACCCCAAGGACCACCAGTAAGTACAGATGGTAATAATGTTAAAGAAGGAATTGTACTGTGAAATGAAATATTTATTTTGTCTTCATGATGATGCCAAACACTATATTAACTTGACAACACAACAGTCGTAGTTAACTTAAATATCCTGGAATGTGGAGAACAAGTAACAGGAAAATACACTTCCATCACAAAAAAAATGTTTAGGAACATTTATTTCAATCTAAAAGTTTCTGCTTAATTTGAATTTTCCTTCTGATACCATCTCTGTACCATTGTAATGCATTAGTTTATGAGAATAAAGAATCTTGAATCTCGATACCCTAATTTTGTGTTTCAGTTTGTTTACATTGTAAACACAGATGTGAATGAAAACACATTCAAAGCAGAAAATAATAATGGTCTCTTCATATTTCTTTCTTTCTGAAAAAGGCTAAAAACAACAATATGACTATTTTTGTTACGTTATCATAAGTTTAAGGTCTATGTGTGCCTACCACCACTCGTAGCTTTACTATTAAGTTTAATCTTCATTTATTTATTAATGAAATGGTTGCAATTCTTAAGAGTGCACTTATGTCTACGTTTAAGACTTACAACCTTTAGTGAATCATGAAAGAAGTAAAGAAGTATTATATTTAAGATTTTAACAGGTTACTCCCATTGTTGCCATTTAATATTGGATGTCTTTCTCATCTGCCTTACTTGATTGCTATACCACATGAAATCGCCATGTTGAAATTTATCTTGCATTGTACATGTATAATGTAGTTATGACTGTGACATCTGCTGATCAGTAGTGACATAAGTACACTTTTTAGAAAGACATATGACTGTGACATCTGCTGATCAGCTGTGACATAGGTACACCTTTTAGAAAGACATATGACTGTGACATCAGCTGTGACATAGGTACACCTTTTAGAAAGACATATGACTGTGACATCTGCTGATCAGTAGTGACATAGGTACACCTTTTAGAAAGACATATTATGACTGTGACATCTGCTGATCAGCTGTGACATAGGTACACCTTTTAGAAAGACACATGACTGTGACATATGCTGATCAGTAGTGACATAGGTACATCTTTTAGAAAGACATATTATGACTGTGACATCTGCTGATCAGCTGTGACATAGGTACACCTTTTAGAAAGACACATGACTGTGACATATGCTGATCAGCAGTGACATAGGTACACATTTTAGAAAGACATATTATGACTGTGACATCTGCTGATCAGCTGTGACATAGGTACACCTTTTAGAAAGACATATGACTGTGACATCTGCTGATCAGCAGTGACATAGGTACACCTTTTAGAAAGACATATGACTGTGACATCAGCTGTGACATAGGTACACCTTTTAGAAAGACATATGACTGTGACATCTCCTGATCAGCAGTGACATAGGTACACCTTTTAGAAAGGCATATGACTGTGACATCTGCTGATCAGCTGTGACATAGGTACACCTTTTAGAAAGACATATGACTGTGACATCAGCTGTGACATAGGTAAACCTTTTAGAAAGACATATGACTGTGACATCAGCAGTGACATAGGTACATCTTTTAGAAAGACATATGACTGTGACATCTGCTGATCAGCAGTGACATAGGTACACCTTTTAGAAAGGCATATGACTGTGACATCTGCTGATCAGCTGTGACATAGGTACACCTTTTAGAAAGACATATGACTGTGACATCAGCTGTGACATAGGTAAACCTTTTAGAAAGACATATGACTGTGACATCAGCAGTGACATAGGTAAACCTTTTAGAAAGACATATGACTGTGACATCAGCAGTGACATAGGTACACCTTTTAGAAAGGCATATGACTGTGACATCAGCAGTGACATAGGTACACCTTTTAGAAAGGCATATGACTGTGATATCTGCTGATCAGCAGTGATATAGGTACACCTTTTAGAAAAATATATGACTGTGACATCTGCTGATCAGCAGTGACATAGGTACACCTTTTAGAAAGACATATGACTGTGACATCTGTTGATCAACAGTGACATAGGTACACCTTTTAGAAAGACATATGACTGTGACATCTGTTGATCAACAGTGACATAGGTACACCTTTTAGAAAGACATATGACTGTGACATCAGCTGTGACATAGGTACACCTTTTAGAAAGACATATTATGACTGTGACATCTGCTGATCAGCTGTGACATGGGTACACCTTTTAGAAAGACATATGACTGTGACATCAGCTGTGACATATGTACACCTTTTAGAAAGACATATGACTGTGACATCTGCTGATCAGCTGTGACATAGGTACATCTTTTAGAAAGACATATGACTGTGACATCAGCTGTGACATATGTACACCTTTTAGAAAGACATATGACTGTGACATCTGTTGATCAACAGTGACATAGGTACACCTTTTAGAAAGACATATGACTGTGACATCTGCTGATCAACAGTGACATAGGTACACCTTTTAGAAAGACATATGACTGTGACATCTGCTGATCAGCAGTGACATAGGTACACCTTTTAGAAAGACATATGACTGTGACATCTGTTGATCAACAGTGACATAAGTACACCTTTTAGAAAGACATATGACTGTGACATCTGCTGATCAACAGTGACATAGGTACACCTTTTAGAAAGACATATGACTGTGACATCTGTTGATCAACAGTGACATAGGTACACCTTTTAGAAAGACATATGACTGTGACATCTGTTGATCAACAGTGACATAGGTACACCTTTTAGAAAGACATATGACTGTGACATCTGTTGATCAACAGTGACATAGGTACACCTTTTAGAAAGACATATGACTGTGACATCAGCTGTGACATAGGTACACCTTTTAGAAAGACATATTATGACTGTGACATCTGCTGATCAGCTGTGACATGGGTACACCTTTTAGAAAGACATATGACTGTGACATCAGCTGTGACATATGTACACCTTTTAGAAAGACATATGACTGTGACATCTGCTGATCAGCTGTGACATAGGTACATCTTTTAGAAAGACATATGACTGTGACATCAGCTGTGACATATGTACACCTTTTAGAAAGACATATGACTGTGACATCTGTTGATCAACAGTGACATAGGTACACCTTTTAGAAAGACATATGACTGTGACATCTGTTGATCAACAGTGACATAGGTACACCTTTTAGAAAGACATATGACTGTGACATCTGCTGATCAACAGTGACATAGGTACACCTTTTAGAAAGACATATGACTGTGACATCTGTTGATCAACAGTGACATAAGTACACCTTTTAGAAAGACATATGACTGTGACATCTGCTGATCAACAGTGACATAGGTACACCTTTTAGAAAGGCATATGACTGTGACATCTGCTGATCAGCTGTGACATAGGTACACCTTTTAGAAAGACATATGACTGTGACATCTGTTGATCAACAGTGACATAGGTACACCTTTTAGAAAGACATATGACTGTGACATCTGTTGATCAACAGTGACATAGGTACACCTTTTAGAAAGACATATGACTGTGACATCTGTTGATCAACAGTGACATAGGTACACCTTTTAGAAAGACATATGACTGTGACATCAGCTGTGACATAGGTACACCTTTTAGAAAGACATATTATGACTGTGACATCTGCTGATCAGCTGTGACATGGGTACACCTTTTAGAAAGACATATGACTGTGACATCAGCTGTGACATATGTACACCTTTTAGAAAGACATATGACTGTGACATCTGCTGATCAGCTGTGACATAGGTACATCTTTTAGAAAGACATATGACTGTGACATCAGCTGTGACATATGTACACCTTTTAGAAAGACATATGACTGTGACATCTGTTGATCAACAGTGACATAGGTACACCTTTTAGAAAGACATATGACTGTGACATCTGCTGATCAGCTGTGACATAGGTACATCTTTTAGAAAGACATATGACTGTGACATCTGCTGTGACATAGGTACACCTTTTAGAAAGACATATGACTGTGACATCTGCTGATCAGCAGTGACATAGGTACATCTTTTAGAAAGACATATGACTGTGACATCTGTTGATCAACAGTGACATAGGTAAACCTTTTAGAAAGACATATGACTGTGACATCAGCTGATCAGCAGTGACATGGGTACACCTTTTAGAAAGGCATATGACTGTGACATCTGCTGATCAGCAGTGACATAGGTACATCTTTTAGAAAGACATATGACTGTGACATCAGCTGTGACATATGTACACCTTTTAGAAAGACATATGACTGTGACATCTGTTGATCAACAGTGACATAGGTACACCTTTTAGAAAGACATATGACTGTGACATCAGCTGATCAGCAGTGACATGGGTACACCTTTTAGAAAGGCATATGACTGTGACATCTGCTGATCAGCAGTGACATAGGTACATCTTTTAGAAAGACATATGACTGTGACATCAGCTCTGACATAGGTACACCTTTTAGAAAGACATATTATGACTGTGACATCTGCTGATCAGCTGTGACATAGGTAAACCTTTTAGAAAGACATATGACTGTGACATCAGCTGTGACATAGGTACACCTTTTAGAAAGACATATGACTGTGACATCTGCTGATCAGCAGTGACATATGTACACCTTTTAGGAAGACATATGACTGTGACATCTGCTGATCAGCTGTGACATAGGTACACCATTTAGAAAGACATATGCCTGAAACATCTGCTGATCAGCAGTGACATAGGTACACCTTTTAGAAAGACATATTATGACTGTGACATCTGCTGATCAACAGTGACATAGGTACACCTTTTAGAAAGACATGTAACTGTGACATCTGCTGATCAGCAGTGACATAGGTACACCTTTTAGAAAGGCATATGACTGTGATATCTGCTGATCAGCAGTGATATAGGTACACCTTTTAGAAAAATATATGACTGTGACATCTGCTGATCAGCAGTGACATAGGTACACCTTTTAGAAAGACATATGACTGTGACATCTGCTGATCAGCTGTGACATAGGTACACCTTTTAGAAAGACATATGACTGTGACATCTGCTGATCAGCAGTGACATAGGTACACCTTTTAGAAAGACATGTAACTGTGACATATGCTGATCAGCAGTAACATAGGTACACCTTTTAGAAAGGCATATGACTGTGACATCTGCTGATCAGCAGTGACATATGTACACCTTTTAGAAAGACATATGACTGTGACATCTGCTGATCAGCAGTGACATAGGTACACCTTTTAGAATGACATATGACTGTGACATCTGCTGATCAGCAGTGACATAGGTACACCTTTTAGAAAGACATATGACTGACATCTGCCGATCAGCAGTGACATAGGTACACCTTTTAGAAAGACATTTGACTGTGACATCTGCTGATCAGCTGTGACATAGGTACACCTTTTAGAAAGATATATGACTGTGACATCTGCTGATCAGCTGTGACATAGGTACACCTTTTAGAAAGACATATGACTGTGACATCAGCTGTGACATAGGTAAACCTTTTAGAAAGACATATGACTGTGACATCAGCAGTGACATAGGTAAACCTTTTAGAAAGACATATGACTGTGACATCTGCTGATCAGCAGTGACATGGGTACACCTTTTAGAAAGGCATATGACTGTGACATCTGCTGATCAGCAGTGACATAGGTACACCTTTTAGAAAGACATATGACTGTGACATCTGCTGATCAGCAGTGACATGGGTACACCTTTTAGAAAGGCATATGACTGTGATATCTGCTGATCAGCAGTGACATAGGTACACCTTTTAGAAAGACATATGACTGTGACATCTGCTGATCAGCTGTGACATAGGTACACCTTTTAGAAAGACATATGACTGTGACATCAGCAGTGACATAGGTACACCTTTTAGAAAGACATATGACTGTGACATCTGCTGATCAGCTGTGACATAGGTACACCTTTTAGAAAGACATATGACTGTGACATCTGGGAACCAGCATTAACATACATCTAATAGAAAGGCATATGTTTTAGTATTAACGAAGTGTAGTGGTGAAAATAAATTGATTAATACAATTTATAAATTTACACTAATGTTTGATAATTTCAGGGCCCAGAAGGACCTAGAGGACCCCCTGTAAGTATACAGTTATCAGAAACAAATTTAAATCTTCTAAAATGGAAAATTTATTTATTTGTTAAGAAAGGATATGGATGTAAATGAACATGAGAGACTATCCAGCTTTACACTTAGACACAAACTAAAGTAAAATAAATTAAAGTAAAGGAACAGTGCAGTTATTGTTGTTCTACATGTTTACCATTTTTCCAATTACAGTATCTTTTGACAAAAAATAACATTAAAATGATATCTGAAAGCAATGGAGGAAGTTGATTCAAACATTATTGTTTGTTTGATGGTGTTTAATGCCACTTTCAACAATATTGCAGTTATATCATGGGGTTCAGTTTTATTGGTGGAGGAAATAGGAGGATCCTGAGAAAACCATCAACCTGTCGCACGTCACTGACAAACTTTATCACATAATGTTGTATCGAGTACACCTTGCCTTATCGAGATTTGAACTCACAACATCAGTGGTGATAAGTACTGATTGCATAGGTAATTGTAAATCCAACTACCATGCAATCATGTCCACAACAGCCCCTGATCCTAATTTGACAATGATAATATGTTTATATAGAAGAAAAAAAAGTATTCTTCTATGAAATCATCTATCTAAAGTACACTTGAACCTTGTATTTAAAGTACACTTGAACCTAGTATTTAAAGTACACTTGAACCTTGTATTTAAAGTACACTTGAACCTTGTATTTGAAGTACACTTGAACCTTGTTATCTCAAATAACATCATATAAAATTCATCTCTATTGATAGCAGGTATGAAATATTTAGTCCAGTTGTAGCAGTTTTTAGTTGAATTTAACCTAAATAACAATAATACCTGGCTATATCAAAGTAATAATCATCAGTGACTTCCTTTAACAATAATACCTGGCTATTTCAAAGTAATAATAATCAGTGACTTCCTTTAACAATAATACCTGGCTATTTCAAAGTAATATTCATCAGTGACTTCCTTCAACAATAATACCTGGCTATTTCAAAGTAATAATCATCAGTGACTTCCTTCAACAATAATACCTGGCTATTTCAAAGTAATAATCATCAGTGACTTCCTTTAACAATAATACCTGTCTATTTCAAAGTAATATTCATCAGTGACTTCCTTCAACAATAATACCTGGCTATTTCAAAGTAATATTCATCAGTGACTTCCTTCAACATAACAAAGTTTGACTGTATTCACACTGTCTGTTGCATTGATCTTTTTTTATCATCAGTCATGTTTGTAACTTCCATTTTATCTAGATGTTTTCTATTAAGAAATAAAGAAAATGCATGGTCAGGGGTGAAAAAAATATTTAGAATTTTAGAAATACATGTATACGATAATGAAGTGTTGTTATCCGACTGAGTGACAAAGAAAAACAGGGGGAAGTAATAGAGAAGATATAATATGATTGTAATATTGTTGATATTTCTATCTATGATTTAATTAAAATTAGATGTTTGTTTTATCTGTTTTTAAGTTTTTTACTTTGACACTACACTAACCTCTAACAACATCCCATTTGGAGTCATGTCATGTCCCCTTTCATTATTCTTTGACTGTCCAATCATATGCAAGACAGTTAAATATACTGACCAATTGGACAACAGCTCTTGCCCTGTACTCAGTTTTTATACTTAAAGATTTAGGAGGCTCATTGCTGATTGGTTGGCTGATAATATGTACCCTGATATGACCTGACACAGGATGTTATTAGATGTTGTGTATTTTAAAAATTATATTGTAAGCAATTTATAAATGGGGTGAATAATACATCTGGGAGCCTCTAGTTATGATTATCTCCCTTTTTCATAAGATATATGAAAAGTATTTAAACAATACTGCTACATTGTAATAGAATGTTGTTTTAATGTAACAAATATCATGTTAATATGTTATGTATGGTTGTCTACAATTTAATGTATAAATTATAGGAATTAATAATTATATTATTATTATATGATTGTATATGTAATAATTTCTAGGGAAAGGATGGTTTACCTGGTCGTAAAGTAAGTTATTAATACTGTATCTTATTACAATCAGATTTTCACATTTTAATTTTACCACATGGGAATTCAGTTTATATTTTCACGATTTTTGTTTCACAGAAATTGACATTTAATAGAATATTGTTATATATGTAGAATAACGGCAGTTATGAGGGGTCGATATAGACATTATTACTAGTATCGCAGTGATTTTGATTGGACCAGCTGTGATAATGTATGTTGAGACGTTCGAAATTGACGTTATTGTTTTTATCGGTAACGTCATAATGTGCTTGACGTCACACTGGCCGATAATTTCCGGTATTTAGAGTCAGTTCATTAATTATGACAATATTACTCCTGTGAAATATTTGCAAATTACTAATAATATAATTTATCAAGGATATAATCATTTTAGTTCCTACTTGGTAAAGTTAAAACTATTGTGAAAATTACCAACAGTATAATGTGCTATAATAATATTACATGTTATATATATTGATAACTGTATTATAAGTCATATTACTTGTTTTTATTAAAATTATGCGGGCTGATATTGAGTATTTCGTTGTTTGATTTGTAGAAATTGTCTATATTAGTGATTAAAGGAAAATCTTAATTAAATAATTTAAGTTTAGATACATTTTTCCTCTTTAAATGTTTACACAATAGGAAAATGTTGTACCCCATAGTTTTATGTAAATACTCTGCTGATTTCATGTATGTTTGCCAATTTGAATTTTCGTTTATTCTGCCTTATTTTAAACTTGACATGTTTTTGTGCTGGAAAAAAATGAAAGTAAAGGAATGTTTTAGGGTAGAAGAGGTCCAAGAGGACATTCTGGTACCTCTAATGTAGGAGGTAAAGGTACCCGTGTACAAAGTTCTACCAATCCTAACTTTCCAGCTGGTTTTATTCAGGGCCCCCGTGGGCGACCCGGGATAAGGGTGAGACAACTGCAAAAAGATATTCAAACAAAATCTTAATTGAAACTTTAATGACCTGTACACAATGTACATATAACATTAAAGTTCCAACAATTCAACAGGCTTGGTTTTAAGTGACCATATGAAGGTTTACTAATATAAGATATCTTTAATTTTTATTTTTCTTGCATTTAAATTCAATTAAAATTTTCCCAGAAACATATGAATTGATTAAAGCCATTTTAGATGATATATAGAAACAGCAGTTTTTTGGGTTTTTTTTCATTTTTCAAAATTACTAAATTTTATATGTATCAAATAAATCATGGTAAGTATATGTCACTTAGAGCTAGGCTAAAGTTGCTGCAGTCAGGAGACTTCTGTTTGCTTATCATTGCTTCCTCTTCTGACTGCAGCAATGATGTTAACATAAGCCATGACTGCAGCAAAATTATCTACAGTAAAACATCATTTTATCTTATTTGGCTGTCACAGAGAGATAGTTTGGCAACTTGAACAACAATGCATTAATTATAAGTATTCTTTTGTCCTGCAACCATTTTTTATATATAAAACTACTTGTTTACAAACCGTTAAATCTCGTTATATTACAACTCTTCTGAAAACTAAAAACAACAAATATATCAATTCTGACCTGATAAACAAGTAGAAATAAATGGATTATCTCCCATTGAAGACAGCCTCCAGAACCTGTAGATTAGAGGTAAGATCAAGAAGATTACGGAACAAGGGGCAGGCAGCTACAGTAGAACCTGATCGTCATGACGATACCATTACTAATACCAAAGGTACCACAGATACAGAGAGGAGTAGACGATCTGACAGGTTTTATCCTGTAATGAGAGTAGTCGTAGATAATACTCTCATAGATAAAACAGACAAAAGAAGAAAAAGACGAACTGACAGACTTTGTCCTGTAATTCAGGTAGTTCAACAAAAAGATAAATTATTTCTGCAGTCATGACTTCTATTTATAGCAATATATCATTTAATCAACAATATATATATATATATACATGTTTATTTGTTTATACTGTGAAAGTTCTTTTAATTGTTATGGTAATTAATCAAACTCTGGTTACAACAACAAAAATCAGCTCACTTTTTGATTAAGTAAGAGAATTATAATTTTTGATTGTATTAGAGAGTACAACAGGTATTCTGATTGGGTGAGAGATAATTTGATTTTTGATTTGATGAGAGAATACAACAGGTATTCTGATTGAGTAAGAGGTGATTTTGATTTTGATTGGGTAAGAGAGAATTCATTTTTGTTTAGATCTAACTGTAATTAAGTATGAGAGATTGACTTATATTTTGTGCTTTACTCAAGAAAATTAAATACAAATCTACTGGTCATGCTTAATTGAGTAAGAAAGAAATCTAATTTCTGTATGATTGATTAAGATAAAAATCATAGGTTAAATTTACAAAGAGAGTCATAAGATCAATTTTGAATTTATGTGATAAAGTTAAATCTGAATTTATGTAATAAAGTCACTTCTGAATTTATGTGATAAGGTCAATTCTTAATTTATGTGATAAAGTCACTTCTTAAATGTGATAAATTCAAATCTAAATTGATGTGATAAAGTTAATTCTAAATTTATGTGATAAAATCAAATCTAAATTTATGTGATAAAGTCAAATCTGAATTTATGTGATAAAGTCAATTCTGAATTTATGTAATAAAGTCAATTCTGAATTTATGTGATAAAGTCACTTCTGAATTTATGTGATAAAGTCAAATCTAACTTTATGTGATAAAGTCACTTCTGAATTTATGTGATAAAGTCAAATCTGAATTGATGTGATAAAGTCACTTCTGAATTTATATGATAAAGTCACTTCTGAATTTATGTGATAAAGTCACTTCTGAATTTATGTGATAAAGTCAATTTTGAATTTATGTGATAAAGTCAATTTTGAATTTATGTGATAAAGTTAATTCTGAATTTATGTGATAAAATTAAATCTAAATTTATGTGATAAAGTCACTTCTGAATTTTATGTGATAAAGTCAATTCTGAATTTATGTGATAAAAGTTAATTCTGAATTTATGTGATAAAGTTAAATCTAAATTTATGTGATAAAGTCACTTCTGAATTTATGTGATAAAATCACTTCTGAATTTATGTGATAAAGTCACTTCTGAATTTTTTGATCAAGTCAATTCTGAATTTATTAAAAGATGTTTCACAGCAATGAGCAAAAGACAACTAAACCTTGTTATTGTGTAGCCTTTGTCACATATATTTTAATGTAATGAATGGAAGATAAGTAAGAAAGTTAATTGATACAAGATTTAGTTGTTGACAAGACAAGATATATAACTGTAGTTAATGTATTAGTGATATAAGCTTTGACTTAAACATTGTCATTACATGTACTATGGTAATTATAGCAAGATATTTTCACAAGGTGTTAATTTTTGTGATTTTTATGGGAGGTTTTGATAAAAAAAAAAAACATTAACATATCAAATATACAGTGAGAAACTGTCTAAGCCTAACCTCATTGGAACCAGGTTCGTGCCCGGCTTTGTAAATTACAAAAAAGGGTGCACTCGACTCGCAGCCGCAAGTGATAAAGTTTACCAGTTACTTGCCCATGGTCGGTGGTTCTCTCCGGGTACTCCGGCTTCTTCCACCACTAAAACTGGTCGCCATGATATAACTGAAATATTGCTGAAAGTCGCGTTAAAACACCAAAAATCATTTCATTGGAATCAACTTTTGTGTTCGCAATAGACAGGTGTTTGGTTTATACAGGTTAAAATAAGAAAGATTTCCTATTTTGGAACTTTATTTAAAGTTCAGTCTGTTCTTCTTCAATATATGAATTCTGATTACCTCTTTGGTATCTTCAAACTCTTCTTATATAGGATTCCAGTTTATTCAGAATTCAGTTTAAACAGTTTTTACTGTATATTCTGCTATAATGTAAGAGAAACACAATATCACAACAATACAAAACACCTCGTATTTTTCTTGTATTTTCATTAATATCATGAAGTAGTACACTTGTATATATCTAACATGCTGTCTTCATAGTACATGTACCTATTAATATTTATATATACTCACACTATGTATCTCTATAACTGTAGACAGATGATATAAGTAGTATTTACATGGAAGTTGCAAACTCTTCGTATCATTTTTTTATTTATAGATTTGTCCTCAATCTTTATAATTTACTAAGAATTAATACTGTACATTTTAAGCCATGTTTTCAGGTATATTTTTTGTAGCATGCTTTAATGGTAAGTTTTATATTAGATATTACTTTAATGGTTCAGGAATTTGTTTATTGTAGGTTTTCTAGGCATTTGGGAAGTTTTCTTTTTAAGAATTCCATGCTTATGTGTTAAGATGTATTTATATACATTTGTATATAAGGTCGTTAGGCGGCCATCTTTTTTTACCACTTCATGTTTCAGATATTACCTTATTATTTAAATATAAATCTGTTTCAGTCTGCTGTCAAGTGCAGACTGAATTTTTTTTCCAGACAGGGATCCTGGATAATTATATAGGGTAACAGTAATGTATAGCTTATTTAATCTCTGCATCATGCCAATATTTTGACTTCAGGGAGAGATTGGTTTGCCTGGTAATAATGGTTTAGTGGGAGGAAAAGGACAGAAAGGCAGCAGAGGAAAAAAGGTTATATTAGATTCATGTTTAGATTTGTTACCAAAAATACATTGTAATATACAGTGTATTCTCTAAAATAATTATATAATGCCTAAACAATATTTGTGTCAAAAATAATCTTTAATTCAGTTTCACTTTCAAGATTTGGTAAGTGGCAATGTAATTGGATGAGTAAAGATGACCCTAACGTGACACCATACAGAGCTTCATTACATCTTTGTACACAACATATCAGAAAAGGGAAGTTATAATAAAACTTATTTTTATAATAAAAAAACAAACAAACAAACAAAAAACACTAAAATAAATCTGTAACCTGATGCCCATGTCACTAGCATTTAATAAGGTCACCAGAAGTGTACAATGTACAAAAGTTATTTCTTATCGTAGTTATCTTTAGTACTTTTCCAGAAAAATGAATATGTAAAGAAACATCATTAACATTTTAATGGGGCAACGGTCTTTTATAAATACATGAAATCACTCGAGTTTGATGGCCACAATTTGTCATACAATACACATGTGCAAAGCATAATATATCGGGAATTTTGTCGCAATGTTGTTTATATAGCCTATGAAGAAAGAAATCTTATTAGAATGTTCAATATTTCATTTACATGTTCAAAGAGATCAAAATATTTGCTGTGGTTTATTTTGAATAAAGATTATTGTTAATGTTGAGTAGGGTAAGAGAGGAAGACGAGGTAAGACAGGGCGACCTGGTGCTAATGGCTTACCTGGACAGATCGGTGAAACAGGAATTAAAGGAGATCCAGGAATACAAGGAGTGAAAGGAGAACAGGTAATATTATATCCTCTACACTGCATTCTCACAGACAACGTTTCCTATATTTAAGAAATACCAATGTTAAAATATCATGCAAACTATGGGTGTCATGAATTATTTTGATTCTAATAGGAAAAATTTATCTTATTTTTTTAAGCAGAAGCAGTATGGGAAATGCATCCAAACAAATTAACTAGCCTTTATCTTTACAGTCATTATTTGTCCTAAATAGACAATACCCTAGGTGGTGTTATGTTACTGACATTTTGATTTTAGCAACAAGAAAAATGCTAAAAAAAATTGTAAAATAAATCAGTAACAAGGTGTCAATGTCACCGGAAGACGACAAATTACAAATGTCAAAGTCAATAGATGGTACACTTTTCAGTATTTATTCCAGAAAAAAATGAATATGTCAAGAAACAAAACAAACATTTTAATATTTGTATCCTCTACGATTCTGTATAAATACATGAAATCACTTGATTTGCCTTGCCATTGTATGACAGAAATATTTTGTACTTTATGCACCATTACAAATAAATATTGATGAATTCTAGATTGTCCAGATTACCAGGTATGATGCTTTTACGATTGAAATGAAGCATGAAATAATTAATCTATTACCTATTGAAAATATCCAAATTGGCTATTGGATTACCTCCCCTGAATAAAGTACTGCTAATAGAAAGTTAGGGTTTATGGTGTTTAAGGCCACTTTCAACACATTTCAGTTATATTGTGGCGGTCAGTTTTATTGTTGGAGGAAACCAGAGTACCCGGAGAAAACCACTGACCTGCCGCAAGTCATTGACAAACTTTATATCACATAATGTTTTATCGAGTATACCTCGCCTGCACAGGATTCGAACTCACAACGTTAGTGGTGATACTGATAATAGAAAATTTTGGATTAAGTTACTTTAAATTGATAAAATATGTAAACTATTCTGTTTTTTCTCTGAGAATGATAAAAAAACAATGTCTTATTTACAAACTGATTTCTATTACATGTATTGTGCTCAATTTAATGAAACGGCAACATTTCATATTTCTTCACCGTCCTTTATATGTATTTTTTGTAAAAAAAAATATCTCAATTTTGTGTATAACAACATGTTTATAATTTGAGAAATGTCTTAAAAAAGGTGATTTAACATGTATTGAACCTTATTTTAAAACAAAAGATTGTTTCAGCAAACTTATGATAGTATAAAATTGTTTTAAATTATTTCTTTAGATGTGCTTTATATTAATGTTGTTTCATTTTTGGATGTAACCTCAGCTTCCCTGTTAATGGTTGCCCTAGATGTAAAGGTCTGTAACCTCAGCTTCCCTGTTAATGGTTGCTCTAGATGTAAAGGGTCATTCTCCTAATGTAAAATTGAATCTTTTTATATAACAGGGAGTAAGAGGAACCCCAGGTGTAGCAGGTAATACAGGGAAACCTGGACCTAGAGGAGTAGTGGTAAGTCACTTCTAGGTTTACATTAAGATATATATAACCATCATTTCATCTGTCACCTTCTTTTTTCTTTTGAATGATTGTTTTTGTCTACTTAGATCTATATTATATTATAAAGGGGTGACATTTGACTTGTAACTACATGATGAGTGAGTCAGTGATTGTTGCTTAATGCCAAGTCAGCCAATATCAGGCATATCATGGAGAGAACAAACTACATATCAATGAGATGATGATGTCTACTTTGTTTTAGACCAACACGCTTAGTTAAATTTTTATAGGGCTAGGTGATTGAAACAACAATCCGCAGGTAGACATGTCGCTCCACTCGGACACATTATTCTGATTCTGAGCCAACCAGTACCAGTCTTTGCTCTTACTCCATAATTCTGCATGCTTAGCAAAGCAGCAACAAATACACATTTTTTAGTCTTTGGTGTGACCTGTGACCTGGCCAGATCTTAAACCCATGGTCTACTGCATTCATGACGAACACGCTAACCATAATACGACCGATGTGGATAACTACCGGTACATGATTATACTTATTTCACATATATTAGTAAGAAAGGATATAGATGTAAATGAACATGAGACTATCCAACATTACACCCAGACACAAATTAAAGTAATGGGACAGCTTGTAGTAAGACCTTAAGGATATGGATGTAAATGAACATGAGACTATCCAACATTACACCCAGACACAAATTAAAGTAATGGGACAGCTTGTAGTAAGACCTTAAGGATATGGATGTAAATGAACATGAGACTATCCAACATTACACCCAGACACAAATTAAAGTAATGGGACAGCTTGTAGTAAGACCTTAAGGATATGGATGTAAATGAACATGAGACTATCCAACATTACACCCAGACACAAATTAAAGTAATGGGACAGCTTGTAGTAAGACCTTAAGGATATAGATGCAAATGAACATGAGAAACTATCCAGCACAACATTACACCCAGACATCAAAAACAAAAGGAACAGTGCTGTAATTACTGTTCTATATTTCACAGCCACAGTAGGGTCTTCAATAATGAGCAATATAACTCATACCCTAAAAAGAGTGTGAAACAGACCCTAAAAAAGAGTGTGAAACAGACCCTAGCCTACAGTTGAAAATTATTCCTCATCTTAGGGTTCAATTGAAACTGTTTAAGCGAAACTTTACACAAAACTTGTTACATATAAACACAATTTCTTGATTCTAACCTTCATGTTTTACTTTCAGGGAGAAAAGGGAATTGAAGGAGAAGTTGGGCCGATGGGTCCAGCCGGTTTGGATGGACTAATTGGGCCCCCTGGATTACCTGGACCTCCTGTAAGTGTTACAGTAGATCCTAATACAGTAATTTTCATAAAAACATTATTTTATGCCAGCATTTAAAATGGCACCTCCCATTCCTATTGGCAAATGACGCAAGGTTTTTAAGCATTTAAGGATGAAGTGTGCCTATTTGGTTCCTATGTGAAACCATATGTAGTTTGTATTTTAAAATTTGAGATTCAGTTGACTAAAGTATTTATGCATGTACATCTAAGCTATAATATTGTAATGGAATTGTATATAAGTTTATGTTTGGAGAAAGTTTGAAGAAGAAAAATGTAACTTTTCTTAATATTAAAATAAAAACAAGATATTAAATTGTATGTTTTTTTTAGCTATTACATTGTAAATATATTTGTTTTAAATGTCCAGCAATGATGTGCATTTTGTTGATTGTTTACTAATATATTTCCTATTATATTTGCATGCTGCTTGACCAGGAAAAGACTTATTGAGCATGATGTAAGTTATCACAGATATAGTATAGTCAATTATCCTATGATAAGGCCACCAAAATAAAAATATGAGTGACCTCTAGTGAAATTTTTTTGGCATGTATTAAAATAAAATTTTCCCGAAAAATTCTTTAAAATGAGACAAAGACAGTATAAAGTGTCCTATTATTGATGTTATTTGTCGTATAGAGGAGTTACATTAAGGTGTGCTTATAATGAAGTACAATGGCCCAAGATTTATAATAAATAGCACTGACTGTAGAATGATGGTAGATGATTATAATAAATAGCACTGACTGTAGATGACAATTGTTATTTCTTGTTTGCTTATAACCTTTAAACATGTTCAGGACTGCATGTAGATGTCAATGTATAAATGTTTAGTTACTGTAAGATGAAGAACAATAATAAATGTGTTGTTTTCTTTCCCTTACACTTAGGTCTCACATGAGTTTTAAGTGCATTGTCTTTCTTGTTTTTATTTTGGCATGTGGCATAATAGTTTTATTTAAGCTTTATATGATTATATTAAACATGCAATACAATAAGCTTTATTTAGAGTCAGAAAGAAAGCAAACAATTATAACACAAGCTTTTTTGAGCTTTTAAATCTGTCATAAGAATATACATGTACAAACAAATAAACAGCATGCACACAATAGAATTAAAAATCACTGTCAAATTTAAAAATCCATCCATGTAATTTAAAACCAAGCTAAAAAATATGAAAGCAATAAAACACATAATAGGTCTAGCGCTAACATAATTTAAAAGCACATATATATATTGATGTGAGTAAACAGAAAGTATGGGTATAAATAAGACACATAGAAAATAGCAAAAAAAAATTAAATTATTAATTTTAAAGGCACATGCATCTATCTACAATTTTAAAAGACAAAAAAAAAAAGTACGAAAATAATTTATAAATCATGCACAGAACCTACAGTGGCATGAACTGCCATTCCAACAGTTTATTAAACTCTTAAATTGATTGAAAGATGTTTCTTTCCGGAAGTGGTCTGGTAGCTTATTCCAAGTTTTTGAAGCATAGTATCTAAAAGAGTTCAATTGATACCGGGTGGTCTTGACCGTTGGTATATGTGCTGTACCTAAAGTTATATTTATTATGTCTCCCCTGCGAACGAAGGGAGACATATTGTTTTAGTCTGATTTTTTTCTTCTGCTTCCGCTTCTTCTGCTTCTTCTCAGCGAAGCTTGTCCGAACCATAACTTTTTTGTCTTTCGAGATAGGTCAATAATATTTGGTATGTGGGTGCATGACCATAAGGTGGTTTGTCGCGTACCGTAATGACCTTCGTTGGACCTTGACCTTTGACCTCAAGGTCAAATAATTGTTTTTTAAATAGTTTCACTTGTTAAGGGGAGACATAAGTTTTAGGTATCTAAAACAGTTCTTCCTAGTTATTTTTTAAAGTTACATAGATGTTACAGATAAAATATTAGTTGATTTGATATTTTTGATTTTTTTGTGTTTAACGCCACTTTCAGCAATATTTCAGCTATATCATGGCGACCAGTTTTAGTGGTGGAAGAAGCCGGAGTATCCGGAGAGAACCACCGACCATGGGCAAGCAACTGGTAAACTTTATCACTTGCAGCTGCGAGTCGAGTGCACCCTTTTTTGTGATTTACAAAGCCGGGCACAAACCCACGCCGTATTGGTGATAGGCTTCTATGAGTTGTTAGGTAATCCAACTACATTGAGCCACCCGGGCCCTGATAAAATATTAGACATTATGTTTGGAATATTTATGTTGATCTTTACATTATATAGAAATGTTTGTAAAATCTTATATTTACTTCATTTTAACAGGGAGAACCTGGTTTTTCTGGAGGCACCCTTGGGGAAGATGGTAAAAGTCAATTGGTAAGATTTTGATAGATTTATTTAGATTAACATTCACATTATAGCTGAAATGTTAGTTGAAACAACCTATGAGTTAAAAAAAAAAATGTTTGTTTTGAGAAATTAAATGTATTTTGTCTGTGTAAAATTGTATATGTATCTGCCTCTACTTTTCTTTAAAACAAAAAATAAAACAACCTAAGACGATTGGCGTGAATTGAGTTAGTATTTCAGTTTCATCTAACATTATGTACGTTTTCCTTTGAAAATAAAGAAAGTAGCCTGTCTTATTCAATGTCTCTGATGCAAGATCAGCGAGATATTTTCAGCCGAACGGCTTTGTCATGACGTCATATTGGAATGCAGGTAAAAACACATCAAGTAAGCAATGTAAAAAAAGCGACTGTTTAATGTTTATTCATTCATATTATGAATCGCAAATTTATGGTCATATTCACATTTCCAAGGACATAGTTTCAATATTTCAGGCAACTGTAAGGTCTGCATTTCTCCAAAAAAAGCATTGTCGGATGATTGCACAGTGACACTGAAAGTGATTGAACAATAATATGACATTGGTGAATGAACGGCAACAAATAACGTGACGTCATGCACAAAATGTAGTCTTCCCTCAGAGTACTTTACAAATTTAATTTGAACCTTGTTATTTGTTTAAAATTTGTTTTTATTTAAATATTAAATAATCTTATTACGTACGTAGTGTGTTGGTACAAGACTGTTTCAGGTCTCACCTGTTGCATGAACAAACCGCATTACAACTCGTCGCTATCACGACTCTTAGTGGTACTGGTTCACACATAAGGCTCGACCTGATACAAAGTCTTGTACCAACACACTATGTATGTAATGGGTATATGGGTCATTATCAAAATACACGCACTTTTTCCTATTCATATTTTGGTGACATCAAATAGTTTTGTTCCCGTTTTGCTTTAGCCTATTAGTTTTTCCTACATTAAAATGACATATTCACATAATATGCAGTTGGGAAAACCACCATGAAAAAAAATATTTCTAGATATGTAGCACCCCCTCATACCTTTCAGTCCGTGGTGTTGCCAACATAAATTATTCTTTTTAGGAAAATGAAAAATAATTTTTATGTAAAAAGTGGTTACATACATAATATACAGGGAAAGTATGCATAATTTAGGATATTTTCTTTGGAGCACTAGTTTTTTTTCACAATACATGTATTTGGATATGTAGTTGTGGAGTCCCATTTAAGCTGCATTATGAAACAAGCGAGTTTTCATAATTGTATTTTGTTTTACTTTATATAAAGAAAAGATGACTTAAGTCAGCTTTATTCAACTATAATATAATTTACTTCAATTATGTCATTTATCCTTTATATGAAACAATTTACATGAGGTAACACCATTGACAAGAGGTAACACCACATCTTCGCTAGCCAAGGGTTGCGATTTGGGTCCCCCTTCTCTTCACCCTTGGCAGATCTAGAATACATTTTGAGGATTCGCGTTTTAATATTTCATTGGTTACGGCTACCAGTACATGTATCCAATCAGAAGACGTTTTACACGGAGCACATGTTATAGACGAAATGTAAACAAAGATGGAACCGGAATGCTTTCATATGACAACGATTTGCCACTGTCCGTTTTGGTTCCAATGAAAACATCTTTCCCGTCTGCCAAAGCTTTGAAACTTTCACTTGGTTGACAGTAAGTGCTTCCAAATTAAATTTATATCACAAATAAGTTTTTCTTCACTGGGCGCTGCCATTTTCAACTCTCTAACATACGTATAGCAAAACGATTCTGATTGGCTGGCGATGACGACTATCTAAGGCGCGCAACTTCGATCAACCACCAGGTGGCATTGCGCGCGAATTTCAAAATGTATTCTAGATCCGCCACGGGTGAAGAGAAGGGGGACCCGAATCGTAACCCTTGGCTAACGAAGATGGTAACACGACAGATGACAAAAGTAACACCAAGGACATCTTCATGAATGTAAACATTTAATTCAAGAAAAAAACACAACTATCAACCTATATTTTTTGTTTTCTTAAATGTTTTCAGTACAATAATCAGTTTTTCAACATATTGGTTTAATGCATGAACAATATCAGTTTTGTCCATGGTGTTATGAAGATATGTCCATGGTGTTATGAAGATATGTCCCTGGTGTTACCAGGTCTAAACAGTATACTCCCATCAGCTTGTTAAACCATATCTTATAAGTAAATGACGATGTTTGAACAATTTCTCTGCATAGGTTAAAGAGCAATATTTTGTTCTGAATATTACTGTTTATGGAATAATGTGTTTATTCACAATTTTAATGCTAAATGTCTGTGGTGTTACACAATCTTTATGGTAACACCATTGACAGTAACACCACAGACAAACAGGTAAGTATTTTCAGGATAAAAGGAAAATAATTTCTCCCTGACAATATTTTATATGTATATCCTGTGAAGAATACCAAATGTAATGTATTTTATATTTTTATATTTTGTTCAATTCTAACAAAAAGAAGTAGTGAAAAATACACCACAGACATAAAATTTATATACTATACCAATCACACGTACTTTTTCGGCTGTATATTAGTTTATGGATCACTTTTGTTTTTGTCGTCTGCACGTGTCATGAAGCAAGAAATAAGCAAAGGGAGAAACTATTTTTGCTTCAAATATGACAAGACAGATAACTCTTACCCAGCCTTAATAGGAAAGGTAACACCACAAACATGAAATTCTATAACAGCAGGTTTATGCTAATTTTCTTTTTTAAATTTCAATATATATCAAGCAAAAATAATGTTGTGCTATTAGAGTTTTAGGAATAGTTCAAAAATAATATGAAAATCGAATAAAGTCATTACATCTGAATTGACCAGAAGTAAGTCATTCTGGAAAAATAACACGTAACACCAAGGAAAAAACAGGTCTTCGTGTAGCAAGTATAAATTCACAATTGGACCAATCTAGATTTAGATGGTAAAATTATAGAAAGCTGATGTGCCTTCATGCAAAAAATGTTTTCTCCAATCAGTTTGGTTGATATTTGTCTTTTAATTGCGTAATAACAGAAAAGTGTGTGTATTTTGATAATGACCCATATATTCATGATGAGCAATACATCAATTTCTGACATTTAATTAACAAATAGTGGTTTAATTTTTTTTAATCAGTTACCCGGACCACCTGGCCCACCGGGACCAATGGTAAGTCTTGTTAGAAAAAGTATTTTGATTATTAAGAACGTCAAATAACAATGTCCACACTTTTAACTTTTAATTTAGGAGATAACTGTATTGTATTTTAAGCTTTGCGTAAGAGATGTCATTGACAAATTATAGGTAAAACAAAAGACATGACAAATTGTCATTGACAAAGTATAGGTAAAACAAAAGACATGACAAATGGTCATTGACAAAGTATAGGTAAAACAAAAGACATGAAAAATTGTCATTGACAAAGTATAGGTAAAACAAAAGACATGACAAATCGTCATTGACAAAGTATAGGTAAAACAAAAGACATGACAAATCGTCATTAACAAAGTATAGGTAAAACAAAAGACATGACAAATCGTCATTAACAAAGTATAGGTAAAACAAAAGACATGACAAATCGTCATTAACAAAGTATAGGTAAAACAAAAGATATGACAAATGGTTATTGACAAAGTATAGGTAAAACAAAAGATATGACAAATGATCAGTACAATCAGATGATTAACAAGTCTTTGTTTCTATTTTTTTTAGTTTTGTTTTCAAAGTTGCTACACATTCAATTTGATATATTTTGAAAAGAAAGTTTAAAGAGAGATGGTCAACAATTCCACCAATATCAACAAAACTAACAACCACCTCTCACCTCAAATAAATGAGCCGCAAGTGATAAAGTTTACCAGTTGCTTGCCCTTGGTCGGTCGTTCTCTCCACTACTAAAACTGGTCGCCATGATATAGCTGAAATATTGCTGAAAGTAGTGTTAAACACCAAAAATCAAGCAAATCAATCAATCAAATAAATGAACATAAAAAGATGTTGGACATTCAGGTTCTGGTTTGGGACAGACACAAAAATATACATACAATCTTCTGTGTGTTATACTTATGTGTTACCTGTTAGCAGTGGCATATCCAGGGTATGGCAAGTAGGGCACGTGCCCTGGGCACCACTTGAAGGGGGTGCCACTGAGAGGTTTTAGCACCTAATGTTCCCATATGGGAACGTCCTAAAAAAGATTTTTTAAATAATTTTTTTGAAGTAATTTTGCAAAAACCATGTAATACACATAGACATGAATACCTGGAGAAATTATTAATAAATCATAAATGTAAAGCACAATTTTAGTGCTTGCCATAGGCGCTATTTTCCATAGATACACCCCTGCCTGTTAGAGTAGAGCCAGTATACTCTCTTGGATAAATATCTATCATGTTACACCATTGTCCACATCTGTGTCATTGTCACAACTTTTAAATGGCTACCCAAATTAATCCCCTTTTACAACTTTAACGTGTCAATGGGAAACTGGTGATAAGTAATACATGTTCTTCATGACTGCTAAATTTGATACAATTTCTGATGACATGATGATATTTCTACTATTGTAGGGACCTATGGGATTAAGAGGACCACCTGGCATAAAGGTAAATAACTCACAGATATCAACCATGTGTACAAGTAATATGTATGCAGTTAGAAAGAGATGAGTTTTTATACGCCCGTCTTAAAGACGGGACGTGTTATGGTATACCAATGTCCGACCGTCCGTCTGTCTTGCCGTCTGTCCGTCTCCGTCCGTTTCACATGTTGCGCTCTAACTTAAGAACCCCTTGGCCAATTCACTTCAAATTTCACAGAGTTATTGGAATTGATGGTCTTACGGTCTGTATACTTTATGGTGAAATTTCGAATTTTCATTCCAGAGTTATGGGACTTTATTCATCAAATTGTAGGCGATTTTTCATATGTCATGCTGTGAATTGAGAACCCCTTGGCCAATTCACTTCAAACTTCGCACAGTTATTGGAATTGATAGTCTTACGTTCTGTATACTTTTTGGTGAAATTTCGATTTTTCATTCCAGAGTTATGAGACTATTAATCAAATTGTAGGCGATTTTTCGTATGTCGCACTGTAAATTGAGAACCCCTTGGCTAATTCACTTCGAACTTCGCACAGTTATTGGAATTGATAGTCTTATGGTCTGTATACTTTTTGGTGAAATTTCGATTTTTCATTCCAGAGTTATGGGACTATTCATCAAATTGTAGGCGATTTTTCGTATGTCGCGCTGTAAATTGAGAACCCCTTGATCAATTCACTTCAAACTTCGCACAGTTATTGGAATTGATAGTCTTACGGTCTGTATACCTTTTGGTGAAATTTAGATTTTTTATTCAAGAGTTATGGGAAAGAAAGTCTTTACAAATATTGTATGAATATTGACGACGGGCGTATCATGCGCTCTTGGCGCAGCTGTTTATTTTAATATGCATTAAAACAGCCACAAAGCAAAGCAATAAATTTTAAAATACTGGTACTAAATAGTAGGTCATATACACAGGGCCGTCTTAACAGCATTAAAGGCACCTGGGCAAAGCAGTGCACTGTAACCCCTACCCACACAATCACTCACAGGAATACAAACGTAAATGGTCGATAAAATTAGACATATTTATTGTATTGGTACTTCCAACTGCCCAGTGTGCCCATGCATTAAGACGACACTACTTGTACACACTTCTGAATAACTACATTTATAGTGTATTGTTGGTGGAAATGTCATTGTATTTAATTGTAGAATACAGGGGCCGGGTGGCTCAATGAGTTAGGTAGTTGGATTACCAACAACTCATACAAGCCTATCACCAATACGGCATAGGTTCGTGCTTGGCTTTGTAAATTACAAAAAAGGGTGCACTCGACTTGCAGCCACAAGTGATAAAGTTTACCAGTTGCTTGCCCATGGTCGGTGGTTCTCTCCGGGGACTCTGACTTCTTCCACCACTAAAACTGGTCGCCATGATATAGCTGAAATATTGCTGAAAGTGACGTTAAGCACAATAAATCATAAATCAATCATCTTAATTGTAGAATAAGATTAGTGTTGAATTATATTTTCTTAGCAAGTATAAGATTTCTGTCTACATTATAAAGTTGTCTACACAGTGTAAAGGGTGTCTGTACGTTTTATACCTTTACTTCATACAAAATGTACTTGTTGTCTTACTCTGTCATGAAACTAAATAAAAAAATACATTGAATTCTAAAATGGATTGTTTCATTGTTAAACCAGATTGCTATGTGTTAAACATTCAGTCTAATATGTCACATTACAATCTTGGTATATACTAGAGTTGAACTTCTGTAACTCTCCAGAGACTTGAAATCATTCAAAGTTGTGTCTTGTAGAATATACTGATTGCTGATTTCTAATTATAATTATTAATTGTTGGTAGCTGTAGAAGAAACAGTTCACCTCAAGCTTGGTTAATGTAACTCAAAAATTTATAGAAAATATCATGCTCTGAAACATCAAATTTCAAATCCACTTTATTTCAGAACCACACACAAATGTACACAACAAAATGTTAAGTGAGCAGTATTTCAGCTATATCATGTCAAGAACATGCTAGCTCACTGACAGTCCACATTGTGCTCCACACATTATTCTAGCTCACTGACAGTCCACATTGTGCTCCACACATTATTCTGACTCAGAGCCAACAAGACTTAGCTCTTACTACCTAATGATATTTATTCTGAACTATCGCTGATATTTTCAGTCTTAACAAATTTTGATTTGATGTGAATACTGCAATCTGATTGGCTGATCCACCTGGAGCAACATTAGTTATACTTGATAACCTGGGTTGGTATTGTGACATTGCCAACATATTTATTCGCCAATGACAAATTCAAATAGTCGAATGAAATAATCGTAATAAAAATTGAGGAAGCATTAAATTTTGTTGTAAAAATTAAATTATAAGGAATATATTCAATTTTTGAACAGGTTATACTTCTATAACCTGGTTTGTAACAGTTTACTCTTTTTATATTAAACATAAAGTACCCCAATATAACCTGTTCAAAAATTGAAAATATTCCTTAAATATTATACGTATTTAATCCGTTATTTTTCAGGGAGACAGGGGACCAAGTGGACCTAAAGGTGAAACAGTAAGTCACAGTAGGTTGTAAATAGTTACCAGTTTATTTAGTTAGTATCCATGTCTTTTTAGAAATATGTGTACAGTGGAACCTGTCTAATCCGACCAGGTAAATGTATCAGATTGTACAGGATGGTGGAATATTTAGGTTTTATTTCAGTTAACATAAATACTTTGGGACCATAAATTTTGGTCGGATGTCACAGAATGTCGGAAAACTCAGGTGTCGGATTGCACAAGTTCCACTGTATAAATATATTATTATATCTTAATGTAAGTTTCTGTAGTGATATTTGATCTTATGATATTTGGTATAATATTTTTAACACTTTTTAGCTCACCTGACCCATTAAAGGATCATGTGAGGTAATGCCTTCATTTGGCGTCTGTCGTTGTCGTTCGTAAGCTTTTATGTTTTAATCTTCCTTTCTGAAACCACTGGGTCAATTGTAACCAAATATGGTAGGAATGTTCATTGGATGGTCCCCTACAAAGTATATGTGTTTTTTGTTGATCAGAAGTACACAAAAGAAACAAGAACCCAAAGGTGTAAAAAAAAAAAGAAGAGTGTCAATATTTTGGGTATCAATTATTTATTATTCATTTGTTTTTTATCAGTATTTTTTTAATGCATTCCTTAAGAAAATCCCTTTCAGAAACATTATAACGTTATTATGTAACTATTACCGTTTTTGACATAAAAGGGAGATTAAAAAATTTGAAATTTTCATCCAATTTTAATGCAATTTTTTGTAGTGTTCTTCTTTATGAGTTATTAATGAGCCATACATTTTTTTTTGCTATTTTATTTTTAAAAGGGGTAGAAATTTCGCATATTTGTAAGGTATATAGAATTTCAATTTAGATGTAGTTTGTTTGGTTGAATGGATTGTGTTGAGAGGTTTCTGTCAGTGGATTTCTTCTATCTTTTACGGTTTTTGAGATAAACTTGACCGCAAAAGTGTCAAATTCCAAATTTGCAAGTTTTTATTTTCCATCCAATTTTAATGCTGTTTTTGCAATGTGTTCATCTTAATGGGTTATTGATGGGCCATAAAAAAAAATTCTGTTTGAAGTGTTCCAAAAGATTTATTGTAGCATTTACTGTTCCAGTGGAAGAGGGGACTAAAAGGCAACAACGCCCATTTTTTTTTTATTGAAGTCCTACTTTAATAATGAACATCAGATCCTATGTAAAAATGAATATTATTATTTTACCTAAAATCTAGGCTTCATTGAAGATTGAATACAAACTTTCATATGAATAATCAGGTGAGTGATACAAGCTCAGGTGAGCCTCTGGTTTATAGAGCAATAGTAGAAACAGCATATTACAAGTGTTGTATAGAAAAGATGACATTCGGTATAATTACAGTAATGCTGACTTCTTCCTGTAATATGCAAATATATTTTCCTTGTCTTAATTACACATTTCAGGTGAGTAAAATATTTTCACATATCACTGGACTTTGAAAATATTATAATTTAATTATTACAGAAAAGTGTGTCATAACTCACACATGTTTATTTTTCAAAAGATATTTTAAGTGAAATTTACTTTCCATAAAACAAATCACATACTTTCATGTATTTAGAAAAAAATAATATTGTCACAAGTAAAGTTTTCTAACTTTCTTTCAGGGAGAAAAGGGACAGTTTGGTAACTTAGGACCAATAGGATTACCTGTAAGTATAGCAGTGTTGTGTCTCTTCATCATAATGTTAGGAAAATCAGCTCAGGAGATCTGTTATTTACGATTTCCAGAAGTAGAGAATTATTCAACTGCAGATTACAGACATTGTATGTATATATATATATATATATATATATACATATAAACGTCTAAAATGTTAGCACAACGATATCAAAAAAAGATATTAAAATGTAACAAAAATAACTATAAGTCTACAAAAAGACTATACTTATAATTAAATCGACGGATATTTCGCTTGACCGACAAGCTTCATCAGCGTCTGTAATCTGATATATATATATATCAGGGGCATAAGTATTGCTCATCTTACTGTTACTGAAAGATGAAGAATGGCAATGAAATACCTTTATTGAAAGTGTAAACTAGGATTTTATCTGATATTATTTGGCATCCCTAACTTTATCACTTCTGGTGAATTTATGAAGTTATGCATCAAAATTGATGTGGAATTAAAATTTTGCTTTTAACTCATATTTTAAAAAGTTCAGTTAAAATTTTGTTTGCAGGGAATACTAAATAATGCATGGAAAACATCTGATTTTAATTTATAATTTTCTAACATAACTAAATCAGAGTAAACATAAAGTTGATGCTTGAAGTCGTAAACTTTGGTTTGTTTTTATTTATTATTATTTTGGCTCTTTACTTTTGAGTTATTAGACAGCCACATGCATGTTAAATATTCCTCTCTTTACTTTATGCCTACTATATGACTTAGGGGGCACATGGCCCAGCTGGTGATCCTGGCCCTACTGGGTCTGATGGACAGGAAGGACCTGTGGTGAGTCACTAATAGTCTTGTGATTGTGTTGCTATAGATACAAGATTTTATATATGTATGTTCTCTAGAATGGATGTTGATTTTATTTATGATCATGCATTTTGTTGTCCTTTTCCCTCTGTACAGTGAAACTTCTGGTTACCATAGGAACAAAAATTTAGACTATATAAAAGGATTGGCTTGTTACCAAAAAGACTAACGTTTTATCTGATATAAAGCGGTTGACTAGTTTTATGTATAAATCCATAATTAATTAATCATGTATACATATTGAAGTAAATATAAGACTTTGAGCTAAATTCTCCAGTTGCAGGTTAACAGAGTAACTTGATAGATTTCTTTACCGAAGTTTTACTGTATCCTGCCTTCAAAGATATAGACTATGGAGTTAATTATATTTTAGCATGCAGATATCAGCAATGTGAAGAAATAAATTTAACAAATTATTGACCTTTGTTACCATTTTGTCTATGCATGGTTATCGCCCTTGTTCTTGTCTTGGCTGTGATCCAAATTTACTTGTTTAATATTTTTTATTGCTAATCATCATAAATCATGTAACATGTTAATTGTTTGTTTTGCAACTTCCATGTGCTATGTATAACTAACATTAGCTTCTGTTACCATAACAACATGAATTATAATATTATATCATATTTAGTCATATAATTCTACACTGTGGCTACCATGTAATCAAATCAGTCATTATATTTACTGTTATTAATGGTTCTAAATATAGAATAAAAATGCATTTTTATTTTATTTATGTATTTATTGGACATAAAGTGATTTTTACTTTAGTTGAATAATTGTCTCTCAAACATTATTAGTGGCAACAAGAGAAAATTGAAATGACTTACTTCAGAATCACCATGACAACATAAATTCATTTTGTTAATTGTATAAGGTTTTAACATAAATGATAGAAATTAATTAAAAAGACACATAGCATATTTATCAATATGGATGCAGTTTTTAAATGACTTATATATTTTTAGGGACCGCCTGGTCCTCCCGGACCTATGGCAACAGTAGACGGTGTATGTACATGTGAGAAGGGAGACAAAGGTGAACGGGTAAGTTAAATCATGACATTAATCAATACTGTGAAATCATTATTAATCATTGGGGTCTAATTTTCACTGATTTCGTTATCCACTTAAACCACGAAAATAAAAATACAACGAAATACAATTTTCCCATTGATTGTTGTCTGTAGTGTTTAAAGCCATGAATTCAGGAGTCCATGGATTAATGCATTTTTTTAGAAACCACGAAAATGGTGCCGACGAATAAAAGTACTTTCACAGTATATGTTTTCTGTGAACAAATTATTGGCTATTTTACATGTAGTGCAGATCAGTTACTGTATGGTGAAATGGAGGACTGATGGGTAATGTGGATGGGAAAGAGGGTTCCTACTTTGTGTAATATATACAGTGTGGGTGGGAAAGAGGGTGCCTACTTTGTGTAATGAACTCCTCTTACAGTGTGGGTGGGAAAGAGGGTGCCTACTTTGTGTAATGAACTCCCCATACAGTGTGGGTGGGAAAGAGGGTGCCTACTTTGTGTAATCAACTCCTCTTACAGTGTGGGTGGGAAAGAGGGTTCCTACTTTGTGTAATATATACAGTGTGGGTGGGAAAGAGGGTTCCTAATTTATGTAATATATACAGTGTGGGTGGGAAAGAGGGTTCCTACTTTGTGTAATAAACTCCTCATACAGTGTGGGTGGGAAAGAGGGTTCCTACTTTATGTAATGAACTCCTCTTACAGTGTGGGTGGGAAAGAGGGTTCCTACTTTGTGTAATCAACTCCTCTTACAGTGTGGGTGGGAAAGAGGGTTCCTACTTTGTGTAATATATACAGTGTGGGTGGGAAAGAGGGTTCCTAGTTTATGTAATATATACAGTGTGGGTGGGAAAGAGGGTTCCTACTTTGTGTAATAAACTCCTCATACAGTGTGAGTGGGAAAGAGGGTTCCTACTTTGTGTAATAAACTCCTCATACAGTGTGGGTGGGAAAGAGGTTTCCTACTTTGTGTAATATATACAGTGTGGGTGGGAAAGAGGGTTCCTAATTTGTGTAATAAACTCCTCTTACAGTGTGGGTGGGAAAGAGGGTTCCTAATTTGTGTAATCAACTCCTCTTACAGTGTGGGTGGGAAAGAGGGTTCCTAATTTGTGTAATATATACAGTGTGGGTGGGAAAGAGGGTTCCTACTTTGTGTAATATATACAGTGTGGGTTGGAAAGAGGGTTCCTAATTTGTGTAATATATACAGTGTGGGTGGGAAAGAGAGTTCCTACTTTATGTAATATATACAGTGGGTTGGAAAGAGGGTGCCTACTTTGTGTAATAAACTCCTCATACAGTGTGGGTGGGAAAGAGGGTTCCTACTTTGTGTAATATATACAGTGTGGGTGGGCAAGAGGGTTTCTACTTTGTGTAATATATACAGTGTGGGTGGGCAAGAGGGTTCCTACTTTGTGTAATATATACAGTGTGGGTGGGCAAGAGGGTTCCTACTTTGTGTAATATATACAGTGTGGGTGGGAAAGAGGGTTCCTACTTTTTATAATCAACTCCTCTTACAGTATACAACTAAATGATTTCAGACATATACAGTTGTTTAAGACATAATGAAGGTATCCATGTGACTATTTCAGACATATACAGTTGTTTAAGACATAATGTAGGTATCCATGTGACTATTTCAGACATATACAGTTGTTTAAGACATAATGAAGGTATCCATGTGACTATTTCAGACATATACAGTTGTTTAAGACATAATGAAGGTATCCATGCGACTATTTCAGACATATACAGTTGTTTAAGACATAATGAAGGTATCCATGTGACTATTTCAGACATATACAGTTGTTTAAGACACAATGAAGGTATCCATGTGACTATTTCAGACATATACAGTTGTTTAAGGCATAATGAAGGTATCCATGTGACTATTTCAGACATATACAGTTGTTTAAGACACAATGAAGGTATCCATGTGACTATTTCAGACATATACAGTTGTTTAAGACATAATGAAGGTATCCATGTGACTATTTCAGACATATACAGTTGTTTAAGACATAATGAAGGTATCCATGTGACTTTTTAATGAAAATCTTGACATTTTTCCACATCATTTTTATTAGATTGTACCTATTTTGTGTAATCGGCTCCTTCTGCTCTTGTTTGGACATCAGTAAAAAATCATAATTGATTTTCAGTTTTTCTTTGGAAATATTAAACCAATCAACTATCAATTATGGTACACAATCTGTTTATTAAAAGTCTGAGGGTTTTAAATTAATTTTCATTCACAATTAATTTATACATTGTTGTTAATAAAATGGTAATTAAACACAAGGAGTTTGAAAATATTGTTTAAATAAGAAGTACATATCATCAAATAGGTAGGTATGAGACGACTACTGAATTCTAAATGAATACAATAAATTTTCTCATTGTGGACCTTCACTAGCTGCGGAACCGTAGCCCTTATGATCCTTGGCCAGTTTTCTGATATTTGCGGACATATCAGGAAACTGGCCAAGGACCATAAGGGCTACGGTTCCGCAGCTAGACCTTCACTATCAATTATTGGAATCAGTTACTCAAAATTGACCAACTTACTATTATATTGGATCATATTCTCAACACTACCTTCCATAGTTTTCAGTGCAAATCTTTGAATCTGCAGAATGTTCTCAAAACGCATTAGAGATATGTTCCTGTCACTTATCAATGTTGTTGAATTTAATTACAGTCAAACCTGTATTAAGAGGTAAAAAGTGGTCTTCCAAGACAGGTGACCTCTTAAAAGAGGTTCATTTCATATGAAATTTTCTATGACAGGACAAGAAAAAGGTGACCTTTTAATACATGTGACTGCTTAATAGAGATGACTGCTTAATAGAGGTGACTGCTTAATACATGTGACTGCTTAATAGAGGTGACCTCATGGGCAGGTTTAACTGTATATATATTAATGATATAACAACTGTAGGCCAAGTTTGTAGAATATCTATTAGATATTGTTTGTAGTAATGATAAACATGAACCAGCCCTCAATCAAACCTCAAACTCTGATACACAAAAATATTGACAGAAACTGATGGAAATCATATAGGTTTGTTCTGACTCAGAAATCATATAGGTTTGTTCTGACTCAGGACAGACACAAACATGTGGCAGAGCTAATTCAGTTAATGGGGCAATCACTTTCACCTCATACATTTACTTTAACCAAAAAACCCACAATATTTTGTAGAATTTATGACAACTTGAAAATGACAGTACAAAAGCTGGGTCAGTTTTTACAGCTAGAAATATCATAATGCAGACATGATGGAATAGAATTTGCATAAAACTTTGTCCACATTAATTTACTCTCCAGAAATTATGATAAATCTATGCAATATTTTTTTATTTATTTATAGGGAAGAAGAGGAAAAAGAGGAAAGAAAGGGCCAATGGGTGAAAGGGGACCTTCAGTAAGTCATGTTTGATGAAACTCAAGAATTAGTTTCTAAATAGGGGAAGGGGTGGAAATTAAAGGACCAATGGGTGAAAGGGGACCTCCAGTAAGTCCTGTTTGATAAAGATCAAGAATTAATTTCTAAATAGGGGAAGGGGTGGAAATTAAAGACCAATGGGTGAAAGGGGACCTCCAGTAAGTCCTGTTTGATAAAACTCAAGAATTAGTTTCTAAATAGGGGAAGGGGTGGAAATTAAAGGACCAATGGGTGAAAGGGGACCTCCAGTAAGTCCTGTTTGATAAAACTCAAGAATTAGTTTCTAAATAGGGGAAGGGGTGGAAATTAAAGACCAATGAGTGAAAGGGGACCTCCAGTAAGTCATGTTTGATAAAACTCAAGAATTAGTTTCTAAATAGGGGAAGGGGTGGAAATTAAAGACCAATGGGTGAAAGGGGACTTCCAGTAAGTCCTGTTTGATAAAACTCAAGAATTAGTTTCTAAATAGGGGAAGGAGTGGAAATTAAAGACCAATGGGTGAAAGGGGACCTCCAGTAAGTCCTGTTTGATAAAACTCAAGAATTAGTTTCTAAATAGGGGAAGGGGTGGAAATTAAAGGACCAATGGGTGAAAGGGGACCCCCAGTAAGTCATGTTTGATAAAACTCCAGAATTAGTTTCTAAATAGGGGAAGGGGTGAAAATTAAAGGACTGATGGGTGAAAGGGGACCTCTAGTAAGTCCTGTTTGATAAAACTCAAGAATTAGTTTCTAAATAGGGGAAGGGGTGGAAATTAAAGGACCAATGGGTGAAAGGGGACCCCCAGTAAGTCATGTTTGATAAAACTCAAGAATTAGTTTCTAAATAGGAGAAGGGGTGGAAATTAAAGGACTGATGAGTGAAAGGGGACCCCCAGTAAGTCATGTTTGATAAAACTCAAGAATTAGTTTCTAAATAGGGGAAGGAGTGGAAATTAAAGGACTGATGGGTGAAAGGGGACCTCCAGTAAGTCATGTTTGATAAAACTCAAGAATTAGTTTCTAAATAGGGGAAGGAGTGGAAATTAAAGGACTGATGAGTGAAAGGGGACCTCCAGTAAGTCCTGTTTGATAAAACTCAAGAATTAGTTTCTAAATAGGAGAAGGGGTGGAAATTAAAGGACTGATGGGTGAAAGGGGACCCCCAGTAAGTCCTGTTTGATAAAACTCAAGAATTAGTTTCTAAATAGGGGAAGGGGTGGAAATTAAAGGACCAATGGGTGAAAGGGGACCTCCAGTAAGTCCTGTTTGATAAAACTCAAGAATTAGTTTCTAAATAGGGGAAGGAGTGGAAATTAAAGGACCAATGGGTGAAAGGGGACCTCCAGTAAGTCCTGTTTGATAAAACTCAAGAATTAGTTTCTAAATAGGGGAAGGGGTGGAAATTAAAGGACCAATGGGTGAAAGGGGACCCCCAGTAAGTCATGTTTGATAAAACTCAAGAACTAGTTTCCAAAATAGGGGAAGGGGTGGAAATTAAAGACCAATGGGTGAAAGGGGACCTCCAGTAAGTCCTGTTTGATAAAACTCAAGAATTAGTTTCTAAATAGGGGAAGGGGTGGAAATTAAAGGACCAATGGGTGAAAGGGGACCTCCAGTAAGTCCTGTTTGATAAAACTCGAGAATTAGTTTCTAAATAGGGGAAGGGGTGGAAATTAAAGGACCAATGGGTGAAAGGGGACCCCCAGTAAGTCATGTTTGATAAAACTCAAGAACTAGTTTCCAAAATAGGGGAAGGGGTGGAAATTAAAGACCAATGGGTGAAAGGGGACCTCCAGTAAGTCCTGTTTGATAAAACTCAAGAATTAGTTTCTAAATAGGGGAAGGGGTGGAAATTAAAGACCAATGGGTGAAAGGGGACCCCCAGTAAGTCATGTTTGATAAAACTCAAGAATTAGTTTCTAAATAGGGGAAGGGGTGGAAATTAAAGGATCAATGGGTGAAAGGGGACCTCCAGTAAGTCCTGTTTGATAAAACTCAAGAATTAGTTTCTAAATAGGGGAAGGGGTGAAAATTAACACACCAATGGGTGAAAGGGGACCTCCAGTAAGTCCTGTTTGATAAAACTCAAGAATTAGTTTCTAAATAGGGGAAGGGGTGGAAATTAAAGGACCAATGGGTGAAAGGGGACCCCCAGTAAGTCATGTTTGATAAAACTCAAGAATTAGTTTCCAAAATAGGGGAAGGGATGGAAATTAAAGACCAATGGGTGAAAGGGGACCTCCAGTAAGTCCTGTTTGATAAAACTCAAGAATTAGTTTCTAAATAGGGGAAGGGGTGGAAATTAAAGGACTGATGGGTGAAAGGGGACCTCCAGTAAGTCCTGTTTGATTAAACTCCAGAATTTGAAATATGTTGGGACAGGAGAGAGAAAACAAAAGAAACAAATAAATGTTGGTTTACTATCCAGAACCTACTGTATGTGTTGTCAAACTGACTTACGCCATTTAGGGAGTAACTGTATTGTATTTGAAGTGTTGACGACGTAATTCGTCAGTTTTACTGTCGCAAATTGAGTTTACCTGGTGATGCATAGCGGAGCCAGGTAAACAGATATTTATGACAGTAAAACCAACAATTTATGTCGTCAACATTTCAAATACAATACAGTTATTCCCTACATAGTGTTTCCATTTAGAATATCGCTGTACATGTATATATTTGTTCACCCTTTACATAGACATGTGCCAGTCATAGAAATAAGTAACATTAATTCATTGTTATGTCCACACTTGACCATACAAAATAATTTAAAGGGGGTTAGCACTCGTTTGACAGGAAGATCTATTTTCTTTTATAATAGGGGATGTTTGGGCCCATAAAGCTAGTTTAACCCCTGCCACTTTTTATTGAAGTGCCTGTACCAAGACAGGAAGTTGAGCGGTCATCAGAAGAATTGTTTTTCTTTCATAAATGTTTTTGATGATACAGGGTAGTCCTGGGTTAGATGCCCCATGTCCTATAGGAGACAATGGACTACCTCTGCCTGGATGTCAATATGAAGGATTAAAGGTACATGTTATATCTGTGGCATGACAGTAATATTCCATCTATTCCACAAAGTCTTCTTGCATTAATTTACTGTTTCGCTTGAAATCAAATTTGAAAATGGAAATATGTAGTACATGTATAAATGGTCCGTGAATGGATTGAGCATGTTTAGGTAGCATGGATGTGTCTATCCACCGTGAAAATTAGCACTCGTGTCTTACAGCATGTTATATATACATGTAGGTTGTTTTATGTATGGACCCATCTTATAATACTAATAGATGTTTTAGTATAATAATATCTGTAAATTAGACCTGAATCACACCAGTATAGACAATATATGTGTTGATATATTATTCTCATAAGGCAACAGACTACAATATTAATGGACATATGTATATTTTGTGTCCATGTTTAGGAAATCTATTCCAACATCACCATGTGACAGTCACATGACATTTTGGTGCATTTTTTGTTAACCTTACCACATTACCATAATCATAGCATATTACATCATCATGAGGTGAAGGCCATTACATATTTTTTTTACACTTTGTCACTTGACATAATTTTCAGTTTTTGGTTACAGTCAGCTGATAATGTATTTAGAAATAATTATATTGCTATAGGATTTAGTGTTAGTATTTATTTTGTTCTCCGATGCCAAATTTGTTGACCTCGGATACTATTTTATTTTCAGGGTTTTTTTCATTTTTTATTTTTTACCCCTCGCATCATACATACTGGTAAAGTATATTACAGATATATAAGCAGGACAGTACCAGCCATTAGCAATCAGCATTATAAAAATTGTCTTACAGATACTTTAAAATACCTTATTTTTCCCCTATATAAGTCAATTTTTTATTTAAACATTTTTTTTAAATATATAGAAAAACATTTATAAAATACATACATTTTACAATAGTCAAATTTCTAAACAGAAGATATATTCATCCTATATTTGAAAGTGGTTTTCAACTATAATTGAACTTTATTTATTGTATACAATACAATAAAAAATCATTTTGGATGCACTTTCCTTGTGTTGTGCATCTACTTCAAATGTGTGTAGAACAATATTTTTATTATTGAGTTACTTCCCTTTTACCAACATCACTTTAATACATTCCTATTTCTTTACAGTTCTTTCTCTACTTGCAGGTTTTGAAGTTAAATACAATTTCCCCCCAAAATTTGTAAAATCTGACAGGTGCTCATAAGAGTAAATCTTACAATTATCCAATATTATTATTGCTTTAACTGAAAACCAGATGATCTGTTATAAATAGTAATAATCTGCTGACATTTTGGCATGTACTCTTGTTGTTATGCATGATATTGTAAAATTAAACTCTGTATTTAGTTAGAGTTACTCCCCTTTTGCTCTTTGAAATAATTTGTCTACAATTTATATCTTCTTTGACTGTTATTTGTGTGTGTGTGTGTCACCAAAGGATGTTTTAGATTACCTGATCCAAAGGGTTGTGTGATATGTTATCATCACTTGGTGTCAGTCATCATTGTTTGTCGATCATAAACTTTAACATTTCAATCTTCTCTGAAATCATTGCATGGTCCAATTGAGACTAAACTTGGTTCCAATGTACCTTAGATGATCCTCAAGAAACTTATGTTTGTTGTTCAGATTGAAGATCTACAGCAGAAACAAGAAGTAACAAAGTGCTAAAAAAGGGTGTTTTCTACTTTTTATATGTGGAGCATTTATTTTTCTACCAATTTTAATAGATTTTCTTTCACTGTATGTCTTATGTAATTTTCTCTCTGCAGTATGCCAAGAATATTTTGTGTGGTTTTTACTGTTTTAAAATATTAGGAGATCGAAATGGGGCCACCAGTCAAAATATTTAGTTTTCTTTCAGTCAGATTTTGATGTTTTTTTTCTAAATTCCATATATGAAATTGTTTTCTGCATTTTGTCAAACAGATTTAAGCAAGTGCTTCATTCTGCTGGATTATAATAATTTTAAGTATAACTGGTGCATGATGAAGCCTTGTCTGTTTGCTACTTGTTGCATTATGATGCACCTAGTGTACTCCTTTATTTCTACTGAATTCCTGTCTGAAGTATTTCAACAAATTTATTGAACCTTTTATTGTTTCCGAGATATGATGAGATCAGTGCCCAGAATTTGTCCCATTTTTATTTTAAGTCTGATTTTAACGGGTTAAGTTTATCATAGGATCTTATGTGAAAAATTAATAAAAAAATAATTTTTCTTAAAAACTAAACTTGCAGGCTGACATGAGCGATACATGTTGACATGAGCGATACAGGCTCACATGAGCGATGCAGGCTCACATGAGCGATACAGGCTGACATGAGTGATACAGGCTCACATGAGTGATGCAGGCTCACATGAGTGATACAAGCTCACATGAGTGATACAAGCTCACATGAGTGATACAGGTTCACATGAGTGATACAGGCTCACATGAGCGATACAGGCTCACATGAGTGATGCAGGCTCACATGAACGATGCAGGCTCACATGAGCGATACAGGCTGACATGAGCGATGCAGGCTGACTTGGGCGATGCAGACTCACATGAGCGATGCAGGCTCACATGAGCGATACAGGCTCACATGAGCAATGCAGGCTCACATGAACGATACAGGCTCACATGAGCAATACAGGCTCACATGAGCAATACAGGCTCAAATGAGCCTCTAATAATACTAAGCGAATCTATGTAAACCTGACATTCTATGTTTTATGTTTTTATACAATATTATGTTTTGTACATGTAAGAGTTTATACTCTGCTTTATATTACTACAAATGTATATTGAAAATTATTTATAGTGTGCATTTTTTGTTTTATTTGTTCTATTAAGAAACCTTATAGGCCTGATATATTTAATATGTCAAATTGTCTTTTGTTATTAATTATATGTTGAACTATATAAATTCTGTGTTGCAAAATTACTGTAAAACTCTATAAATTTGAAGAACAAAAAAATGTCAGTAGAAAAAAAGAGATTAAAATAATAGAAATGTTTTACAGTAGATATTAAGCATGGCTTTATTGCATGTCATTATTGTTATTTTTAGGGATGTCCTGTTGATAATGATGGCAAGCCTCTCCCTGGTTGTATCAACAAACCAAAACCATGAAAAATAGCAGGTAATTCAATCGTTTAAGGTTTATACAAAAAATATAGCTGGAAGATGATAATTGATAAATAGCAGGTAAATCTTGGACCAAAATATTTTATCTTGTAAACTTGACTAAACCCCTCCCGCACCCCCACTAACTATACATGAATACCGGTAGTCAGTTGATGGTCAATTACAAAGTTTTAATTGTTTATGTAAATCAGAATTTCAAGATGGCCACCATCAAGAGAATAAAATAGTAAACATAGGAATCTGTGAAAATATAAATAGAAAATACATTTGTACATATCTCATTGAACTCTTACTGTGTATAACAATATGTTAAAAGTACAGATTCATGTGAGCCTTTGATTAAACTCCACTTAAAGTACAAAATAATCAGTTCTTAATAAACAATAAATTTATTAAGACAACAGGTTTTCACCAATTTTTTTTGTTTGTTTATTCATCCATGCACATTTTTCCAATATTATTTTTTGTAAAAGTACACTATTTTAAAATTTATGGATATTTTATTTTGAGACAATATTCCAGTAAACTGATGGATTAGTAGTGAAGTTTCTGGTGAACCTTCTGTGAATTTTGACTTTTCAGTGAATCTTTGCCCAAAATTTTCAAATTTTCAAAGTTGGCTGATAGCAAACTTTTCAATTCTGTTTTGGTGAACACATAATTTTGCAGCAAATATGTCATTGACCTTCCAGATTTGTTTGATAAAATGTTTTTAAAGAAAAGATTTATATCTGGTTTTATCATAATTCTAGGATAACCTTGGTTCATACTTGTACTTTTAAGTAAAATGACAAACATATACTACATGTACTTGATTAACTGTTAAAAGTCTGATGAATCAGGTGATTGTTCATTTGTTTACATGTTCATCTTTTTAATCAATGATTTTGACTGGAAATAGAATTATGTCTCTGTAATTATCAGCTGTTTGCATGACCACTTAGACTGTAAAATAAAATATGGCAATGACTGATGAGATAGACTGATTATAGATGCACATTTTATCAAGGACCAAAATAGACTAGAGGCTCTCAGGAGCCTGTAGTCGCTCGTCTGGTTGTCAATAAGACTTATAAATTTTTATAGAAAATGGGGATGTCACCCATAATTTAAAATGTGGGCCACCAAAGACCATTTCAGCTCAAGTTTCTGAGCAGAAGATTTTGATGTTGTTTTTTTTTATCTACATATGCATAATCGGTATAAATCGACTGAAAGAAAATTTCACAGGAAACCCAGCAGAAATGTTGATCTATTTATTGTCATACAGCTGCAGTGTAAATTTGAACTTTTTTTTACTTACATGTACAATAAAGCACCAATAAACAATTGAAGAAATTTCTATTTTTATCTTGTCTGACCCAAAGGGTCATGTGAGGCAGTACCATCACTTGGCATCTGTCTTCATCTGTAAACTTTTACATTTTAAAACCATTGGGCCAGTTGGTACCAAACATAGTAGGAATGTTCATAGGATGGTACTCAAAATTATTGGATTACTGTTACTATTGGAGAAACAGTAACATATAATCTCTGTAATAATGATGACTATCACACTCAGAGGTGTCGTCTGCAAACTAGCTCCAAGTTTTTCTTTCCTTCCAATATTAAGTTGTGGAATTCCTTACCTGACAGTGTAAAATCTCTACCCACTTTTTCCAAATTAAAAAAAAACATTCAACCTGTCCAAATTCCAGTCACTTCATTTTACAATAGTGGCGACAGGAAAACTAATATAAGACATAGATGTAGTGGCCTTAATGCCGATTTATATAGAGTAAGCTTGAAGGATGATCCACGTTGTGTATGTGGTTATTTATTTGAAGATGCAATTAATATTTTTCTTGAATGTCCACTTTATCAACACGATAGAACTTCTCTGTTTAACTATTTTAATAACATTTTCCCATCTCTATAGAATATATACTCTTTGGATGTAACGTAATTTGTGAAGAATTGAATACTTTATTGTTCAAATCAGTGCATAAAATTATTCGACAAACTTGTAGATTTAATAATTGATTATCCCAACCGTGATCTTATCTCAACACAATTTATAAGTTTTATCCCCCCCCCCCCTTTTTAGCTCACCTGGCCTTTAGGCCATGTGAGCTATTGTCATCACTTTTCGTCCGTCGTCTCGTCTGTCGTCCGTCCGTCAACATTTCACATTTTAATCTTCTCCTCAGAAACCACTGGACCAATTGCAACCAAACTTTGGTGGAATGGTCCTTGGATGGCCCCCTTTCAAAATTGTGTCCGGTGATCCCGACTTCCAACCAAGATGGCCGCCAAGCTAAAAATAGAAAAAAGGGGGATGAAATTTTAATTGTCCATTGCTGCTTTAGTGTAAGTCAAAATGAACTGTTACTAAAAATAGAAATTTCTTCAAATAGCCAAAACTGCTCTATTTTAAGCCAGAATGTGCCCAAATTTGAACTGTGTAAGCATAATGATGAGCTTTTTAGCATATATTACAGGATTTTTTATGAACTTTGAACTTTTGCCGATTTTGACCGATTATGCAAATTAGAAAAAAGGGGGGATGAAATTTTAAAAAAAACTTCTCCTCGGAAACTACTGAGCCAATATCAACCAAACTTTGCTGAAATGATTCTTGGATGGCCCCCTTCCAAAATTGTGTCCGTTGATCCCGACTTCCAACCAAGATGGCCGCCAAGCTCAAAATAGAAAAAAGGGGGGATGAAATTTTAATTGTCCATTGCTGCTTTAGTGTAAGTCAAAATGAGCTCAAATTTTAACTGCAGCTACATGGCAAGGAATAGTTTAACATATATTCTGGGTTTTTCTGTGAAATTTTTCTTTCAGCCGATATATACCGATTATGCAAATTAGGCATATTTTGATAAAAGATCACATTTAAATCATCTCCTCTGAAACCGCTGAACCAAATTAAACCAAAATTCAAGATGGCCGCTGTTACTAAAAATAGAAATTTCTTCAAATGGCCAAAACTGCTCTATTTTAAGCCAGAATGTGCCCAAATTTGAACTGTATAAGCATAATGATGAGCTTTTTAACATGTATTACAGAATTTTTTATGAACTTTGAACTTTTGCCGATTTTGACCGATTATGCAAATTAGAAAAAAGGGGGGATGAATTTTTTTTTAAAACTTCTCCTCGGAAACTACTGAGCCAATATCAACCAAACTTTGCTGAAATGATTCTTGGATGGCCCCCTTCCAAAATTGTGTCCGTTGATCCCGACTTCCAACCAAGATGGCCGCCAAGCTCAAAATAGAAAAAAGGGGGGATGAAATTTTAATTGTCCATTGCTGCTTTAGTGTAAGTCAAAATGAGCTCAAATTTTAACTGCAGCTACATGGCAAGGAATAGTTTAACATATATTCTGGGTTTTTCTGTGAAATTTTTCTTTCAGCCGATATATACCGATTATGCAAATTAGGCATATTTTGATAAAAGATCACATTTAAATCATCTCCTCTGAAACCGCTGAACCAAATTAAACCAAAATTCAAGATGGCTGCTGTTACTAAAAATAGAAATTTCTTCAAATGGCCAAAACTGCTCTATTTTAAGCCAGAATGTGCCCAAATTTGAACTGTATAAGCATAATGATGAGCTTTTTAACATGTATTACAGAATTTTTTATGAACTTTGAACTTTTGCCGATTTTGACCGATTATGCAAATTAGAAAAAAGGGGGGATGAAATTTTTTAAAAAACTTCTCCTCGGAAACTACTGAGCCAATATCAACCAAACTTTGCTGAAATGATTCTTGGATGGCCCCCTTCCAAAATTGTGTCCGTTGATCCCGACTTCCAACCAAGATGGCCGCCAAGCTCAAAATAGAAAAAAGGGGGGATGAAATTTTAATTGTCCATTGCTGCTTTAGTGTAAGTCAAAATGAGCTCAAATTTTAACTGCAGCTACATGGCAAGGAATAGTTTAACATATATTCTGGGTTTTTCTGTGAAATTTTTCTTTCAGCCGATATATACCGATTATGCAAATTAGGCATATTTTGATAAAAGATCACATTTAAATCATCTCCTCTGAAACCGCTGAACCAAATTAAACCAAAATTCAAGATGGCTGCTGTTACTAAAAATAGAAATTTCTTCAAATGGCCAAAACTGCTCTATTTTAAGCCAGAATGTGCCCAAATTTGAACTGTATAAGCATGATGAGCTTTTTAACATGTATTACAGAATTTTTTATGAACTTTGAACTTTTGCCGATTTTGACCGATTATGCAAATTAGAAAAAAGGGGGGATGAAATTTTTTAAAAAACTTCTCCTCGGAAACTACTGAGCCAATATCAACCAAACTTTGCTGAAATGATTCTTGGATGGCCCCCTTCCAAAATTGTGTCCGTTGATCCCGACTTCCAACCAAGATGGCCGCCAAGCTCAAAATAGAAAAAAGGGGGGATGAAATTTTAATTGTCCATTGCTGCTTTAGTGTAAGTCAAAATGAGCTCAAATTTTAACTGCAGCTACATGGCAAGGAATAGTTTAACATATATTCTGGGTTTTTCTGTGAAATTTTTCTTTCAGCCGATATATACCGATTATGCAAATTAGGCATATTTTGATAAAAGATCACATTTAAATCATCTCCTCTGAAACCGCTGAACCAAATTAAACCAAAATTCAAGATGGCCGCTGTTACTAAAAATAGAAATTTCTTCAAATGGCCAAAACTGCTCTATTTTAAGCCAGAATGTGCCCAAATTTGAACTGTATAAGCATAATGATGAGCTTTTTAACATGTATTACAGAATTTTTTATGAACTTTTAACTTTTGCCGATTTTGACCGATTATGCAAATTAGAAAAAAGGGGGTTGAAATTTTTAAAAAAACTTCTCCTCTGAAACTGCTGAGCCAATCTCAACCAAACTTTGCTGAAATGATTCTTGGATGGCCTCCTTCCAAAATTGTGTCCGGTGATCCTGACTTCCAACCAAGATGGCCACCAAGCTCAAAATAGAAAAAAGGGGGGATGAAATTTTAATTGTCCATTGCTGCTTTAGTGTAAGTCAAAATGAGCTCAAATTTTAACTGCAGCTACATGGCAAGAAGTAGTTTAGCATATATTCTGGGTTTCTTTCAGCCGATATATACCGATTATGCAAATTAGGCATATTTTGATAAAAGATCACATTTAAATCTTCTCCTCTGAAACCGCTGAACCAAATTTGTGTCTGGTGGTCCCGCCCTCTGACCAAGATGGCTGCACAGCTGTACTTAGTTTAACATAGGACCCTATGGGAAATTCACATAAAAACCATCTTGTCTGGAACCAGTAGCTCAATTAAAACCAAACTTTGATGGAACAGTCATTGGATGGTCCTCTTCCAAAATGGTGTCCGGCAGTTGCGCTCTCCCGCCAAGATGGCCGCCACAGTGCAGTTGCGTTGTTATTGAAAGCATCTTTGATCCAGGTGAGCGATTACAGGCTCCTGGGAGCCTCTGGTTTTTCCTCTATTTTCTTCTGTTAAATATTAAAACAATATTTGATATGTGCTCATAGTTTATGACATAATTTTGCTTAATTTAGTCATTTTAATTGATATAACTTGTACATTTGCTGTCATTAGATTTATTTTATTTATGTTACAATTGTGGACACAGAAATGTGCTGTCCAAAAGGCAAGTGTGGATGTCAATATTTCATATTATTAACTTTAAAAAAAAAAAAATTCATGGTCACAGGGGTCCTGGATTTTTTTAATAAAAAACTAATCCTGGATTATTAATTTTGCTTAAAGGCATACAGTCGCTCAGGTTGATTTTTTTTTTATATTGAAAGTTGCCAATATTCGATGTTTTATACTACATGTAATTGCAGTTGAAATTTTTCATAATATCATACGTATTTAACCTGGAATGAAGGAAATATGTCGCTGTTTGATTTTCTTACATCCTGTAAAGAATTTAATGTTTACCAGCATGATATTCATATATTCATGAATATGATCGTATGACCAATGATGATCTACACAGTGACCTCATTCGGTAAAGCGTTTGCGCATGTGCGAAATTGTTTGCTGAAAAAAGCACATGTTATAAATAAAAATATTGACAAATTCTATGCGAAAACGACACAGGAGGATTCAGCAAGATTTGTGTAAAAATTAAAAAAAGATGTTAAACCAACCTACTCCATTTTTCAACACATGATTTATATATCTTTTTTCGGCTGAATCGTATTTTGACAGAATTGCGTCATAGTTTTTTTTTATATATCTTTTTTTTTTTTTCAGGAGAAAACGCTAGGTGATATCTTTTTTAAATTAGAGACTAAAATAATGAACTTCATGTCTGGTTTTTTTTCTAAAAAAATATAATCAAGTAAACTCAAGTGTTGTCAATAATATGCAATACAATTTGTTTACAATTTTCCCTTTATCGGGCCCCTTTGCAGAGTTTGGATTTGTTTTTATTGATTTTAAGTGTCATTCTTACTAAATGCCATTATATAAATATTAACTGATTACCCCGGGATCCAATTTCATAGATATATTTCTTAAATTATATTAATTTTAACCAATATTTACCTGCAACATGCTTTCTGGTTATTTATAGCAGTTATCAGTGTCTGGTAAACTTCGGAAAAGACAGCCGACTTATAATTAGGTGTATTAATGGCGATTTCACCAACAAACAGTCAAATTCTTTTCACTAATTACGACATTATAACCAATTTTTTAAACATGGCTTCTTGTTCAGAACATTTTATTAGTATGAAACATCGAATATTGGCAACTTTTAATATAAACAAAAAAAATCAATCTGAGCGACTGTATGCCTTTAAAGTCCAGTCCCTTTGTTTTTATTTCAAATTTTCATCATAGCCCCCCCCCCCCCCCCCCCCCCCCCCCCTCCCAAGGGATATAAAATTGTATCATTAATAATAAATTAATAAATAAAAAATTCAGATTTACTATTTAAAATAAATCTCATTTACAAAACGACTGATATTTGTTAAATTTTTAACACTGATTTAAGCTTTAGTCGCAACAATTTTTTATTACAGAATCAAACAAATGAATAAATATAACAGATTTCTTTTACATGCTCATTATTCTTGTCCAAGATAAAAATACATTGCTAAAATTACCTTCTTGTCCAAGATAAAAATACATCGCTAAAATTACCTGTGGGGGTTTCCCCAGTTCAACTGTAAATTTACATAGAAATTGGAGATATTTCGTCATAAAACTTCACACATGGTTTTGTCTATCATATTTCTTGAAGACAAACATAAAATTTTATTGCATTTATCAATATTTTATGAGTATCAACAGTTTTTTCAACACCGTATCTGCATGTTTCTTGATACAGCCGCGCGATTACAGTGACCTGTGACCCACATTAGCACGTTCGAGCAGTTTTTTCTTAATAATGTTGTTTAATTAATGTATTTGTATGAGTTGTAAACAGTTGTTCCCAATCCAATTGTATAGATATTGACAATAAAATCATTATAAAGTAAAGTAAGGTCCTCAAAATTTCTGAACCAATTTGAACCAAATTTGATAGGATTGCTCATTGGATGGTCCTTTAGAAAGCTCATGGGTATTTTTTTTGTTTTGTTGATTGGAAGTACACAAAAGAAACAAGAGGCCCAAAGGTGTCAAAAGAGTGTTGTTAGTTTTGAATCTTCTTCTCTGAAACTTCTGAGCCAATTTGAACCAAACTTGGTAGGAATGCTCATTGGATAGTCCTCTAGAAAGCTCATGTTTTTTTGTTGTTGATTGGAAGTACACGAAAGAAACAAGAGGCCCAAAGATGTCAAAATGAGCTCAAATTTTAACTGCAGCTACATGGCAAGGAATAGTTTAACATATATTCCGGGTTTTTCTGTGAAATTTTTCTTTCAGCCGATATATACCGATTATGCAAATTAGGCATATTTTGATAAAAGATCACATTTAAATCTTCTCCTCTGAAACCGCTGAACCAAATTAAACCAAACCTGACAGGGATGGTCCCTGGGTGGGTCCCTTTCAAAATTGTGTCCCGACAGCCCCGCCCTCCATTCAAGATGGCCACTGTTACTAAAAATAGAAATTTCTTCAAATAGCCAAAACTGCTCTATTTTAAGCCAGAATGTGCCCAAATTTGAACTGTGTAAGCATAATGATGAGCTTTTTAGCATATATTACAGGATTTTTTATGAACTTTGAACTTTTGCCGATTTTGACCGATTATGCAAATTAGAAAAAAGGGGGGGGGGTGAAATTTAAAAAAAAACTTCTCCTCGGAAACTACTGAGCCAATATCAACCAAACTTTGCTGAAATGATTCTTGGATGGCCCCCTTCCAAAATTGTGTCCGTTGATCCTGACTTCCAACCAAGATGGCCGCCAAGCTCAAAATAGAAAAAAGGGGGGATGAAATTTTAATCGTCCATTGCTGCTTTAGTGTAAGTCAAAATGAGCTCAAATTTTAACTGCAGCTACATGGCAAGGAATAGTTTAACATATATTCCGGGTTTTTCTGTGAAATTTTTCTTTCAGCCGATATATACCGATTATGCAAATTAGGCATATTTTGATAAAAGATCACATTTAAATCATCTCCTCTGAAACCGCTGAACCAAATTAAACCAAAATTCAAGATGGCCGCTGTTACTAAAAATAGAAATTTCTTCAAATGGCCAAAACTGCTCTATTTTAAGCCAGAATGTGCCCAAATTTGAACTGTATAAGCATAATGATGAGCTTTTTAACATGTATTACAGAATTTTTTATGAACTTTGAACTTTTGCCGATTTTGACCGATTATGCAAATTAGAAAAAAGGGGGGATGAAATTTTAAAAAAATCTTCTCCTCTGAAACTGCTGAGCCAATCTCAACCAAACTTTGCTGAAATGATTCTTGGATGGCCTCCTTCCAAAATTGTGTCCGGTGATCCTGACTTCCAACCAAGATGGCCACCAAGCTCAAAATAGAAAAAAGGGGGGATGAAATTTTAATTGTCCATTGCTGCTTTAGTGTAAGTCAAAATGAGCTCAAATTTTAACTGCAGCTACATGGCAAGAAGTAGTTTAGCATATATTCTGGGTTTCTTTCAGCCGATATATACCGATTATGCAAATTAGGCATATTTTGATAAAAGATCACATTTAAATCATCTCCTCTGAAACCGCTGAACCAAATTAAACCAAAATTCAAGATGGCCGCTGTTACTAAAAATAGAAATTTCTTCAAATGGCCAAAACTGCTCTATTTTAAGCCAGAATGTGCCCAAATTTGAACTGTATAAGCATAATGATGAGCTTTTTAACATGTATTACAGAATTTTTTATGAACTTTGAACTTTTGCCGATTTTGACCGATTATGCAAATTAGAAAAAAGGGGGGATGAAATTTTAAAAAAACTTCTCCTCTGAAACTGCTGAGCCAATCTCAACCAAACTTTGCTGAAATGATTCTTGGATGGCCTCCTTCCAAAATTGTGTCCGGTGATCCTGACTTCCAACCAAGATGGCCACCAAGCTCAAAATAGAAAAAAGGGGGGATGAAATTTTAATTGTCCATTGCTGCTTTAGTGTAAGTCAAAATGAGCTCAAATTTTAACTGCAGCTACATGGCAAGAAGTAGTTTAGCATATATTCTGGGTTTCTTTCAGCCGATATATACCGATTATGCAAATTAGGCATATTTTGATAAAAGATCACATTTAAATCTTCTCCTCTGAAACCGCTGAACCAAATTTGTGTCTGGTGGTCCCGCCCTCTGACCAAGATGGCTGCACAGCTGTACTTAGTTTAACATAGGACCCTATGGGAAATTCACATAAAAACCATCTTGTCTGGAACCAGTAGCTCAATTAAAACCAAACTTTGATGGAACAGTCATTGGATGGTCCTCTTCCAAAATGGTGTCCGGCAGTTGCACTCTCCCGCCAAGATGGCCGCCACAGTGCAGTTGCGTTGTTATTGAAAGCAGCTTTGATCCAGGTGAGCGATTACAGGCTCCTGGGAGCCTCTGGTTTTTCCTCTATTTTCTTCTGTTAAATATTAAAACAATATTTGATATGTGCTCATAGTTTATGACATAATTTTGCTTAATTTAGTCATTTTAATTGATATAACTTGTACATTTGCTGTCATTAGATTTATTTTATTTATGTTACAATTGTGGACACAGAAATGTGCTGTCCAAAAGGCAAGTGTGGATGTCAATATTTCATATTATTAACTTTAAAGAAAAAAAAAATCATGGTCACAGGGGTCCTGGATTTATTTAATAAAAAACTAATCCTGGATTATTAATTTTGCTTAAAGGCATACAGTCGCTCAGGTTGATTTTTTTTTTATATTGAAAGTTGCCAATATTCGATGTTTTATACTACATGTAATTGCAGTTGAAATTTTTCATAATATCATACGTATTTAACCTGGAATGAAGGAAATATGTCGCTGTTTGATTTTCTTACATCCTGTAAAGAATTTAATGTTTACCAGCATGATATTCATATATTCATGAATATGATCGTATGACCAATGATGATCTACACAGTGACCTCATTCGGTAAAGCGTTTGCGCATGTGCGAAATTGTTTGCTGAAAAAAGCACATGTTATAAATAAAAATATTGACAAATTCTATGCGAAAACGACACAGGAGGATTCAGCAAGATTTGTGTAAAAATTAAAAAAAGATGTTAAACCAACCTACTCCATTTTTCAACACATGATTTATATATCTTTTTTCGGCTGAATCGTATTTTGACAGAATTGCGTCATAGTTTTTTTTTATATATCTTCTTTTTTTTTTTCAGGAGAAAACGCTAGGTGATATCTTTTTTAAATTAGAGACTAAAATAATGAACTTCATGTCTGGTTTTTTTTCTAAAAAAATATAATCAAGTAAACTCAAGTGTTGTCAATAATATGCAATACAATTTGTTTACAATTTTCCCTTTATCGGGCCCCTTTGCAGAGTTTGGATTTGTTTTTATTGATTTTAAGTGTCATTCTTACTAAATGCCATTATATAAATATTAACTGATTACCCCGGGATCCAATTTCATAGATATATTTCTTAAATTATATTAATTTTAACCAATATTTACCTGCAACATGCTTTCTGGTTATTTATAGCAGTTATCAGTGTCTGGTAAACTTCGGAAAAGACAGCCGACTTATAATTAGGTGTATTAATGGCGATTTCACCAACAAACAGTCAAATTCTTTTCACTAATTACGACATTATAACCAATTTTTTAAACATGGCTTCTTGTTCAGAACATTTTATTAGTATGAAACATCGAATATTGGCAACTTTTAATATAAACAAAAAAAATCAATCTGAGCGACTGTATGCCTTTAAAGTCCAGTCCCTTTGTTTTTATTTCAAATTTTCATCATAGCCCCCCCCCCCCCCCCCCCCCCCCCCCCCCCCTCCCAAGGGATATAAAATTGTATCATTAATAATAAATTAATAAATAAAAAATTCAGATTTACTATTTAAAATAAATCTCATTTACAAAACGACTGATATTTGTTAAATTTTTAACACTGATTTAAGCTTTAGTCGCAACAATTTTTTATTACAGAATCAAACAAATGAATAAATATAACAGATTTCTTTTACATGCTCATTATTCTTGTCCAAGATAAAAATACATTGCTAAAATTACCTTCTTGTCCAAGATAAAAATACATCGCTAAAATTACCTGTGGGGGTTTCCCCAGTTCAACTGTAAATTTACATAGAAATTGGAGATATTTCGTCATAAAACTTCACACATGGTTTTGTCTATCATATTTCTTGAAGACAAACATAAAATTTTATTGCATTTATCAATATTTTATGAGTATCAACAGTTTTTTCAACACCGTATCTGCATGTTTCTTGATACAGCCGCGCGATTACAGTGACCTGTGACCCACATTAGCACGTTCGAGCAGTTTTTTCTTAATAATGTTGTTTAATTAATGTATTTGTATGAGTTGTAAACAGTTGTTCCCAATCCAATTGTATAGATATTGACAATAAAATCATTATAAAGTAAAGTAAGGTCCTCAAAACTTCTGAACCAATTTGAACCAAATTTGATAGGATTGCTCATTGGATGGTCCTTTAGAAAGCTCATGGGTATTTTTTTTGTTTTGTTGATTGGAAGTACACAAAAGAAACAAGAGGCCCAAAGGTGTCAAAAGAGTGTTGTTAGTTTTGAATCTTCTTCTCTGAAACTTCTGAGCCAATTTGAACCAAACTTGGTAGGAATGCTCATTGGATAGTCCTCTAGAAAGCTCATGGGTTTTTTTTGTTGATTGGAAGTACACGAAAGAAACAAGATGCCCAAAGATGTCAAAAGGGCCAGGTGAGCTTACAAATGCATGAGAAAAAGTCAATGCACAAGATGGTTCAAAACTGTTGAAATAATTGAATTCTTGGGGAGGGAATTATGTCTAAGAGAAAGGTGTACATATGATAGGTTTCACATTTTATAAATCAGCTGTTTTCAGGTGTTTACTTGTACCTGTTACACATGTTACCTGGATTTTTGTAGATATAGATAGATAACAAGGTAGTATACCTTTAATCTTCTTGTCTTGTTTTTCAAGGGCAGATAACTTAAATTGGTCATGGTCAAGATAATAGACAAGGACCCTTCATTATGTGGCTTTATCATTTTATTTGAATTGTTACAAGGAAATTTGGCAATGAAATATCTCGTAAACATCACATTGTTTATTCATTGACTTGTTGACAATGAAAGGGATGTTGACTTTATGAAATTAATGCAATATTTTTATGTTATTAAAATCATTTTCAGTATTCAATGTTATAATGTACATAAAGACATTGTAAAGGAAAATGCCACGGTCTTAACAAGTTAACATGATACATGGCAGTAAATAACATTAACAGACATTTGTGTCAAAAAAAGTTAAAAATAGTCTACCATAAGGTAGAGTTTGATGATTGTAGCATGTAGCATGTAGCACCTAATAATGGTAATCACCATTTTTTAGAACTCTTCAATGTGGAGGAGACAAAAGGCATAATTCATTCTTGGGTTATACCTGCAATTAAAACTCTTCCAAAATAGCCATGACGTCACAAAGTCAGTATCATATAACAGCATCAGTTGCAATTTTATTTGACTATGAATTTGATGGAATGTTTCATGATTTCAGTTACTTTGAACTGCCACATTATAACTGAAATATTGTTGAAAGTGGCATTAAACACCATAACCCTAAACCCAAACCCTAAGTTACTTTGAACTTGACAGAAGTTTGATTCCAATTGTATTCTGGATTGTAAAGTACATTTTATTCTAATTTGATTCTGACATGCTTTTAACTATGTTGTTCCAACTGTGTTCTAATTTTTACAGAATTTTTTTAGTTTTAATTGTATGTTGATTTTACATGATATTTCAAAAGAATTTAATTCTGAATTTGGCTGAACTTTTTCTTGTCTTCTAATTTTTACAGAATTTTTGTTTTTGTTCAGAGTTTAATATGTCCAGTTTAAGATCTGCAAAAGTCAAAAGTATTTTATTCAAAGCTGCCTTAGAGTTACATCATGCTATAATTAATATATATATATATATATATATATATATATATATATATAGTTTCTTTGGGGTTCAAAGTTTAAATTAAAGGTTTTGTTTACAATTATTAAAAAAATAATGGTAAAGTATATCATGGTCTTGATAGCCACAAGTCTATGATGGCTATGGTGGCTATTCACATTATGTCAATTATTAAGCTTGGATACTGAACAGTTTCAATTTTCAAATTGTTAATTCATTTAATTTTAAATAAAAAATATTTTTGAAAAAAATATATAATTAAACAATAAAGAAAGTGCAAAAATTAAAATAATTTCTAAATGACATCCTTAATTTCGTTTTATTCTCCAAGTATCGTGCACTTAGCTTAATTATCTGTCATAATTTTACCAATTCAAAAAAAAAATTGCATATTTTGTTAAACATGTTAAAGATATTTCACCAAAATCATACATATTTTGGCAAATTTGTAAGATATTTCGTCAAAATTGTATAAGTTTTGCAAATTTTGTTATTAAAACAACATAACCCCCTATGTTTATTTATACCTGTAATTAAAAGTGAGCAAACCAGGATGACACCGCTGGTATATGGTATAATATCTACACCCCGAGTCAGCTTGTCACCACTCAAGTCTGTATTCTCATCCATCATGTTGGGTTTACTTTGTATAACATTCATCTGCTTAATAAGAAAATAAAGTTTAAACTGTGATGGTTTAACAATTCTGTCAAAATTGTGTCAACTGGGTGGAATCATATTATGTGATGGAACTAGTTTTTATTTCAATTTTATATTTTTTTTTACATATCACTGAAAGAAGGTTTATTTTTATAGTTTATTGAAATTTTGCTGACACAGAGAAATATAAGAAAGGAAATATAAATCTGCTTAAGGGTTCCATTTAATAGTTTTTTCTTGAGGTTACTTGTTAAGAAAGTGATTTTTAAATACTATGGAATAATAGAGATGTTATGTAATGTGACATCAATGTTTTAATTCACCTGTCCAGGTAAAATCTATATAGTATTTGTCCTTTCTTGACATTTGTTTGATTTTTGTTGAGTCAGCACATTTAAATGTCAGTGTTTTGTCTGATGATATAGACTTTAGAATGAAGTTTAATTTCTGTCAATAGAACTGTGTTAATTATACATCATATGTGTGTCAATAGATAGTTAATTTAAAAATAAATGTGAAATATAATTAGATTATTTGATTATCACTAAATAGATTGTATAGTTTGTTACAAGATCATAAAACTGTCTGTCAACTTTTTATTAAATAAAGCTGAAAAAGTAAACTTTTTGTGAAAAGTTCTTTAAATAATGTTAGAATTAATTAAGAAAGACTGAAAAAAATGAATTGTGTAGTTTATTACAAGATCATAAACTGTCTGTCTGTAGAAAGCACAAATTATCTATAGAGTGCCAACTTGATATGTTTGATAAAACTATTTTTACCAATACATGTACTCTTATATGGTTCAGAAATTTGAGGTTTCAAAAATATTGATATTATTGAAAGAGTTCATTTACGTTTTTGTAAACTAATTTTACAACTTAAAAAATCCACTCCAAATTTTATGGTATATGGTGAGTTAGGAGGATATCCAATTTCTGTAATAATGAAAGTTCGTATGATAAGATTTTGGTGAAGAATATTAAACGGAAAAGAATTTAAACTATCTTATTTACTGTACAAGTTAATGTATATAAATTTGATTAATTATGGATATGAAAACAAATGGTTATCTTTTATACAAAATATACTTAATAGTTGTGGAATGTCAAATATTTGGCTTGATCAAAATAGTTATTCTACTGATTGGCTATCTAGTAGTGTCGAACAGAAATTAAAAGACCAATTTTTTCAAGAATGGTCCGAAAATATGAATTCTACTTCAAAAGGTTTGTTATAGAATTTTCAAGACAGAATTAAAAATAGAAAAATATATATCTATTTTACCATATAACTACATGTTCAGTTTTTATAAATTTAGATTTGGTGGTCACCGATTACTAGTAGAGACGGGAAGATGGCACAATGTATCAAGAGCTGACAGATTGTGTCATCTTTGCGACTGCTGATATAGGTGACGAGTTTCATTATATAATGTCAACAGTCATGTAATTATTTAAAACAAGAAAGGGAAAACTTTTTACTGAGTTATTGCTGTAATAATGTCAATACCTTCTTCATGTAATGTTATTGTATTAGAAAAAGACTATTAATATGAAAGTCTCACTTCCTGGTTAATGTAATTGTAATTTTTCCACACATGTACAAAATTTAATATGTTGTATATTATTATTTACTTCTCTGTAACTGTATGTATTTAGTTTATGAGAATAAAATTCATTTATTCATTCAACTTTCTGTGAAAAGTTCTTTAAATAATGTTAAAATTAATTACCAAAGACGGGGAAAAAAATAGCATGAGAGATGAAATAATAATGTTAAAATTGATTACCAAAGACTGACAAAAATAGCATGAGAGATGAAATAATAAAGTTAAAATAAATTTCCAAAGACGGAAAAAATAGCATGACAATGATGAGAGATGAAATAATAATATTAAAATTAATTTCCAAAGACGGAAAAAATAGCATGAGAGATGAAATAATAATGTCAAAATTAATTTCCAAAGACGGAAAAAATAGCATGAGAGATGAAATAATAATGAACCAACAACAAACCTGAATTTTTATTATATATACCCCCGGTAGTCAGATTTTTTATTTTTGCTTTGACCGAACACATTTTATTGTTAGCAATGTATAGAACATGAAATAATGTCATTTGTTAACACAAAAAAAACACTAAAAATACATCCCCCCCTTTTTTACTAGAGAAATTTGTAATGTTCAAGCAACAGTAAAATTTTATAACCTTCAGAAAATAATAGTAATTTTGATTATCTGGTTAATTTTGTTTATCAGAGTACCCGGTTATCTTTATTTTTGTTGATTTAGTTTTTCTTGTTGTTTTGAAGGCTGGTATTGAGGAACTTGTCCTGAGTACAAGGTCAAATAAAATGATTGATATGACCAAATATGTCCATGTCATGTTTATAATCCTCGTCAGTAATAAGACAGTAATAAGACAGTAACACGACATCAACCTGATTTATTTACATTATCTGTGCTTAGTATTAGACTTTATATAGAAAGATAAAAGAAACATGTTCAATGTCATCCGTTCTTTTGGTAATAAAAAATGTATGATGGTTATACAGTGAAAACTATCTGAAAACTAGAATAATGTGTAAGCCTGTCTATAATGACCACTGGAATCCTGTGTAGACTTGTCTATAATGACCACTGAAATCCTGTGTAAACCTGCCTATAATGACCATTGAAATCCTGTGTAAACCTGTCTATATTAACCAGTGGAATCCTGTGTAAACCTGCCTATTATGACCACTGGAATCCTGTGTAAACCTGCCTATTGTGACCACTGGAATCCTGTGTAAACCTGCCTATAATGCCCATTGAAATCCTGTGTAAACCTGTCTATAATGACCAGTGGAATCCTGTGTAAACCTGTCTATATTGATCACTGGAATCCTGTATAAACCTGCCTATAATGACCATTGAAATCCTGTGTAAACCTGCCTATAATGACCACTGAAATCCTGTGTAAACCTGCCTATAATGACCACTGAAATCCTGTGTAAACCTGCCTATAATGACCATTGAAATCCTGTGTAAACATGCCTATAATGACCATTGAAATCCTGTGTAAGCCTGTCTATAATGACCACTGAAATCATGTGTAAACCTGCCTATAATGACCATTGAAATCCTGTGTAAACCTGTCTATATTGACCAGTGGAATCCTGTGTAAACCTGCCTATATTGACCAGTGGAAACCTGTGTAAACCTGCCTATAATAACCACTGGGATTCTGTGTAAACCTGTCTATACTAACGACTGGAATCCTGTGTAACCCTAACTTTCTTTCAATATCTGGAGAATTGTCAGTTTTACCCTGACTAAGCTGAACTTCTGTCTATTACAAAAGATGTATGTATGTATGTAGTATTTGGTTTAGAATGTTTCACTATAATGGAGACCAAAACAAAAAACAAACTAAAAAGATGATATTCAATAGTCTGCAACTTTCCTTCCAAGATTGCTGCTGCTAAAAAAAAATTGTTTAAATGAGAGAGAGAGAAGAAAACAATAACTTTACACTTTAACCTGAAAATGGCTGCAAAGTTTTGTGATAATTTATATATTAAGATGTCTGAATTTATAGAACCATATTACCCCAAACTTGACAGTGATGGTCCATGGGCAATGATAACCTTTGAACCTTAGGTCAGTTAATCCTGTCCTCCATCCAAGATGATTGCCATTACTAAATTTAGAAATTTCTTCAAATGTTTGTTCATTTCATTTCAAATATTTTATTGATAAATCAATAGGATTGGATAACAGGCTATGCCTATACAAACCTCTCCAACAACAAGATGGAACAATTAGAAAACAATTTACATAAGACATAGAGCAATCTACCCATCATGTATACATGCAATTTATCTTAATTACCAAGTATAAACACATGTACATTTTTGTATATAATAGCAGAATCATACAAACAAAACAAAAAAGATTTTTCCCTTTCTTTCCCTTCTCCTTCCCTTTCTTTTCTTTTTTTGTTAATAGGTATGATATAATACATATATTAATAGCAGAATCATACAAAACAAGTTTTTTTCCTTTTTTTCCCCTTTTTCTTCCTTTTTCCCTTGTTAATAGGTACAAATGTATGATATAATTTGGAATAGCCAAATTATGGCTTTATATTTAAGCTATTATTATTTATTAATAATGATGAATTGGCATAGCATGATGGATAGACTGAACTTACATTTAACACACAATATATACAACATGTAAACTGAAATTATGAAATCAAAATCACTAATTAAGTGAGGTCCACTATATCAATATGAATTAACTCTTTTTCAGTATATATATTTATAAAATAATATAATTGAATAAAGGGAATTTGGGAGAGATGGAGGAAGAAGAGACAAATAAGTAAATAAGGGGGGAAATATCTAAGCAAAATAGTGATTGAGATAGGCAAGTACAAATTGGGTAAATGTCCATATCTTAGAGGGGATGCTCTGTTTTCTGTAGTTTAAACATATTTTTATTTGCTAAATATAACAAATAGGGTTCGGACACAAGTTTTTCCAACTTATGAAGTCTTCTCCCGAATACAATAATTTACAATATGGATTAGCATGCGCAATGAAATGATATAATATGTATATAATAGCATAGAGTTAAATATACAAAGAATGACTATATACAAAAACATAATTATAGACAATATACGAAAAAAGAAAAAAAAATTAAAGAAAAAAGAAAAGAGAATAAATACTTTTGGAGATGTGTGTTGGTTCTTTAGATCATTTAGACAATTGTAAATCTTTTGGAGTCTTTAATATATTTAAAAGCATGTTTGAAAATGGTTATATGTTTTCTGTAAGAATAAAGGGTCACAGTTATACCAGAATCAACCAGTAGATCTCACAATTATAGACATTCTTGGAGATCCAGGTTTCTTGCATTGTTTGCAGTAAAATATGGAATGTAAAAGAATAGTTACAAATAAGTTTGGAACATACATATTTTATTTTAATCAAAATAGATGAGGTATTAGTATTGTGAAGCCTTAGAAAATAGATTGTGTGATGAAGGTCTGACTGTGTAGACTGTAACAGAGATATACCTACAGTACACTGAGGACGTTTACCTGTCATAGTTAATATTATATCTGATAGAACTTCAGGTTATTGGCCATGTAAAAGTAATTTGTCTAATTTGTTGAATGTGGTCTGTTAAAATCTTGTTTTAGTTAATTCTAAACAAAGGTCCCAAATTCAGCATAAAATTAAGAACATTGTCAATTTTTTTCTTTAATTTGACAAAATTCTAAATTTGAATATTCTTTGATTTTTTTTTATCATTAAAAGCTTTGATCATATTCTGTTGTATACACTTTTAATTATAAGAATAACATTATATATCAATAAAGAGTTTTATATGGTTGTTTCTCCATTGTAGAAACTAATATTATATAGTATACACAGTCAAGTTTGAGCAAGAACGGAAACATTTATGTACAAATGTGTTTAGGGTTGGGAGAGGGAAGCATTTTCACCAAGAAGTCTTCTACAGTGTGCAACAACATTATATTAAAAAAAACATTGATTAAAATCTACTTGAAACACTAAAACTACATTCTGTGACAGGTGAAAGAAATTCATGTTTTCCATGAATGTTAATTTCAAGAAAAATGACATTTTCTTGTTACATCAGGAAAGTTCTATATTAGAGTGCTCTTATTTTGATAGTGTTACCCATGGCCGTAATTCCGAAATAAAACAGTTGTGACCAGTTACAGATCAAGTTTACGTTTCGTTCCGGTCCAATGATTTTTGGCCGAGTTATGGCCCTTGGACTTTGAAATTTGGTCAAATATTTAGTTGTCACCACTTTTTAGCTCACCTGGCCTTTAGGCCATATGAGCTATTGCCATCACTTTTCGTCCATCGTCCGTCATCCGTCCGTCAACATTTCACATTTTAATCTTCTCAGAAACCACTGGTCCAATTGCAACCAAACTTTGGTGGAATGGTCGTTGGGTGGTCCCCTTCCAAAAGTGTGTCCGGTGATCCCGACTTCCAACCAAGATGGCCACCAAGCTAAAAATAGAAAAAAAGGGGGATGGAATTTGAAAAAAATCTTCTCCTCTGAAACTACTGAGCCAATCTCAACCAAACTTTGCTGAAATGATCCTTGGGTGGTCCCTTTCCAAATTTGTGTCCAGCATTTCAGACCTCCGACCAAGATGGCCACCACAGCCGAACTTAATTTAACATAGGACCCTATGGGAAATTCCCATAAAAATCTTCTTGTCTGAAACCATTTGCTCAATAAGAACTAAATTTTGATGAAATAGTCATTGGATAGCTCTCTTCCAAAAATGTGTCCGGCGGTTCGGCCCTTCGACCAAGATGGCCCCCACAGCCGAACTTAGCTTAACATAGGACCCTATGGGAAATTCACATAAAAACCATCTTGTCTGGAACCAGTAGCTCAATTAGAACCAAACTTTGATGGAATAGTCATTGGATGGTCCTCTTCCAAAATTGTGTCCAGCAGTCGCGCTCTCCCACCAAGATGGCCACCACTGTGCAGTTGTGTTGTTATTGAAAGCAGCTTTGATCCAGGTGAGCGATTACAGGCTCCTGGGAGCCTCTGGTTTTCGCTATGCTTGGAGATATTGACTTGATTTTTGGTATACGAGTGTATAATGATGAGTTACAGATCAAGTTTACATTTCGTTCCGGTTCAATGATTTTTGGCCGAGTTATGGCCCTTGGACTTTGAAATTTGGCCAAATATTTAGTTGTCACCACTTTATTTCACTATGATTTGAGATTTTTGGTATGAGAGGCTTGAGTGTATAACCATAAGTTAAAGATCAACTTTGAAATTCATTTGTTATTCTTAGCCTATTACTGAGGGAATTAAAAAAGGGTGAAACATTTGTGAGCCACCTTAATATTCACGGTGGGGACATTCGACACATCTAAAAAAAAATTGGGGGGGAGGGGGGAAATTTAATTGTAGCTAGCTAATGCTCTAGAAATTCGTTTTTAGACAACTTCTCTCCAAATTTATACATACTCTTTATTTCAAGAATATCTGTTAAGTTTAATAATGAGTGACATCAGAATACTTTTTTTTTTTTTTAATTAAAATCTTTTTTAATGAAATAAAGAATTTAATTGTTTGCATACTTTCTAAACTATTTAATTATTTTTTTTATTGTTGAAAATGTGAAATATAGCTAAAAAAATTGTAATTCCAAATTTTTTTAATTTAAATTTTCATAGTTTAAAAAAGGCAACTGCTTTTGATATATTCATCTGTGATCCATTCTAAGATATATTTTTTTTATACATTTCAGTATTAGTGGATGTCTGTTTATCGGTGAACCGTCCTTATTTCTTGTTTAAAATTTGACTTTTTATCAAACATATAATCTGATTTACTTACAAATAGACAATTGTATGTCATTTGACACATTCAAATACCGGTAATAATTTAATATCTGTTACATAATCATAAAAATGCAAAAACCTTGAAAAAAAATCTGTATAAGATTATTGTCTTAAAGACAAACCCCTATCACAGGGGCTTATCTTTAAGACATATATATTTTACTGTATTAACAAAAATCTGCACCCCTATATGATTTAAGACATATACATATAACTTTACCAAAAAAAATATGCATCCCTACCTACCATACCCAGCCTTCGTCCCTTGTTGGGTAGGTAGGGGTGCATATTTTTTTAATAAAGTTAAATATATATGTCTTAAAAGAAGAGTTTTGAAGATACCAAAGGAGTAATCAGAATCTGTATATCGAAGAACAGACAACACAATGGCCAAAAGAAAAACTACAAAAGGACAAACAACGATCTACAAAACATACATATAAAACTAAAGATCGAGTAACACGAACCCCACTAAAATGCAGGGGAGCACTCGGGTAAGCCTCATATGATATGTTGTTTGTCCTTATAATACAGTTTGACTGCATATTTGTTTGTAATGATTAAAAGTGTAAATATTATAACATAATGTCCATTGTGTGTGGGTAGTTGGCATGTTGTACATATACTATAAAGTTTAATAATGTCAAGGTCAAGTTGTAAATATATTACTACAATGTAACATATTCTGCATGACATTGTCTTCCACTTCTCAAGTGTGAAACATACATAAAAATAAATTAAAATTTCAATTCTATCTATTTATTTACACCTTTGATCTAAAATAGAGGCTTTCTATAAAATGTCAATATCTGTGTGTTATACAATAACACTTATTAGCCAGCTTGTGCCCCAGGCTTGTTTTTATAGACCTATATAATTAATGCCAGGTCTTATAAAGATAAACAAATTTATACTTAATATTGATACTTATCTAGACAACAAAAATCAAAGGTCTTTTGATGTTTTGTTTTGATGGGGGTTTAAGTCTCCTCACAAATTTTAAATAAGGGGATTCGGAACGGAAAATTTTGAGGGGTAACTCGGAAAATTCTATACAGAAATTAAAAAAAATAAAAATATATATCTATCATTTTAACTATCTTCAATTTTCTGTTTATATTATAATCATTTTTTTTTTGCTTTGAATTTCGATAATATAAATAAAAATAAAAATCAGTAACCATGTGGATGGATAATGTGACCTTGGCCTTTGACCTACAAACCTCAATATCAATAGGCTTCCTCCTCTCACCATCAGGCATGTGTGTACCAAGTTTCATTTAGATCCAACATTTCGTTCTTAAGATATTATGCGGAAACGAAAAAAGTATCAAATTTTTGTTCTATATTTAGAAGTTGTGACCTTGACCTTTGTCCTACAAACCTCAATATCGATAGGCTTCCTCCTTTTACCATCAGGCATGTGTGTACCAAGTTTCATTTAGATCTGACATTTTGTTCTTAAAATATCGTGTGGAAACGAAAAAAGTATCAATTTTTTGTTCTATTTTTAGAAGTTGTGACCTTGACCTTTGTCCTACAAACCTCATTATCAATAGGCTTCCTCTTCTCACCATCAGGCATATGTGTACCAAGTTTCATTTAGATCCTACATTTTGTTCTTAAGATATTGTGCGGAAACGAAAAAAGTATAAATTATTTGTTCTATTTTTAGAAGTTGTGACCTTGACCTTTGTCCTACAAATCTCATTATCAATAGGCTTCCTCTTCTCACCATCAGGCATATGTGTACCCAGTTTCATTTAGATCCTACATTTTGTTCTTAAGATATCGTGCGGAAACGAAAAAAGTATCTAATTTTTGTTCTATTTTTAGAAGTTGTGACCTTGACCTTTGTCCTACGATTCTCAATATCAATAGGCTTCCTCCTCTCACCACCTGACATGTGTGTACCAAGTTTCATTTAGATCAAACATTTCATTCTTAAGATATTGTGTGAAAACGATTGCGCCACACGGACGCCTGGACGTCATTTATCATATTATAAGCCGAGTTTGACTTCGTCGCAACTCGGCTAAAAATGTTCAGCCGTGTAATGGTTTGCCTGCTTGCCTTGAGTGTGGTAGAATGTGGTTTCCGATCCCTGTTCTGCTGACAAACCACAGACAGTTGGTATTAGCTGTTTCTCCACAGGATAATCTGTCCAAGTGGAGCCACATCTTTATTGTGGTCTATTTTTTGTTGTTGTTATTATCAAATGAGCTTAGTAAAGATTGTCAGTGACCAAAAAACTGACTGCCACGATATAACTGAAATATTGTTGAATATGGTATTAAACAACCCATTACTTACTCAATCAAAAATATCACAACAGGTTCAGTTGATAGAAATAAGGATGGTTATGATCTTGTTTTACTATTTAACACTGCCACACATTTGTGCCTGTCTCAATCAATGTAGTAATTTATACTGTTCATAAAATCTCATGTTCCATTATAAGTTTATAAGGAACCTAAATAACTGTTGAAGTTTTCATGGTCAAATTGTTAACCATCAATATAGTATTTGTGAACTTCAAGAATGCAAGACTGTTTAAATCGTGAAAATTTGAAAACTAGTAATCAAAAAATTATATAAAGATTATGACGAAAAACTGCAGAATGCTTGCGTTTGTGAGTGAAAATTTCAGTAAAGTTGGTAAAAAAAAGTTTTGAAAAAATGTGATTTTACATGAAATATATAAAAAAAAATAAGAAATGATTCACAATTATGTCCACTTAGATCTAAGTATATGATTGATTTTGTAGGTATTTTTTTTACTTTAATTTATATAGTAATTTATACTTGACCATGTGAACATGCGAGGTGTTGGGTTTCAGTAATAACGATATAATTGAAAAGGTACATTTAAAATTCTGTAAATTACTACTTCATTTAAAATCATCTACACCATCATATATGATATATGGTGAACTTGGGAGATATCCTTTGGAAATAGACATAAAAAGTAGAATTATATCATTCTGGGCTAAATTGCTATCTGGAAAAGAGTTCAAATTGTCAAAAATAATATATAATTTATGTTATTGTATGACAATCAAAAACGTGGAACATTTTACGTGGCTAGATAATGTTAAAAAAATTCTAATGAATATGGATTCGCGTATATTTGGAACACACAAACCTTTGTTGACCCAAACTGGCTTCGACTTACAATTATTAGAAACCTACAAGATCAATTTGAACAATATTGGCATTCTTTATTAGATAATGCATCAAAAGCTATAAATTACAGATTGTTTAAAGATTATTTTGGCATGGAAGTATACTTTGATATTTTAGATAACAAAAATGTTGTAGAGTTATGCAGATTTAGAACAGCAAATCATAAATTACCTATTGAAACTGGAAGATGGAATAACACCAATAGAAATAACAGAACTTGTACGCACTGTAATAAAAATGAACTCGGTGATGAATTTCACTATATTTTAGATTGCCCATTCTTTGAACAAGATCGAAACATCTATATACCAAAGTATTACTACAGTAAGCCAAATGTTTTAAAATATAAATTACTGTTATCTTCCAAAAAGAAATCAGAACTGATAAAACTAAGTAAATTCATTAATCACATAAATAAAACTGTATGTACTTCGGCTTAACCTACTGAATTGTTCATCTCTGTACATTTCTTCATTACTTACGTACTTAGTATAACATGCTATTGTATATTGTATATATTGTACATATGTATTTCTCTATACCTTGTCAAATTATGATAGTTTATTGAGAATAAAAGATATATATAATGTTTTGAGTTAATTGTATATATCATCATGATATCCTTTTTTAACCATATTTTTCCAGTGTAGAAATCTGTTTAATAGTTGGATCAGATCAACAGAAATATTTAAAAAGTTTCTAATGTGAAACTGTTTCTTAGAAAAACGGTTGGTTTACATTTCTTATCATAAAATATTAAGATTCTCAGCTTAAAAGATATGAATTTTGACCATTTCAAATAAATCTATGGTAATTTTGTAAATAAATGATAACTTCCAATACAGTTTGTAATAAACAGTAGGAATGACAAATGTAACAGTAGGAATGACAAATGCAACAGTAGGAATGACAAATGTAACAGTAGGAATGACAAATGTAACAGTATGGAAGGTTTGTCATGTTCATTCTTTATATAAAAAAAGGTGAACACTCTGTAAGGACATTGATATTTATTGAATAATAAATACAAAAAAATAATAATAGATATTTGTAATTGAGATGGTTAAAATGACAAAAATGAGATTTTATGTTATAAACTGACATGAGATTTTCTGTTATAATTCATATCCATTATATAATTTATTTTGTAGTAAAACAGCTGGCAGATTGTTGACAGAGGAGATTGTATAACTAGTGTACAGCCATGATAATCAGATAGTTTATAATCAGCTAATGTTTTAACAGTTGTTGACCTTTATAGAATACTACCCTGTTATAAGTAGATATACTGTATTTATATATAAAAAACCAACATGTTACATGGATGAAATAATGAGAAAAAATTATGTATTTTTTTATGTTACAGGCAGCACCACAAATTTGCTGTTTGGTAGTGATTTTATCAAGGAATTATCTCCCTTTCTGGTTCAATTTGTTTTTTAAACCGATTCTCTGATAGCCAATAACAGTTAACAATCATATGGAAAATATCTCCAATTTTTTGCATTGATATCCAATTTTTTTCTATGAAAAAAATAATAATCATAGAATTATGAATAAGACTTTTTATATTTCAAAACGAAAAATGCAGTTATTTTTCAAATTTGATTATTATTATATAAGTACTTTCAGTATAGATTGATAATTTTAAGAATTCACCTTTATTTTAACATTCAGTGTGGGTTGTACGAATTCAAATTAGAGACATATTTTTTATATTATCATCATTTTCATGCCAAATTAATAAAAATAAGACTAGTATACATGTATGTATGTATGTATTATATCTAAGTTAGCTATTAACTGCTATTGTCCCCCACATTTATGTATTTAACGAAACCTAGAGTATTCTTTGATAAACTTACTCTATATTTATTTTTTTTAATTTTTTTTGGGGGGGGGGGTGGTAATCTAACCCTTTCAATTATTTATGGCAAAATAAAATAGTTATTAAGAACTGGAATACAAAGTAATTTGCCATCTATACATAGTAGTTCTATAGACTAATTAAAGTAGAATATTGACACAGTATGTATGTCTGTAGTACAATGACCTTTGATTACTTCCTGGTCTGTTGGCCATGTTAACAGAGGGTGGTCTTCTATAAAGATAAAATTATATCTTAATAATATAACTGTGTTATTGTGTAGTCATTTTTTTCATTTAATAACTATATTTATATTTGTTGTATTTATGATCATACTTGTACATGTACCACAAATGACAGTTTTAAGGAATAAATGTATCTTGCTGTCATATTTCTCAGATAGTACATATATATGTATTGATATAAATCAGAGGCAGATCAAGACTTCTGCAAAAAGGGGGCCGCTAAATCATGTAGTTCTAAACGGAGGGGACCAAAGCTTGCCCAAAAATATCTCATTGAATTTTGACAAATTTCTAGATATAAAGTCACACACCCCACTTTTGCTGGATCTACCTATGTATATAGATTTGTTTTATATATAAAAAAAAAAAGATATGTTTGAAAGTGGCATTAAACACCATAATCTCTAACATCTATAAAAAAAAATATGTTCTCTCTTTTATTTTTAACATTAAGAGAACATAGAATTGTTTTATAGTATGATAGGAATGGTGAAATAAAACCTAAAAAAAATCTCTTGTTTCCACTAATCCTACCAACCCGAATTGTTAGTACCTACCCTAAAGAAGTAAAAATGGGTAAAAAAAAGGTTTGCCTATGTGGACCTACCTACTTTTTTCAAGAATGTCAGCCGAAATGCAGGTTTTTTTGGGGGGGAGGGGTGTCTTAGAAGAGAAAATTTGACAAATTGATCAAATATCTATGTTTCCTGATAACTGATACAATTAATTGGTTATAACATGTTTCTACCCTGATATCTTATAAACTCATTTAAATGGCATTGTTCTGTTGGAGGAGTCCATGTATGAATTCTAGTGATAAGTAACAATTTAATGGTACATTGTACAACAGATAACTCATCAATAAATTACAGGAAATTTCTTTTTAAGAAAAGAAACCATGAAATTATAAATGTGTAAAGATTTAATCTTAACCCGTTTGTAACTTATTGTTTTTAGAAAAAAAAAAGTAATCTGAGTTTTTCCCTTGATTTTTCACACAGTAGCATATATTACATTTATGGTAAGAAAAAAACCATGACAAAATCCTAGCTGCACAATATGTATGCAGAATACCTTGTTCAATAACCTTTATTGATAGTGTAATGTGTAGGAGAACCAAGTAATTGTTTGTTTTTTTTTATTGCACACCTATTAACAGAATAAGATCTGTTTTTTTTTATGTCATGTCTTTGTTATTGCCATAGTAAATGTCATTATACATATGTTAAATATATGTTAAATATATACTGCATGTATTATGTTGTAAATAAACATGTCTTCTGGCAGAAGTATATACTTGTAATCTGGGGGTGGGGGGAGAAAGAAGGTTGCCATTGTTGGCAGTGAACATCACAGCTGTTCCAACTCTGTCAAATTCTGGAAACAGAATTTATATCTCATTCAGTTGATCTATAGAAGTTAAAAATATAAGCGACTGAGTAAAACTTCTATTTTTCCAATAAAGCATATTTTCATATTTTCCAACAAACTGTTGTAGAAGGTTGTGGATTATCTTTTATTTCTCTTGTCTGGTTCATAACCTTAGTGGCTGGTGAAATTTTTATTGAAAGAGTTAAAAGTTGATAAATGTGGTAAATAAATTACATTTTGTCACTAGATAGCAACTTGTAATTCTGCCTTCTACCATTTTCTACCAAAAAAAACTTGAAGAAAAAGTATAAATATGAAGATTATAGAATTACATGATGTATTCAATCATTTTACATAGTTGTAAATGTCATATGTAAATTTTGGTTACAGTATAATAATAAATAAAGGTGTATTTGATTTTTTTATTATATTTTTTTTCTGTATATAACTCAAGTGTACTGTGTTTTTATAGAATGTAAAAGATCCCAACAGAAAACAATCTGGTTATAAGATAGATCCATTTAGAGGATGCACTCATAAAAGTAGAGTAAGAAATTCTGGATACAATGTTAACAAAAAATAAAATAATTTCACAGTTTTCCTTGATACCAACAGAATACAATGATATTTCTCTTAAAGGATTGACACTGGTCAGAAATTCAGGACATAGTGTTAACAGAAAATAAAATAATTTCACAGTTTTCCTTGATACCAACAGAATACAATGATATTTCTCTTAAAGGATTGACACTGGTCAGAAATTCAGGACATAGTGTTAACAGAAAATAAAATGATTTCACAGTTTTCTCTGTTTATAAACTGATTTTTGCAATATCAGATTGGATCAGGGTCAAAATACAAATTCTGTTAATAAAGAGAATGATTTTTAATCCACTTTTATCAGAATATCTACAGTGAGACTTTATCTAAGAACATAGAACCTGTTATCTGTAAACAAAAATGTAAACAACTTTAGCAGATCTGTTTATTATTTGTATCAATTTTGGTCAGTCAGATAATAATTTAGAGAAACATTTTGAGATTTCGATCAACTTTGACCTAAACCATTTTATTAAAAACTGTAAAATGTGGTCTGTTTGTGGATCTGATAGATGTAAAAGTTAGAAGGTCTTGTGCCTTACTCCAGGATAAATGAAAATAATAAAGTGGACTGTATGTGGGTCCACCCTTATCCTAAAATAATTTAAAGTAATAATGTGATCAAACTCAAATACATATATAGAAGTAGAGTATCTCTCTCCTGGTAATGATTGTCTGTAGTTCAGTCTCATGTGAAAAAAGCTTAACCAAGCATGCAGTATTTGAAAAATGTGTCATTTTCTTTATTTTATTTATATCAGCAATTGTGTTTTGAAATGTGACACAATTTAAAAATATAGAAAATATTTATGTACCACTTCCTAAATAAAAAGGGAAAGAAAGAAGAAACTATTTTTTTTTATAGTGTTTGACATTAATTAACATAATATTATATAAACATATTTCTACACATTTTTATGTTAACATATTTAGCATCATTTAATTAATTTTGTGTATTGTTATTGTTCATTAAACAGAATAAATAATCTTTTCTTTTACATTTTTTGTTAAAGTTTACCATTTTTCTGCCTTCAACTTTATTAGTCCGTCCGTCCGTCACATTAAAATTTTTGGTATGTGGCTATATCCAGATGAGTTACAGTTTAAGTTCAAATTTCGTTCCGGTCGAATCATTTTTGGCTGAGTTATGGCCCTTGAACTTGTATTTTTTGGTCAAATTTTAAGTTGTCTGGACTTTTTTTTGACATCCTTTGAGATATTGACTTGATATTTGGTATGTGGCTATATCTAGATGAGTTACAGTTTATGGTCGAATGATTTTTGGCTGAGTTATGGCCCTTGAACTTGTATTTTATAATCTAGTCACTGCAAGGTGATACTTCTAATATTTTAGGTCCTCTGATTTTTGCGGCCGGTAGGGTACAATGTATTGCTATGTGCAATACTCTCAGAATTCATTAGATACAAGTTTCACAAAAAAAGCAATATTGATGCCATATCAGTTGCTGAAATGCAGATATTACCAAGCTACACTATCCCACAGCTACAAAAGCATACAGAGATTACCAAGCTACACTATCCAACAGCTACAATACATACAGATATTACCATGATACACTATCCCACAACTACAATACATACAGAGATTACCATGATACACTATCCCACAGCTACAAAACAAACAGAGATTACCAAGCTACACTATCCCACAGCTACAAAACATACAGAGATTACCATGCTACACTATCCCACAGCTACAAAGCATACAGAGATTACCAAGCTACACTATCCCACAGCTACAAAACATACAGAGATTACCAAGTTACACTATCCCACAGCTACAAAACATACAGAGATTACCATGCTACACTATCCCACAGCTACAAAACATACAGAGATTACCATGCTACACTATCCCACAGCTACAAAACATACAGAGATTACCAAGCTACACTATCCCACAGCTACAAAACACAGAGATTACCATGCTACACTATCCAACAGCTACCAAGCTACACTATCCAACAGCTACAAAACACAGATATTACCAAGCTACACTATCCCACAGCTACAATACATACAGAGATTACCATGCTACACTATCCAACAGCTACCAAGCTACACTATCCAACAGCTACAAAACACAGATATTACCAAGCTACACTATCCAACAGCTACAAAACATACAGAGAATACCAAGCTACACTATCCCACAGCTACAAAACATACAGAGATTACCATGCTACACTATCCAACAGCTACACAACACAGATATTACCAAGCTACACTATCCAACAGCTACAAAACATACAGAGAATACCAAGCTACACTATCCCACAGCTACAAAACATACAGAGATTATCAAGCTACACTATCCAACAGCTACAAAACATACAGAGAATACCAAGCTACACTATCCAACAACTACAATACATACAGAGATTACCAAGCTACACTATCCAACAGCTACAAAACATACAGAGATTACCAAGCTACACTATCCAACAACTACAATACACAGATTACCAAGCTACACTATCCCACAGCTACAAAACATACAGAGATTATCAAGCTACACTATCCAACAACTACAATACATACAGAGATTACCAAGCTATACTATCCAACAGCTACAATACACAGATTACCAAGCTACACTATCCAACAGCTACAAAAACAGATTACCAAGCTACACTATCCCACAGCTACAAAACATACAGAGATTATCAAGATACACTATCCCACAGCTACAAAACGTACAGAGATTACTAAACTACACTATCCCACAGCTACAATACATACAGAGATTACCAAGCTACACTATCCCACAGCTACAAAACATACAGAGATTACCAAGCTACACTATCCCACAGCTACAAAACATACAGAGATTACCAAGCTACACTATCCCACAGCTACAAAACATACAGAGATTACCAAGCTACACTATCCAACAGCTACAAAACATACAGAGAATACCAAGCTACACTATCCCACAGCTACAAAACATACAGAGATTATCAAGCTACACTATCCAACAGCTACAAAACATACAGAGATTACCAAGCTACACTATCCCACAGCTACAAAACATACAGAGATTACCAAGCTACACTATCCAACAGCTACAAAACATACAGAGAATACCAAGCTACACTATCCCACAGCTACAAAACATACAGAGATTATCAAGCTACACTATCCAACAGCTACAAAACATACACAGATTACCAAGCTACACTATCCAACAGCTACAAAAACAGATTACCAAGCTACACTATCCCACAGCTACAAAACATACAGAGATTATCAAGATACACTATCCCACAACTACAAAACATACAGAGATTACTAAACTACACTATCCCACAGCTACAATACATACAGAGATTACCAAGCTACACTATCCAACAGCTACAAAGCATACAGAGAATACCAAGCTACACTATCCCACAGCTACAAAACATACAGAGATTACCAAGCTACACTATCCCACAGCTACAAAACATACAGAGATTATCAAGCTACACTATCCAACAGCTACAAAGCATACAGAGAATACCAAGCTACACTATCCTACAGCTACAAAACATACAGAGATTATCAAGCTACACTATCCAACAGCTACAAAACATACAGAGATTACTAAACTACACTATCCCACAGCTACAATACATACAGAGATTACCAAGCTACACTATCCCACAGCTACAAAACATACAGAGAATACCAAGCTACACTATCCAACAGCTACAAAGCATACAGAGAATACCAAGCTACACTATCCCACAGCTACAAAACATACAGAGATTATCAAGCTACACTATCCCACAGCTACAAAACATACAGAGATTACCATGCTACACTATCCCACAGCTACAAAACATACACAGATTACCAAGCTACACTATCCCACAGCTACAAAACATACAGAGATTACCAAGCTACACTATCCCACAGCTACAAAGGATACAGAGATTACCATGCTACACTATCCAACAGCTACAAAACACAGATATTACCAAGCTACACTATCCCACAGCTACAAAACATACAGAGATTATCAAGCTACACTATCCAACAGCTACAAAACATACTGAGATTATGAAGCTACACTATCCCACAGCTACAAAACATACAGATATTACCATGCTACACTATCCCACAGCTACAAAACATACACAGATTACCAAGCTACACTATCCCACAGCTACAAAACATACAGAGATTACCAAGCTACACTATCCCACAGCTACAAAGGATACAGAGATTACCATGCTACACTATCCAACAGCTACAAAACACAGATATTACCAAGCTACACTATCCCACAGCTACAAAACATACAGAGATTATCAAGCTACACTATCCAACAGCTACAAAACATACTGAGATTATGAAGCTACACTATCCCACAGCTACAAAACATACAGATATTACCAAGCTACACTATCCCACAGCTACAAAACATACAGAGATTACCAATCTACACTATCCTACAGTTTCCTGTTGGAATGATGAAAGTTGATAAGTGACGCGAAGAAAAAAGGTCTGTTGTATTGTTGATGTTCAGCAAAGGTAGGTGTTTTATGCATCATTTTGTAGATATTTAAATGATCGTAGTTTCAGATGATGTAGGCCATTCCTCCATGCTGGCGTCCGTCGAGTTGAAAAAACGCGAAAAACTCGATGACATAGATTTTTTTTACAAATGAAAGGTTTCTTACCTTGTGGTATAATTAGTATCTAGCAGGGGCGGATCCAGGATTTGAAGTTAGGGGGGGGGGGGCGCACTTAAGAAAATTGCGCCGAGCGGAGGGAGGCGAGAAAATGTTTGGGCTATTTCGTGTGAAAAATCACGATTTTACACCAAAAAATCATGTTTTTTCCAATTTTAGGGGTATATTTTTCCTACCAGAAACCCACGGTATATATCCATAACGGAACCTTCGCGATGCACATCGACATTACGCGATTTTTCGGGAACAAGTAACGGATCCTTGGTAGATTGTTGAGGTAAGTTGAAAAACCGGTCTCTTTATTTTTACGATTTAATACGATCAAAGATGTCTAGGAACTGTATATTAAGTGTCACAGAACTCAGCTATTATTACATTTGCCATTTCTACAAGATTTATCACATCTGTTCATACGCAGAAGCGGCATTTATAAAAACGATTGCAGTTTTCACCACATCAACATATTGAAAAGACGTTTTCATCACATAGTTTGTTTTATATCATCAATTTAACAGTATTCTGTTATTTGATTATTAGCTAGAGTATATCTTGGATGTTCATTTCAATGCCATGACAAATATGAAAACCAATTAATGTATAATAAAATCAATAATGATGTGATGAAAAAATTTCATCTCTGCAAAGCAACGGATGTTTATGATTGTGGAACTACAACCTTCGGGATTGCCAAAGGAAATATTCAAAGCGTTCTTACACTGGTAATTAGGGACCCCGGGGAGGAGGGGTAACAACCATACTTTTTACGGGATGTACCACTGAAGGATCGATTGATTGATTGAATGGGGTTTAACGCCACTTTCAGCAGTATTTCAGCTATATCGTGGCGGTCTGAAGGATTGAAAACTGGCCCAAATTAATATATCCTAAACAGGTATATTATACACTATATTTGGCCATTTTTTTACTAGAAAAGGAGAAAAATTGCCTCCAAATTTATATAATTGTTTCATAAGCTTACAAAACTTGTTATCCTTTCATATATTTGCACACCCCAGTATACCGTAAACAAAATAGGAAGTTGCCCCCTTCCTTATCGGGAAGCACCTTATTAAACCCCGTCATCGTTTTTGTAAGAAAAGTTTTAACTTATGAATAAACTCTTTATTTCTTAGTTAATGCAGGTTAATTAAGTTAGTTTGCGGAAATATTTTTCCACAACATTTTACTTCCGCCTACAATATTTATATTTAGAATTAACCAGATTAGCACATTTTATTAATAAGGTTGTTTAATTAAAATGCAGAATATAACTAAAATACCCTTTTTCTGACTTATCACCCTTTGATATCCGGGAGGGGATATCGATAAAATATATAGATTGTCGAAATCACAGCGGCTTGTAGCCGCAAAGCCCCCCCCCCCCCCCCCCCCCCCCTTTTTAAAAAAAACCACAACATTTTTTCCCTTTTAATATTGTTGATAGATATAGTTTTGAAAAATTACATCATAAATTTTGTAAAGCAGTTCTAGGTATCAAGAAAACATCTTGTAATATCTCAGCAAAATCTGAATTGGGTAGACTACCATTAGACTCATTTATAAAAACACAAGTTATGCTCTACTATTCCAGGATTCAGTCGGATGGAATAAATCCCCTTGTTAAGGAAGCATTTAATATAAATAAAAATATAAGTAATGAAAATATTTATACATGGTACACCTTTGCCACCGAAATATTTAAAGAAGTAGAACTTAATAAAAATAATTTTGAAGATTTTAACAAACTCTTTTTACTTGTCAAGGATACATTTAAAAATACGTTTTAAAAAAATATAAAAGAAAAATATGAAGAAAAAATACTTGAAAAAATATCAAACTTAGATGATAGTTCAAAACTGTTTCTATTTAGTAAATTAAAAACAGACATTAAACTAGAAGTCTATTTAAAACTTACAAACAATTTTTAACAATCGACAACTTTTAACTAAATTTAGAACGAGTGATCATCCATTAGAAATCGAACTAGGTAGATACACAAAAATTCCCAGACATCAAAGACTCTGTAAAACTTGTAAAGTACTAGATGATGAGATTCATTTTTTTCTACAATGCCAAATAAATAATAATCTTAGAAATGTTTTAATAAATAATATTAAAAAGTATCATGCTAATTTCGACCAACTGAACTTTTTCTCCCAATTAAAAATTATATTAATTCCTGATCAAGAATTTTTGCCCAGTGTTGTTGACTATATAAAGCAATCGTTAGAATTGCGAAAATGAGATTCACATTGGTTAATGTATAACTTTAACTATGAATAATGACATTTCTTTATGTTGTTCATGTATATATGTTTTGTAATGTTGTATTGTATTGTATTGCTTTACCCGCAAGGGTTTTATTTGCAATAAAGATTATTATTATTATTATTATATTGGGGTTTTTTTTTTTTACATTTCAAGACGAAAATTCCCTAAAAGAAAGATATAATGAGAAGAGATATCAATTTTATTTTTTCTTTCTTTTCGGTAATTTTCTTCTAAAATGTGAAAAAAAAAACAATGAAAGGGAAAAATGATTTTTTTTTCAAAAAGGGCAGGGGTTATAGAGCTTTGCAGCTACAAGCCTCTGTGGTCGAGACACTGGGTCGAAATCGCAGACTGATGGAATGGACAGTAGGACACGGACCATTGTATAAAATAACAAAAGTACCGAAACTGAAGTAAATTTGAGTTCTGCAATTTTCGACAACTTATGTCTCATCAGTGCAGATAAAATCAAAACACTAGGAAGATCAAAATCCAAAAGATGTTTAAGAGCTGATAGAGAACAAATAACCTTAAGGGCATAAAAGTGAAGCCAAAATCAGGTAAGGACAGAGCTTTGCACGAGGGAGATACTCCTTAGTTTTATAAATTTCTAAACTTGAGATATTGTAAATAACCTGCGAAAAGTCGCGAAAGCGAGACAAATTGCGTACAAACATTTATGTTAAAGTTTTCTGCTAAGGTCCATTTCCCAAAGACTACTAATGGGAAGTCATTGATATTTGGCATGGATGTTGGTGTAGGGTAGTACATGCCAGTCTGCCATATGACATGTGACCTTAACCTCATTTTCATGGTTGAGTGGACTTGTTAAGTTTTTATGATAAGGTAGATTTCTCTGCAACTATACTTGCTAGGTTGATGATTATGGGTCAAATTATTGTCGTAAAGGGTCCGTTGCCTCCAAGTCGCGAAGGTCGAGGTGCCACATTTTAACACGTTTTCTATAAATCGTAAAGGTGCCGTTACGAACCTTTTCTATTAAAAATCGAATTTAATGGGCTTTAATGAAGACTGGGTTAGGAGTTGGTGCATTTAGGTTTCTTCTTTTAATAATTGTTAAAGTTTGAGAGCTAAAAGGTGGAAAAAAGCAAATATTCATAAAAGATATGTCCGAAATTTCACTTTACATTGACAGTCATCTCGTTGGAAAGCGTGCGAAACGCATTTTCAGCAGACGTATGTGAATGGTTTTTGGTTTTGGATTGAATCATACATCAGAGAGTTCCGTGAGAGCAAAATATACGATATATTTACCTTCCTTCCTTGCAGCTATCCATTATTATGTGGCTTTCCCACTTGTTGACATCATTTTCTACATCTACATCTACTAGGTACAGAACTCTGTCTTTGCAGACCGTTACGTTCCGGCAAAACTATTGCGCTGCGGTGGCGGAAAAGAGTTAAAGAATGAACTGTGAAGAGAATATATAATCCAATCAACTGCAAGAAAAAGATTGAAAAGAAATAAAGAATCAAAAGACCCCAAATTGATTTCTGTTCTTCTGATTAGACCAATCCAGGTACCGTAGTGGCCTCTGGGCATACACCCAACCGGCACAGCTCTAATCTTCATTAGAACTTACTAACAATTTGGGCCCTGTGAGATTTAGAACTGAAGAGAAGCCAACCCCCGCTTGAAGGATACGAAGTCGGAGGCCTCAGCAACTGTTGCTGGTAGCATATTCCAGGTACTATTATAGGTATAGTTCTGGGGAAGAAACTGAACTTCAGAGTGTCTGTCCTAGTGATATATTGTAACTTCTTCTTTTGAGTGTGTAGTTTTAGTCCTGGTCTTAGATGGTGTAAGATAGTGATCAGCTGGAATATCCATCAAGTTTTTGACAATTTTGTAGAACATAGTTAGTTGAATCTTGGTTCTTTTCGATTCTAGAATTTCCCACTTTAGTTGTTGTACTCTCATTGACACTACTGGTTGTGGTATAATTGTTTGTGGTGTATCTTGCAGCTCTTCGTTGTGTCATTTCTAATTTCTGTATAGACTGTTTGTGGTGGAGGTTCCATATTGATGCACAGTATTCAAGGTTTGTGCGTACCAGACTGAAGTATGCAGCAGATTGTATCTCCTGGTTGGTGATTCTTATGTTTCTTTTCAGGAATCCAAGCATGTTGTTAGATTTCTTTGTTGTTCTGTCAATGTGATGGCTCCAAGATAGATCATGACTTAGATCAACACCTAAATATTTTGTAGTGTCTGCTGCTACTAATTGGTGTCCTTTCAGATGGTAGTTGAATAATATCGGGTTCTTGGATCTTGTTACTCGCATGATATTACATTTGTCTAGATGGAAAGACATACCCCATGTTTTCTCCCATTCTTCTAATGCAATTAGATCTTTTTGAAGTTCTAGAGTGTCTCTTTGGCTTTTCATCACAAAGGAACCGTTACTTATTCCCAAAGTATCGCGTAACGCATATTTGAGCGGAAAGGTTCCGTTATGGATATACACCGTGAAACAAGTGCCTGTGGCTTTTTGGGAATGATTTCTATAGTATTTCTTCTCTTTTTCCTTATTTGAATTGTTCGTGTCCATATTCATATAATCTTATGTTAACAGCAACTTATATGTGTCGATCCTTCCAAATATTATACTCATCAGAGACATAGATATGCTTAGTACTTATGTACCAATCTAATTTCTGCAAATTGCTTGTTTGTATACAAGAGAGAATGGACTTGCTACACACATATTGTTCAAATTGGTGTTTAAGTGTAAACCTTTCAAAAACAAATGTTGTTATTTTTAACAAAGCAGGTAAATGTTTGAAACATCCTATTTATTTTAACGGTACTTTAATCAGATCAGCTTCCTTATATAGATATTTAGGATTCACCATTTCAAGCAGCGGAAAATTCAATCAATGTAAACTTGACCTGTATAAGAAATCTATGAAGGCATACTTTAGATTACAAAATTGTTTGTCTTCAACAAATCCCAGTATAGACACCTTTCTACATCTTTATGATCATACCATTAAACCAATTCTAACTTATGGGAGTGAAATTTGGGGTATGTTTTCTGTTGATTCGTCCAGTTGTAGGAAAAAAAAGTGATTATTGTTTTTAAAATTTTTTCTCAACCAGCCATACAGAGCAATCACTTGTAAAAAAATTAAAATACATTCTTGGCGTAAATAGGAAAACTACCAATATTGCAGTTATGTCTGAACTTGGACGTTATCCTATATATTTCTCTGTAATTTTAGCTATGTTAAAATATTGTCACAGATTAGAAGGTCAACAGGAAGGTTTACTATTTGATGCTTATGTATGTAATAAAGAGTTACATTTGAGTAAAATCAATACATGGTATTCGAGTATATTATATATTATTGATGAATTGAAGATCAGGAGTTTAAATATCAAATTAGGTCAGTTGTGTAAACAAGTAAAAGAAAATATTTGTAACAGTTTTCTTGATTTTTGGAATGGAGAAAGGGTAGATGCCATTGGCAGCAACAGAGGTAAATTAGATACACACTTTTACATAAAGACCCATTTTGGGAAAGAGAAATATTTACAAATTAATAATTTTAAAATTCGACAGTCTATATGTAAGATAAGAGTCAGTACTCATTCATTAAATATTGAAACTGGCAGATATAAGAACATCAGATCAGAAAGAAAATGCACAAATTGTTCTAAGGGAGATATTGAAGATAAGAAACATTTTATTGTCGACTGTCCCTTATATGAAAATATTAAAGTAAAATTGTTTGATAAAGTTATTGACTTATGTCCAAATTTTAGATACATGGACACATCATCAAAATTTGTCTGGCTATTTACCAATGAACATGAACAAGTTTTGAAAAAATTAGGTAGCTTTATTGAAGAATGTTTTTTGCTGCGAGGACACAACTGAGCCTATAGATATCATTAGATTAGGTGAATTATTATAGTTATTATACATGTTATATTATATTAAATGTGAATTGATTTATGGTGGTATTTGATAGGCTCTGATCTGGCCGTGCAGTCACTGAACATAAATATGTTTTCCTGGTTTTTGTGTGTGTTTACATGTATCTTTGTATGTCTCCAATCGTCTCCAATCATTTCAATCATTGTATTAAATTGTTTGCCCCTTGTGGGCCCTTAATTGGCAATAAAAAATTCTTATTCTTATTCTTATTCTATACTGTTTATTACATTTATGTATTAGAATGTTTATTGTTTTTTTTTTTGTGTAATATAAATCATTGTAATGACTCTGCCCCTTGCTGGGACCTTGATTGGACAATAAAATCTTATCTTATCTTATCTTATACTTATACAATTAAATCCTCGAGAAAAATTTTACTGGTTAATGACCTGTGAAGATGTATCAATCTTAAAAGAGTTGTGTCACTTTATTTATAAATACTGCAGATAATTTAAATAACTGAATAACACTGCTTCAATTTTATTAACAAAATCTACATATTAATGTTTAAAATATATTATTGTTTGTCTGCACTAGACACGAGGAGGAATGCTCATTGCTAATCTTAGTAGATGCAATACATTTCCTGAAGCACTGTCCCTTGGTGTCTGTTGCAGATAAGCGATACATCTATTTATTCCCAATTTAGTTTATTACTCGAACTGCTTGCTTTCCTGGATCAGACACGGGGAGAATCGAAATGCGATTCTTAAGCACCGTCCCCTGGTGTCTCCTCCAGCTAAGTAATCACAGTCCTTTCATCAAACACATGATGTTTTACTACTTGAACCGCTTGCTTTGCTGGATCAGACACGGTGAGAATCATAACACAATTCTTAAGCATCGTCCCCTGGTGTCTCCTCCAGCTAAGTAATCGCATTCATGTAGTCCATTCTTCAACCATATGATACACTGCAACTATACATTACTCATTGCCTCTCATCGGGTCGTGCTGCCGAACACGGCCTATTTATTTATTTATTTATATATTTTTTGTAACATATATCATTTAAATAGTTAGAATTGTCTTGTTTAAAAACATATATCTCCGTTCTGTATTGTTGTAACTGTTGATATAATTATGAATGTATATTTGTTATTGCCCCTTGAGGGACCCTAATTGGAATAAAAATATTGTATTGTATTGTATTGTATTGTATACTAATCAGGGCCGCCAAGATAATTTTTGGACCCCAGGGCAAAGGAAAACTTGGCCCCCTCCTCCAATTCTCCAAATAATGATACTCAAACTAACTCCACCACGGTGTGTCATAACTATAAGCAAGGAATCAGTACAACAAAAATGAATTGATGAGAAAACAGCTTTCTACTTGTGTATTTGTCTCGGGACCCTTAATTATAAACTCATGGGTCCCGGGGCGCCGCCCCAGCTGACCCCCCTCTCAGTGGGCCTGATACTAATTATCCTATATGTAAATATGTAAAAAGAATTTTTTTTTAACAGGAGGGGGGTAATTCCGTGTCACGAGCGCCTGTGATTTTAATTTTGAAATTAAATGTTTGTTGGGTTTTATTTTGTGATATATTGTATAGCTAATAAAATATATAACAAAAATCTAATTTTAATTAAATTGCTAAGCATCGTACAGGTCTACTGAAAATAAGAAAAGTGGGCCAATATCTTCACGTTGAAAATGTGATGGTTTCACATTTGAATTCGGCTAAAAATAGAAGTAACGAAATCATACGAAGTTTGCCGATTGTTCACGTGATCTGAGTGATATAAAATCTAGTAACACGTGACAAAGATAATAAATATGGAACGTACCAACTCAAATGGAATATCCTCATGAATATTCATATTGAATGGAAAAAAACAGCTGATCGCTAAAGAAAAAGTGCAGACGATCGACACAGCACGTCCTGTCACATGCATCAACTGTAAATTAAATTAGTGCAATTATTATATCAAAGACTTGTTTATCTAGAGTTGACATTGAAGTTTTGACTTATTTGAAATGGAGTTCGAATCTCGAGACAGTTGTTGTAAATTGTTAGATCAAAATGCAGTCGTCGGCAGAACGAAGGTGGAAAAACTTTTGCAGAAACTAAAGATTCTAATGTTTAGGAATATTGGAAAGCCTGAGAGTGAAAATGGCATATTCGAAAGACGCAACGAAATAGCAAACAGTAAGTATGCCTAAACTATGATGAACTGGGTAAAACTTTTAACTATTTTTAACACCCGAATGAATGAGTGAAGACAATGACGACCAGTTCAGTTACTGAGTTATCCGAGCCCCTGTGAGTTATCCTATTATGGACTGCATTAAATGAGTTAAAATTCTGGTTATAAAAAGACAATTATCGTCTTTTCTCTTTTGATTTGCACATTGTTCAATATCATACGACGATGATGAATTGTTGTCTGTTTTTTAAATAACTCTGCACTATTTATTGTGTCATTGCCAAAAATAAGTCGCCGGTAATTCTAAGTCACCTGTGGCTATAAATAGAAAAGTATTCAACAACATATTAAATCGGTCATGCAGTATGGCAGTAAACATATTTTGCTGAGAAGAAATCCATAGTTTAGAAAGTATGCAAACATGTATTTATTGATTTTGTAGACCTTTGGACTTTATAAAGAATGATAAAATAATGTTATTGTCAATTATACAGTCACAGTCTTGTGACATTGCTGAATTGTTGATCATATAATGGGGGATAGCCTAGGGCCCTCCTTTTTGTAGCACCCCATCCCACACTTACTGAAAGTATTTTTCTGATTAATTGAGGTATTCAGCTAGTTGGTTTGAAGTATCAATTTATATTCTATTCTTGAATTAAGATCTATTCATATCATTAACATAAGTTTCAGCTGTAGATTACCACCCTACATGTATATAGTGAACTGCAACTGGATAATATTATTACTGAACTGCTACTGAAACTAAATTAATGATATTGATAATCAAACAATTGAGATAAAATAAAGCTAAAGAGTGATTGTTTGAAAATAACATCTTCTGATTTGAAGTATTCATTGTATTGACTATTGTCTCCCAAATTGGCCAAAACACAAAGACGACAACAGAATCTGTGATGGAAATCCAAGTTTGGCTTGGGACAGGCTTGAACATGTTTTTTTTTGTAGTGGAGAGTTAATCTGATTATTGTGATCTTTTATGATAAAGTAGATTTCCAGATGCCAAATACATTAGATAAAACAATAACTAAATCATTTCGCATGGGTCTTGCTTTTATATTTGATAATATATGTATTCTTCATTTCATTTTCAGACCAAGAAACAACAGTAGACAACTATGGTAGTATTGATTCTTTGTCATCCTTAGATTTAAAACAATGTAGCCATCTCATCCAAAGAATTCAACAAACACTTCGAGTAGTCAGAGATCAACAGTTAAAATGTGAAATATTGGTGCCATGTGGACTGATAAAAAAAATAGCTCAAGACATTGTACATATGGCCTACTATGAACCTTGTGGACTAAGAGGTTGTATGTTGTATATCAACCTTGAGGAGAAGAATCAGTGTAGACGATTAGCCAAACTTTCTTATGATCCAAACACAGTGGCAACCTTTGAACTGCATCTTACTTTAAAGGAAGAAACACGTAGGTGGTGCTTCTTTAAGAAACTGTTTATTTCTCTCAGTGGATGCATGAAAGACGTTGCATGGAGTTCTTCATGGAAACTGTTGTGTTCATCCTACAAACTGGAAAAAAAGAAATTGTATAGGAAAAATTAACTGTTATTGCTGAATCTGTGATGTTTTTAAGAAAATAGCTTGCAAAAATTTTGTTAAAATTTAGTTTGCTAAAATAGGTCATTGTATTATGAGATTATTGGAAACAGTGTAGAAGATCGAGACTAGATTTTTACATTAATTTCTCTTCTTTTTTTTTTATATTTTGACCTTGAAATTTGTACCTAAAAAATAATTTGTTTATGCAAGAAGGAAATTTTAGAAAGTAAATTTTATCAAAACTTGTGTACTTTTTCCACATAAGGCCTATTTTATTATTTTCTAGAAAAAATCATGTTGATTTCTAAACCCAGATTGGTCAGTATATATCTGATTGGTAATCATAATAAAACAAGTCTTACATTTGAAGCACTGAGTTTCAAAGCACTTGTGAAATTCAGTTCTAAGGAAACTACAAGTATGTTTTTTTTTAGAAAAAAAAATAATTACAATGTTTTAGAATAGTCTTAATGCAACATTCTGACAAATTACATGTATGTCAAAAAAACAAATTGTAATAATTTTGGCACAGGGACTGTCAGATCATCAAAAAACTCTTATGTAATATAGTATACACAGTTTGATCTCAACAACATGTATAGGGTTGTGTGCAATGACATGTAATCATCAGCATTTCAACTTTTGACATTTAAAAACTAATCATCAATGCAACATATATTTATTTCATCATATCAACATTTTCAATATTTTTTTGTGTATTGTTTGTCAAATGGGTGCTATTTTTTTTAGCTGCATAAGGGTAATTATAAATTAAATAAAGAATGTGAATTTGTACACCCTTGCATAGCTAATTTTTTGCCTATTTTTTACAACCTAGTCCTATTATAAATTTTAATATACATTCTTTAAACAACTATTGTTTAGACAGTAATAGTGTATCTAAATGTTTCACAGGAATCGAGATTAGAGAGAGAAAAAAAGATGACTTTTTGAAATAATGGCTACTTTTATTTATAGATTGATATAAAAAAAAAATTTGCTTTTAGCAAGATTTGATTATAAAGTTGTATCCTCTGTTAGGTGAACCCTAGATGTTACTACACAAGTGTCATTTTCATTTTGATAAAAATACAAAGGGTATAATATTGACAGCAGCAGTTGTTTTTGATACAAAAATAAGGTAGTGAATTGTCTCAACTGAATGATAAATGAATCATTCAGCATGGCTACCAAAGACTCTTACTGTTGAAAATCTTCAAAATAATGGACTTGGTATTTTATAATTGAGAAATGATTGTCTTTTCTAAAAGTTGGACAAAAATTAGCTTAAATGGTATAAATTGAAATATATTTTTGAAGAGAACAATATTAATTTAAATTGTTGTTTCTTACTTCACATGAAACAGCTATATAAAGAGTGCTAAATATGCAGTTTAGTTTACTAATTGTATATATATAAATTGAATACATTCCATTTGTTTCTACCCCTTTTATTAAATACAGATATCCAACAATAAGTGATCAGTTTAAAAATTAAAAGATAGAAATCCATAAATTATAATATTATTAGTGCTGAAACTACAACTTGATTCTTAGTTCTTTGGATTTCCTCTCAACAATTTTAGACAGAAGCTTGCAAGAAGTAAGTTTACTGTCTGAGGAAAAGTGCACAGTTTCTCACCTTATTAAAATTTATTTACTACCGGAATATTAAATATGAAATTTTCTAAGGATTTTTAAGACATAGGAAAAAAATTAGATAATTTTAAAAGCTTATGACAACACATTAATATTATATTTTATTTTCTTAATCCAAGGAACTAGATATCAGTGTTGTGGCCTTAAATAATTTCTAAATGGTGCAAAGTTATAAAAAATGTTCTTTAAATAGTATGTTACATAATTATTACATACTATTGCTAACTACATGTAGTACGTAGTACAAATACTTCATTTATTATAAACTGGTCAAATACAGTACATATACATCTGACCCGTCCATAAACTTGTTTTAATTTAAATGTTGGTATTAAAAATTAACATGCAGTGTTAAATTTTAGTAGACAAATCTAATATATATACTGTTTTCAATACCAAGTGATACACTTGTAGACCACTAGTGAAAATGATGTGTATATATCTTGCAGTGACAAGTACAAAATGTATGTAAAGACTACATGTACTTGTAATGAATCTTTGCTGAAATTATTATTTACAATTGTGATAGAAGTCTGAATATTTTCAGTTTAATAAATTTATATAAAAAAAAGTTGTATTTTTTGTCAATTTGTGTAGATTAATTCCATAATTATTTCTAGTGGAACATCTTTGGTGCTAATCAATTGTCTTGGAGCTGGATTAGCATCTATGTAACCAGTGCATATCACAGCATGCCTATAATTTGACTGTTTGAATCCTAACTCTGGTGAGGTTAGGTTTATGGTGTTTGACGCCACTTTCAACAATATTTCAGTTATATTGTGGCAGTTAGCTTTATTGGTGGAGGAAACCAGAATACCCTGTCGCAAGTCGCTGACAAACTTTATCACATTATGTTGTATCGAGTATACCTCGCCACAAACAGGGTTCGAACTCACAACTTTAGTGGTGATAGGCACTGATTGCACAGGTAGTTGTAAATCCAACTACCATATGATCACGGCCATGACACCTCTGGTAAGGTCAGTTTGACCGCTCCCTGTGGTAAAGTCACTGGTGCAATTGATACCACTTAGTCTTCTTTTTTTTTGCCAGAAAAAAATAACTAATAATTAGCAATATAACAAACCACAACACCAACCATTGCCTCTGTCCAATTACAAATGACAATGTGACATAATTTTTGTGAGACGCTAGGCATGATTTCATGTTTCATTAAAATGTGGACATTAAATTCAGGCATATGACAAAATTACACTAAGAAGTATATCTACAATACCAGAATACCACAAAAAATGAATCCAAAATATAGATTTGTTGGTTCAGAAATCACTCTCTTTTTACCAAAGATAACCTATATACTACTTTTGTTAATTATTGTTAGGTGTGGGCATTTTAAATATTTCAGTTATATCATGGCAGTTTATTATATTGGTGTTTGATTCAGAGAAGAGAACATCACTGACCTCTAACCTGCAGAAAGTCTAAGGTATAAGACTGAAACAGAAGAAATTTAAAAACATCCAAAAGAAATATCTTTTTAAATAGATCACCTTGAATTACCAGCATACATTTATTGTGTTCAAGATTTTCATATAGCAGTAACAAATTTCAGTTAATGGTTTTAATAGTTTATGGAAGCCATTGTCTTGGTGTCAAATAGGGCCCTCCTGGTTGTGATTGAATGGTAGTTGACTTTACATCTACCTTTTCAATCCGATCACCACTGAGTTGTGAGTTTGTTTCTCACACATGATGAGATGTATTTAATACAACATTATGTGATAAACTTTGACCGTGATTTGCTCTAGGTATGTTGCTTACTCCCGTTTCCTCCACCAATCAATCTAATGCACACCTTATAGCTGAAAAATTGTCGAAAGTAGTGTTAAGCACCCATTATACCATGCAATTGTCACTTCTGGCAAGCAAGAAAGAAAAGTTTGAAGATACCATAAAGGTAATCAGATGATGCAATGGGGGAAAAACAACAATCCAATGCAGAGAACCAAAGATTGAGCAACACAAAACCCTCTTCAAAACAATGGGTAAGCTCAGTTGTTATGGAAGGGTAGGCAGTTCCTGCTCCACTAGTGACATGTTTAATGGAGGGTAGGCTGTTCCTGCTCCACTGGTGACATGTTTAATGGAATGGTAGGCAATTCCTGCTCTGGCATACTTAATGGAAGGTTAGGTAGTTCATGCTCCACTAGGGACATGTTTAATGGATGGTAGGCAGTTCCTGCCCCACTAGTGGCATGTTTAATGGAAGGATAGGCAGTTTATGCTCCACTAGTGACATGTTTAATGGAAGGATAGGCAGTTTATGCTCCACTAGGAACATGTTTAATGGAAGGGTAGACAGTTCCTGCTCAACTAGTGGCATGCTTAATGGAAGGGTATGCCATTCCTGCTCCACTAGTGGCATGTTTAATGGAAGGGTAGGCAGTTCATGCTCCACAAGTGGCATGTTTAATGGAATGGTAAGCAAGTGGTGACATGTTTAATGGAAGGGGAGGCAGTTTATGCTCCACTAGTGACATGTTTAATGGAGGGTAGGCTGTTCCTGCTCCACTGGTGACATGTTTAATGGAATGGTAAGCAATTCCTGCTCTGGCATGCTTAATGGAAGGGGAGGCAGTTCATGCTCCACTAGTGACATGTTTAATGGAGGGTAGGCTGTTCCTGCTCCACTGGTGACATGTTCAATGGAATGGTAGGCAATTCCTGCTCTGGCATGCTTAATGGAAGGGTAGGTAGTTCATGCTCCACTAGTGACATGCTTAATGAAATGGTAGGCGGTTTATGCTCCACTAGGGACATGTTTAATGGAAGGGTATGCAGTTCATGCTCCACTAGTGACATGTTTAATGGAAGGGTAGGCAGTTTATGCTCCACTAGGGACATGTTTAATGGAGGGTAGGCTGTTCCTGCTCCACTAGTGGCATGTTTAATGGAAGGGTAGGCAGTTCCTGCTCCACTAGTGGCATGTTTAATGGAAGGGTAGGCAGTTCATGCTCCACTAGTGACATGCTTAATGGAAGGGTAGGCAGTTCATGCTCCACTGGTGACATGTTTAATGGAAGGGTAGGCAGTTCCTGCTCCACTAGTGGCATGTTTAATGGAAGGGTAGGCAGTTCCTGCTCCACAAGTGACATGTTTAATGGAAGGGTGGTAGGCAGTTCCTGCTCCACTAGTGACATGTCTAATGAAGGGTAGGCAGTTCCTGCTCCACTAGTGGCATGTTTAATGGAAGGGTAGGCAGTTCCTGCTCCACTAGTGACATGTTTAATGGAAGGGTAGGCAGTTCTTGCTCCACTAGTGGATTGTTTAATGGAAGGGTAGGCAATTCCTGCTCCACTAGTGGCATGCTTAATGGAAGGATATGCAGTTCCTGCTCCAGTGGTGACATGTTTAATGGAAGGGTAGGCAGTTCCTGTTCCACTAGTGGCATGTTTAATGGAAGGGTAGATAGTTCCTGTTCCACTAGTGGCATGTTTAATGGAAGGGTAGGCAGTTCCTGTTCCACTAGTGACATGTTTAATGGAAGGGTAGGTAGTTCCTGTTCCACTAGTGGCATGTTTAATAGAAGGGTAGGTAGTTCCTGTTCCACAAGTGGCATGTTTAATGGAAGGGTAGGTAGTTCCTGTTCCACTAGTGGCATGTTTAATGGAATGGTAGGTAGTTGCTGTTCCACTAGTGGCATGTTTAATGGAAGGGTAGGCAGTTCCTGTTCCACTAGTGACATGTTTAATGGAAGGTTAGGTAGTTCCTGTTCCACAAGTGGCATGTTTAATGGAAGGGTAGGTAGTTCCTGTTCCACTAGTGGCATGTTTAATGGAAGGGTAGGTAGTTCCTGCTCCAGTAGTGGCACGCTTAATGGAAGAGTAGACAGTTCATGTTCCACTAGTTGCATGCTTAATGGAAGGGTAGACAGTTCCTGTTCCACTAGTGGCATGTTTAATGGAAGGGTAGGTAGTTCCTGTTCCACTAGTGGCATGTTTAATGGAAGGGCAGGCAGTTCCTGTTCCACTAGTGACATGTTTAATGGAAGGGTAGGTAGTTCCTGTTCCACTAGTGGCATGTTTAATAGAAGGGTAGGTAGTTCCTGTTCCACAAGTGGCATGTTTAATGGAAGGGTAGGTAGTTCCTGTTCCACTAGTGGCATGTTTAATGGAATGGTAGGTAGTTCCTGTTCCACTAGTGGCATGTTTAATGGAAGGGTAGGCAGTTCCTGTTCCACTAGTGACATGTTTAATGGAAGGGTAGGTAGTTCCTGTTCCACAAGTGGCATGTTTAATGGAAGGGTAGGTAGTTCCTGTTCCACTAGTGGCATGCTTAATGGAAGGGTAGGTAGTTCCTGCTCCAGTAGTGGCACGCTTAATGGAAGAGTAGACAGTTCATGTTCCACTAGTTGCATGCTTAATGGAAGGGTAGACAGTTCCTGTTCCACAAGTGGCATGTTTAATGGAAGGGTAGACAGTTCCTGCTCCACTAGGGGCATGCTTAATGGAAGGGCAGGCAGTTCCTACTCCACTAGGGGCATGTTTAATGGAAGGGTAGGCAGTTCCTACTCCACTAGTGGCATGTGTAATGGTGGGTAGGCAGTTTCTGCTCCACTAGTGGCATGTTTAATGGAAGGGTAGGCAGTTCCTGCTCCACTAGTGACATGTCTAATGGAAGGGTAGGCAGTTCTTGCTCCACTAGTGGATTGTTTAATGGAAAGGTAGGCAATTCCTGCTCCACTAGTGGCATGCTTAATGGAAGGGTATGCAGTTCCTGCTCCAGTGGTGACATGTTTAATGGAAGGGTAGGCAGTTCCTGTTCCACTAGTGGCATGTTTAATGGAAGGGTAGGTAGTTCCTGTTCCATTAGTGGCATGTTTAATGGAAGGGTAGGCAGTTCCTGTTCCACTAGTGACATGTTTAATGGAAGGGTAGGTAGTTCCTGTTCCACTAGTGGCATGTTTAATAGAAGGGTAGGCAGTTCCTGTTCCACTAGTGGCATGTTTAATGGAAGGGTAGGTAGTTCCTGTTCCACTAGTGGCATGTTTAATGGAAGGGTAGGTAGTTCCTGCTCCAGTAGTGGCACGCTTAATGGAAGAGTAGACAGTTCCTGTTCCACTAGTTGCATGTTTAATGGAAGGGTAGGCAGTTCCTGTTCCACAAGTGGCATGTTTAATGGAAGGGTAGGTAGTTCCTGTTCCACTAGTGGCATGTTTAATAGAAGGGTAGGCAGTTCCTGTTCCACAAGTGGCATGTTTAATGGAAGGGTAGGTAGTTCCTGTTCCACTAGTGGCATGTTTAATGGAAGGGTAGACAGTTCCTGTTCCACTAGTAGCATGTTTAATGGAATGGTAGGCAGTTCCTGTTCCACTAGTGACATGTTTAATGGAAGGGTAGGTAGTTCCTGTTCCACTAGTGGCATGTTTAATAGAAGGGTAGGCAGTTCCTGTTCCACAAGTGGCATGTTTAATGGAAGGGTAGACAGTTCCTGTTCCACTAGTAGCATGTTTAATGGAAGGGTAGACAGTTCCTGCTCCACCTGTTCCACTAGTGGAATGCTTAATGGAAGGGTAAGCAGTTCCTGTTCCACTAGTGGTATGCTTAGTGGAATGATAGGCAGTTCCTGTTCCACTAGTGGCGTGTCTAATGGAAGGGTAGGCAGGTCCTGCTCCACTAGTGGAATGTTTAATGGAAGGGTAGACAGTTCCTGCTCCACTAGTGGCATGTCCTATCGAAGGATAGGCAGTTCCTGTTCCACTAGTGGCATGTTTAGTGATTTATTGTTGTACTTATTGATCAGATGAAGTAGCCAAGCTTGAATGCCATTTGGTGGATATTTAAAAAGCTAAATTAAGAATAGTCACCAACATATGACATAGAGGTAAGACTACAATATGTGTTTGGTGTATTGGGCCGGTATTGGTGAAGCATTAAATTCACTGTCCTGAGATCAACCTCATCTTACTTATTCATATACCAGGATGCCAAAGTGATGCGAAAAAAGATTTGAAACACGAGAAAACATTTTTTACTTAGACTTGTGCGTTATGTTATAGTTTTTTTGAAGCTGTAGACTTAGTGTAGTTGTACAATTTTACGTTTATTTAAGTATAAATCATTATTTCAAATACGAGCAAAACGAACTAGTTGCGAAATATATTCCATACCATGGAACATCAAGGGACTCACCAACGTGATAATTGTTTCTTACTATAAGACCACCAACGACCGCGGGCAACAAGCCTTTCCTATAACTCTCTACTTCTTGGTGGTGACTATGCAAATATTATATGAATTTAGGTCCTTTTAGCATCGACCCTTGGTGTCCCCTGCATTTGAATAACTATTGCAATTGCTCATGTGCTTGGGGCACGAGGAGGACTCATTTATTAATATTTATGATAGTACATGTCATGACATGCGTCACACTCTTAAATTATAGTAGATTCACATATTTAGCTTATTAATAAGTCCTTTTTAGCATCGACCCTTGGTGTCCCCTGCATTTGAATAACTATTGCATTTGTTCCAGTGCTTGGGACACGAGGAAGACTTACTCATTTATATTTATGTTTTTGTTTTTATTTATATAGTACATATACATGTGTCTTACTCTAAGTCTTGAATTGTAATAGATTCACATATTTAATTATTTAATAAGTCCTTTTAGCATCGACCATTGGTGTCCCCTGCATTTGAATAACTATGGCATTGTTCATGTGCTTTAGATACAAGGAGGACTTTTTCTTACCTTTATTTAATATAAATAGACAGACAAACAAATATTGATATGAGTGATATATTTATTCTCTCATGCTTTAAGCATTTATACAGTATATGTATTTAATTTCGAAAATGTAGCTATTTCACATGTATAATATGTGTGCGAATGTATTATAGTCCTATTTGCACCGGCCCTTGGTTTCCTCTGCATTTGTACAACTACCGTACAGTACTTGTCCATGTGCATATGACACGGGGAGGACTTGACCACTACACTACATGTAAATTAACCATTGATGTCTGATGTGGCCAACAATGTCATAGTCGACGGCACTTAATTATTATTATTATAATTATTATTAGTATAAGTATTTAGTATATTTTATGGGCAGTTTTGTTCATTTGTAACGTACAATATTTTTATTTTTATTTTTTAATGTTATTGTTTATGAATCACTGTAATGACTTTGCCCCTTGTTGTGGGCCCTCTATTGGACAATAAAAAATTCTTATTCTGAAATTTTTTTTCTTAAATTCTTAAGATGCAAAATTCTAAATTTCAATTAATTAATTTGTTTACTTAATGTTATACCTGTTTTGTGTTAATCCACAACTTTATTCCCGTGTTAATCATAGACATTTCTAACCGCATCGGTGGTGAAATGGTTAGCGTGCTCGCCTTGAGTGTGGTAGATCGTGGGTTTGAGCCCCGATCGGGTCAAACCAAAGACTATAAAATTGGTATTAACTGCTTCTCTCGCTAAGCACACAGCATTAAGGAGAAAGACAAAAGACTGATTGGCTCGGAATCAGGATAATGTTTCATAGTAGACTGAACATTGTTTCAGTGAGCTAGTAACAATGCGTGTATGTCTAGTACAAGCCGGATCTCATCATCATCTCATTGAAAATAAGCTTGTTCTTGTCATGATATAGTAGAAAAATTGTAGAGTTGGCGTAAACCAACAATCAACTTCACTTGAGAGTATCCACTGTAAATAATATACGTAGTAAGAGAGATAACTCCAATATAATTTTGTTTCTGTAGAAACGAAAGTTTAAACAGTGATGATAAAGAATTCTACCAATATCAACAAAACGAACAATTACATCTCACTTCAAATCATTGATCATAAAATAGATCACGACATATGACGTTGGAAATCTAAGTCTTGGCTTGGGACAGATAAAACAATATGGTGGGGTTAAATCGGCTAATTCTCCCCTCTTGATAGTCAATATATACAAAAATAAACGATAAAAAAAACTGTACAGATTCGCCTCCACTCAATAACACCACATACCATCACAAAAAAATAGAAGGGTCATTGAATGCTCGTTGATGCGTCTGACAGATTTAATATCAACCAGTCATGAGTAAGTAAGTAAATTTTATCTAAAGTTGGCTCATATATACATATAACAAATATGAACATATAAGGATCATTTTCCGACAACTTTGCCAATTGCTGATTCGTGTCAATACAGGGGCGGATCCAGGATTTCAAGTTAGGGGGGGGGGGGGGGGGGGGGGGGAGGCACACTTAAAAAAATTGCGCAGAGCGGAGGGAGGTGCAAATTTTTTGGGGGTATTTCGTGTGAAAAATCACGATTTTATGCTAAAAAATCATATTTTTTCCAATTGCGGAGGGAAGCGCAAAAATTTTGGGGTATTTCGTGTGAAAAATCACGATTTTATGCTAAAAAATCATATTTTTTCCAATTGCGGAGGGAGGCGCAAAAATTTTGGGGTATTTCGTGTGAAAAATCACGATTTTACGCCAAGAAATCACATTTTTTCCAATTTTAAGGGGCGCCCCCCCCCCCCCCCGGATCCGCCCCTGCAATATGAGAGGAAAGTTTGTCGCAAACGTTTCATTTGATACAATTCGTTTAATAAAATCATTCTTGAGATAGAATTAAGTGTTTGGCAAGCTGTTTCATCAAAAATGAATGATCTTCGTGGGAGACCGGAATAAATAGGTCATCATTTTTGGATTCAAATATTGAACATAAAATATACACAAAGAAAAAAGTTAAGCACCCCCTGAAATATTAAAACATATTATTATATGACTTCAGATAATGTATTTTCTGATTGGCTGACGCCCCTAGTAACGTTCTTTGATAAAACGTTATAATCACCGCGCAAAAAGTCACGAGAGATGAATATAACATTCCAACGTCTTGCACCATACGAAACCAAAGAAAACGTCGTGATAAAAGCTTATTTTAAGGGTAAAATCAACATATAAAATGTGTCATATAATAAACCAATTAATGACTTTCAATTCGATGGATACCAGGATTTATTAACACAAGAATAATATATTTACCTCGGCCATCTGGCCTCGGTAAATATAATGTTCCTGGGTTAATAATATAGTATTATTGCGTGATGTTTTTCATATTGGCTTAGTTATATGTCCGAGGCCTGCTGTATTGGCCTGAGACGCAGCCGAACGCCAATACAGCAGACCGAGGACCTATAACTAGGCCAATATGAAAAACATCACGTAATGATCAGGGGCGGATCCAGGGGGGGGGGGGGGGGGGGGCACCCGGCGCGCGCCCCCCCCTCCCCCCCTAAAATTGAAAAAAATATGATTTTTTGGCGTAAAATCGTGATTTTTCACACGAAATACCCCAAATATTTTCGCGCCTCCCTCCGCTCGGCGCAATTTTTTTAAATGCCCCCCCCCCCCCCCCCCCCCTAACTTGAAATCCTGGATCCGCCCCTGATGATACCTTTATTAATTAACCAGTCCAATATCTCTCGGGATTTTTCCTTGCAATTGTCGAAATGTCTAGCGGATTCCGATCTAGTTGTTATTGGACTGACTGGCATTGGGTCAATACGAAAAATATCCGCATTGGACTGGTTTTTGCCGTATTGGCCCAATGAAAGTTTTTATATTGTATTGACAGATTTGATCATATAAAGGCTAATAAATCAAAGTTAATTAATAAATCCTTGTATATCCACCTCATTAAAAGTCATTAATTGTATAATAAGTTACACTAAGTTTAGATTCTAATATTTATATTGATTATAGCAAGAACACTGTTCCATTAAAAAGATGTGCACACAGAGCATTATGTCTAATATCGACAAGTCATGCACGTGAACCATGCCTCTCACTCATTACTCAAAATTCAGTATGTTCACGCTTCGAATTTGGGTATTTAAGTCCAGTGTTTTATAAAAATGTATTCATTCTCAGTAAGCATAGTACGAAGGCGAATATCAGAAGCACAAAGATGGCAAATAATCGGCATGCATACAACAGGGATGTCCTTCAAAGCTATTGGACGTCAGATGGGCTACTACTATTCTGTACAGTCAGCCGACTGGTGAGAAAACACACACAAACCAACAATATGAAAGACTTACCAAGATCCGGCAGACCACGGGTAACATCTGATCGTGACGACATGGCATTGCAGCGTTTGGTTAGACGGATGCCATTCGCAACCAGTCCCGTACTCAAACAACACTGGCTGCCCAATAGACGTCTGTCAACAAGAACAGTTAGAAACCGTCTGAAATCAGCGGGACGTCAAGGAGAGTCATTAAACGTCCACTGTTGGCAGACCGACATTGACGAACACGTTTGGCATGGTGTTTAGCACGACGTGGTTTGGAATTTAAGGACATGGCGCAAGATCCATTGGTCAGACGAGAGCCGGTTTCTGCTTCATGTAACCGACGGCCGAATGAGGGTTTGGAGACACAAATATACAGCCTATACCCCAAGGAACATCCAGTCAACTGTCCTTTACGGTGAAGGCTCAGTAATGGTTTGGGGGTGTATCCCTCATGACTGCAAGCTGGATTTAGTCACCATACAAGGCAACCTAACTGGTGATCAGTACATCAGAGACGTCTTGCAACCAGTTGTTGTCCCCCATTTCGACAACCACCCACTAGCTACAAGGCCTGTGTATATGGATGACAACGCCAGGCCTCATCGTTCAAGAGCAGTAACCGCCTACCTCCAAAGCGAAGCCGTGACTTTTGTTCCTTGGTCAGCCATGAGCCCAGATTTGAATCCCATAGAGCATATTTGGGACATGTTAGGCCGTCGTATACAGGCTCGGGAACCTCCTGTGCAAAACATTCGTCAGTTGGAAGCAACATTGCATCGGGAATGGCAGCAGCTATCACAACAGGACATCCGACGTCTAACTGGAGGGATGAGACGCAGGGTTGATGCCGTCATCCAAGCACGTGGGGGTTACACCCGGTACTGAACTTTGAACAATAGATGTCGTCAAGTGATTCATAAGTGACGTTTTGAAAGTGAAATGACAATCTTATCGTGCTTTTGGAACTGTGAAGGTCAATACTTAAAATAGACATGTTTTACTGCAAAAACTGGCCTTGTGATATTGTGATTAAATATTCATTAAATTAACATTTTTCTTTATTTTTTTTGTGATTTCTTACAGCCAATGTAATGTCCTAACAGGTCACCATTGCGTTCTTGAGATTATCTGGTCGGTAATCTCGTGATACTTGTCGTATCATTTGTCATTTCTAAAAAACATGGGGGTGCTTAACTTTTTTTCTTTGTGTACAGTAATAAATATTCTGATTTAATTGATAATTGGAACATGGGCCATCGTGGTCTTGATCGCATGGTGGTTGGATCTGCAACTACCTATGTAATATATGTCTATCACCACTAGTGTTGTGTTCGAAACCCGCTTAGGCGAGGTGTACTCGATATAATAGTATGTGGTAAAGTTTGTCAGTGACTTGCGGCAGGTCTGTGGTTTTCTCCGGGTACTCCGGTTTCCCCCACTAATAAAGCTGGCCACCACGATATAACTGAAATATTGTTGAAAGTGGCATTAAATACCATATAACTCTAACCCAATTGGAACAACTAATTATACTGACAAGATTGTCTGTATTTTTAACAATGTAAACCTGCCTCAATGAGTCGACCATAGTTGCTAGACCACATAGTCTTTAGGAATAAGAATTTTCGAGGATTTTGCAAGTTTAGTTGTGTTAGATTTGAACTTTTTAGCATTGTTGATTACATCGTCATATTTCAGCTATATCGTGGTAGTAAGTTTTATTGGTGGAGGAAACAGGCGTACCCGGAGAAAAACACCGACCTGTCGCAAGTCGCTGTCAAACTTAATTAGATAATGTTGTATCGGGTACACCTCGCCATGAATTGTATTCACACTCACAATTGTAGTGGTAATAGGTACTGATTGCACATGTAGCTGTAATTCCAACTGCTATATGATCACGTGATCACGACGACCCCTAGGGTGTTGTACGGGAAGACGGTCTGATCGTGAACAACAGTAGATAGCGTGTCTCCCTGTATGTCAAAAAACTCTTTTTATTTATTTGGAAAAAAATTGGGTGTGTTCTAGCCGATATAAAAGCTATAGACTGGTAAAACGTGTCTTAACAGAATATTTCCAATTTCGTCCTTGTCATTTTTCTTTTTTTACCATGTTTTGTAATTTTCCCTTTGAACTACGCCTTGATGTCTTTTCAATTATTTCTTAAAACAAATGGTTTAGAAATCCGATTTCTTTTTCTTAAAAAAAAAACGGGACCCCCTTATGAAAATGTCTGGATCCGCATCTGAACTTACCCCTTCTCCATTAGACTTATCCTGTTGGCCCACCCCTTCTCCATTAGACTTACCCTATTGGCCCACCCCTTCTCCATTAGACTTACCCTCCCAGCTAGCACACTACGTATACACAACGTTGCAGTTTGGTTGCTGTTTGGTCAGGTCCCTTTCTTACGTGAAAATTACGTTGCCACAACGTATTTTAGATACGTGATATGCAAGTCGTTGTGACAACGTATGTTCCAACGTTTTTGTTACGTACGGATATGGTCTTGATGCTAACGTAAAAGCTCAAACGTAATGTGTACGTCCTGGTAACGTATTCAGAATACGTTATATCCAAGACGTTGTGACAACGTACTTTCCAACGTCTTTGTTACGTACAGATATGGCCTTGATGCTAACGTAAAAACTCAAACGTAATTATTACGTTCTGGTAGCGTATTCAGAATACGTTATATGCAAGTCGTTGTGACACTGTAGTTTGAACGTTTTTGTTACGTACGGATATGGTCTTGATGCTAACGTAAAAGCTCAAACGTAATGTGTACGTCCTGGTAACGTATTCAGAATACGTTATATCCAAGACGTTGTGACAACGTACTTTCCAACGTCTTTGTTACGTACCGATATGGCCTTGAACGTAAAAACTCAAACGTAATTATTACGTTCTGGTAACGTATTTCAGAATACGCTATATGCAAGTCGTTGTCCAACAACCGTACGTACTTATCACCAATCATTACGGTATTTCCCTGGAAAAGGGAAAGGATCTTAATTAAAAAGTGATTTTTTCAAATTGGAAAGTATTCTCTAGACATGACTTTGAATTTGATAGTAGTTGATCTCCTGATTCTAAAAATGCATGGTTGATAAGGACATTTTGCATTTCCAGGTTCATCAGTAAAAAATGTGACTAAGTTGTGTTGTTATTAAGCTACATTTTTGCGTTAAGATGATACAACTGGCTATAGTTGTATATCAATAGCAATAAAAAAAACATAATAAAAACGCCATGTACGAGGATCGTATCGGTGGCCACTTGATCGTTAATCGTTCTTCTTTCCACTGAACTTAGTAGAACGTGATGAAGAAAGCAATATACAAATGTATCTCCAAGATTTAATTACGTGCAATAAAGTTATCATTATCCAAAAATTAGAAGTACTTTTCATCATAAATATTCTTCATATTTGAATTAGATTTTGATCACTGCAGTTTCGTTTATTAGATTTGTCAAATAATAGTATACAATGCGGAAATTCAGTGTGTCCGTCAACGATTCGATAATAAAAAGTTATTGCTATTTCCGGAGTTTGAATTCCTACCCAAATTCAAATCATTTTGGTGTTTTGTGACAATTTTAACAATTTCTTTGATGTCCCGAACATACAAAAACCTCGAGTTTAGAAGGTAGAAATATACAGTAAGGTTAGTCAATAGAATTACATCTATGAATGAGCAATCCAAATTGATTTAAGAAAATACTGTGAGTGTGACGCCAAATGGCATTCATTGTTAAATTTTGTGTCAAAAACAAACAAACAAACAAATACTTTATTGTCAATCAAGACGCCCCGAAGAACAGAAAAATCATCATTAATTTGTTACAATGATTAGCGTGATTTAAGTGATTTTCAAACATTGAAATAAAATAAAATAACACAATAAAGGTTTACACTAATTTACAATTACAGCAAAAGTTTATAATCATACATACCTTGTACATGTACAAAAAGGTAGTTATGTCAGTGACCAAAGCAATGAGGTACAGAGACGTGCCAAAAGTATTCGGTCACTGATTTTTTACTATAAATTTCATGTAAAACCACATTTTTTAAAAACATTATTCCAAAGTCGACTCTTGTTCGATTTTGATGATTTTTTTACCAACAAAAACAGAATTAAATGTAGTTTTACACTGTAATTTTAGCATAAAATTAAAAAAATAATAATAATAACCATTACACTTATTTAATTTTTTCTTGTCTCAATGTAAATAAGTTATCTCCCTCATTGGTCTCAATTTCATGTACAGAGACGTGCAACAAGTATTCGGTCACTGTAATTTTTTTGCTAAACTTCATACAGGTATATAACCACAATTTTTCAAAATATTCCAAACTCAATTCTTGTTCGATTTTGATGAAATTTTTACCAACAGAACGTCAGAAGCGAGAACTATGTAATTTTCTGTGATTATTTTTAAATATTTTTTGGAAGCACAGATTTTAAATATTCATGATTTAAATGCAAACTTAAATTATTTGTCTTCAAATGTACTATCATTGTATTGTATTTTTGACATTCAAAATTTTGTTTTGTGTTTAAATTGTGAACTCATAAAAATTATAGATTATAAAATTATGCTAAAATCACTTTGTAAAACTACATTTAATTCTGTTTTTGTTGGTAAAAAAATCATCAAAATCGAACAAGAGTCGACGTTGGAATAATGTTTTTAAAAAATGTGGTTTTATATGAAATATATAGTAAAACATCACAGTGACCGAATACTTTTTGCACGTCTCTGTATTACAGACATTTTTACATAGACTCTTAAGATCAGATAAAGGTTAGATGCATCCGATTTTCATTTTGTCCAGGAACCTTGAACATTTAATTGTTATTTCATTTATTATTTAGCTTGATTTTAGCCAAAGGTATATAATTTTCAAGTTCAGAAAATAACATGCATGCAATTAGAAATTATATCTTTAATGTAGATCATATGAAAATTGCAGACTTCCCCATGATGTCCCCATCTTAGATATGCAAATTATCAAATGATACCTCATTTCTGGCTACATGTATATACTTAGGAGGCAGGGGGAAGTAGCCTCTTTTTTTTTTATCGTTAAGACAGTATGGTCATTGCTGATACCTGTACATTGTGTATATAAATGAGACTCGTGAAGAAATGCAAAACATGTTAGATGTATTCACAGATTATTGTAAACAGTGGAAACTGTATGTAAATATCGACAAAACGAAAGTTGTGGTCTTTTCAAAACGAAGATATGAGGCAAATCATAAGTTTAAAGTAATTGGAGAAGAAATTCAATTTTCAGATAACTACTGTTACTTGGGAGTGTTATTTAACTACAATGGTAATATTACTAATGCTAAAAAAAGATTAATAGTACAATCTCAAAAAGCTCTTTATTCCGTGTATTATAAAATCAGGAATATCAAAATCCCTATTGATCTTCAGTTGAAAATATTTGACGCTCTAGTTGCACCGATATTACTCTACGGAAGTGAAGTACTAGGATTTGAAAAGAATGACAACATCGAAAAAGTCCACCTCCAATTTCTGAAATTTTTTTTAGGTGTGAGAATAACTACCCCAAATTTTCTTGTATACGGTGAATTAGGCCGTTACCCCCTTATTGTCAATATCAAATGTAGAATGCTATTTTTCTGGAGTAAGCTTGTATCATCTGAAAAATTATCAAGTAAAATATATAATCTCACATATAATTTGTATAAAAATGGTACGAACGGTCTCAAATGGATTGATTTTATCAAGAAAACTTTCGATGAAATTGGTCTAAGTTTTATATTTACAAATCAATTAGAAATTAACCCAAATTGGATTAAAGTTCATGCCAAACAAATACTCTGTGACCAGTTTGTGCAACGATGGCGCTGAGATATTGCTAATTCGTCTAGAGGCCACTTTTATTCTATTTTCAAACAAGAATTTAGTATGGAACCATACCTTACTAGACTCACTGAAGTCCATAGAAAATTTATAACAAAACTTAGAGTAAATAATATAAAATTTCCTATTGAGACCGGTCGCTGGAGAAATATTAATAGAGAAGATAGAATTTGTCAAAAATGTTCTTTAAGTTTAATAGGTGATGAATTCCATTACTTATTTGTATGTAATTGCCATGATATTTTAGAACTAAGAAACAAATATATACCAAATTATTTTACAACCAACGCCAGTTTAGAAAAAATGTCTAGAATGCTATCTTTATGCAATGTAGAACTACTACAAAAAATATCAATATTTATAAAGTGCATCAGTGGTTTATTCCAATAAGTCTTAAATGTTGAATGTGTATTGAATATAATGTATTAGTCTAAAGTATATGCCTTCTCTATCCCCCATGTTTTCTATATTTACATATTGTATTCTTCGTCTTCTTCCAATTTAGGAACCGGATTCACACGTGAATGTATAAGGTTCCGCGAAAAACTTTGCTATTATATTATTATGTTTGCTTATGTTGCACATGTGTGCCTGAGTTATATAATAAATCTTGAAATCTTGAAATCTTGAATAAAATAGTTTAAATTTCTTCATTATAATTTCAGAGCTGGTTCATTTCTGTAAAAGTGGTAAACAAGTACAGTTGGATTTGAGGTTATAGCTGTTATAGGCACATAGCTGACCTTGTGACTTTTCAACATATGGCAAACCAGTCGAAATAATTCCTGGCCCCATGTAATATTGGAAGCCACAGATGTCACCTGCTTCATGTCCTGTAATGTCAGACCGATCAACACATAGCTATAGCTAGACAACAGCAAATTTCACCATCATCTAATCAGAGGTATTCAATTTCATGTTCTTCTAGCTATAGGCCAGACAAGTCAACAACATTATATTTTACATTTTACTATCAATTAATCTAGTCCTGAGGCAATTTTGTAGGGATTAAACTCGGATCACGAAAGCTACCATGATGATTTATTGATGAACCAGAAATTAGACTTCATGCACAAAGCCTACAAAATAAATGTATAGTGATACATGCATACACTTATACATGTAAGTTATACCAATAGAGCTCCTCCCATATTTACAGTGTGTGGCTATCACAGAAACAAAGGGTTCTTTAGATGAACTTGTTACATTTAATTACATGTATGCAATCTACTTCAAATACAGAACATTTCTTAAGAAGAGATTTATGTTAAATATCATCAGTTACAGTTGACGATAAAATGAAAATAAACACATTTTGAAAAGATCAACCTATCTGATAGAGATCCCATCCCAAAGACAAATTAACTGTACATGTAATGAAATTTTGAGAAATCAATTAATAAGAAATATAGTTATGTAAAAAAAACTGCAAAAAAAAATGCCTAAAATTCCCAAGAGTAAATAATTATAATATGATCCTTTGTCAGAGCTTTGTAACATGAACTTAATTTTTTGGTTCATTTCTACTTTTCTTTTTAAAGTTTTCTATATTAAGTGTAGAAATAATAAAAGTGTAATAAATAAAGATAATATTGGTCAGTAGAGACGTACTGGGCATGGGTAATTATGCTATTTAATTAGGTCACACCACTGATTGATCGATATTTATCTCCTCCCCACTGATTGTTTATATGTGCTTTTGTGATTTTCGTAATTTCTCATTAATGAAATGAGATCATGGAAAACATTTTACGGGATATGTTTATATCAACAACAAATATCAAAAACTGCAAGATAAGTGCTGTCTTAAATCAATTTTTAATCTAGAGATATAAGTTTCTTGCATATTAAGTGTAAGTTCCTCTCCGAGTCTAATGTTTTACATACTGCAAATGCTTCTTCTAAAATTAAGTATTAATTTTGATAATATTGTAGTCTTGCAATAGATCTAAATGTTTGAACTGCACTTTTTTTTGTATCTCTTCTAATTCTCTTCTGTTCTCATGTTTTTTTTTTTACATAAATGGAGATGTATCTTTTCTAGATTTGTCCTATCAATAAAATTTAACGTATATGTTTGGTCACTGTTTTTGGATTTCTTTCTTTAGCTCTGTAATATATATCCATATGTTTGGTCACTGTTTTTGGATTTCTTTCTTTAGCTCTGTAATATATATCCATGCAATATATTTCCGAGTTATAATCAATTAATTATAGGTTTTACAATGTGTCTTCACTTACAGTCGCAAATATCTGTTTACCTAGCTACGATATGCGTCGCTAGGTAAGCTCATTTTGCGACCGTAAAACCGACGATTTACATCCGCAAAGCTTAAAATACAATACAGTTATCTCCTAAATATAATAATTTCAAGCTTCTGATCATAATCAAAATAGTTACTAAAATATTTTCACCCCTAAAGTTGTTCCATTTAGCTGAAAATATTAATATCATATTATTTTTTTCAGAATCAATCCACCAATGAAGGGAGCTTTCCAGATGCTTGATGGAGAAAAAAAACTTTATAGTTGAAGGAAACTTTTCATTGTTCATTTAACTTTGTTGTTTTTTATATCTGTCATTTTTTTGCTGACCAAATGTTAGAATTTGTATGTGTTTTTTTTTGTATGCAAGTTTTGTGATATATATATATCAGTATCAGTATGGTTGAGATAATGTGGGTTTGAGTTAATTATAAGGTTATGAGTGTTTAACACCACTTTCAACAATATTGCAGTTTATAAAGGTAGAAGAAACCGGAGTACCCAGGATAGTATTATATAATATAATGTTGAATGAAAGTTGATTGGTTGAATGAGAATCATGATTTGTATGCCAGTATTTTGAATTCTAATATGACATGCTGTTTTGGCCTTGTAAGCAAAAGGGTATAAAAATCCCCGGTTTATTATGACTTACACACGCTAATGATCATGACGTATTTGGCTGTTTTATTATACCCTTTTGTTTACAAAGCCAAAACAGCACGTCATAGAAATAATTTATGGAAGGGGTAAGTTTGTTGGAGATTTTAATATGGGTACACTATTAAGGAATATGGATTAAATATTTACCGTATATGTCCTATTAGAATAGAAATAATTTATAAAAGGGGTAAGTTTGTTGGAGATTTCAATATGGGTAACATTATCTGTGCAAATTTTACCCCTCGCAACTCACAACATTAGTGGTGATGTGCACTGATTGCATAGGTAGTTATAAATCCAACTACCATACGATCATGACTGTCCCCATATTTAATAATATATATTTTTTCTTTAAGAAAGAAAGAAAAATTAGGGTTATATTTTTTTCTCTGTAAGGGGATGTGATATATTGGTTTTGATATTTTTATTTTGAATTGCTTAGCTTAAAATATTATTGTTCTTTGTTATATTTTTATATACATTAACAAGAATATTTTGGGGTTACAGCTTTCTCAGGATTGGGATGTGTACACCGGTACGTTTGTAGATCTTACTATGAAACTAACGAAGCTTACGCTTCAGGCTTGGGGCCCCTTATATCCCAGAAACAACTTTTTTAATGAACTAACTTTTCAACAAAATTAATGGAGTTTTTTTTTACTGTCTTTGTTATTAGAATAAGGCTATTTTAGTAATAGAATCATATGTCAATGGCTTAAAGAACTTAATATTGACCTTAGAATATGCTCCAATTCCAATTTCATATGGCCTCAAAATGTCCCTGCAATTAGTAAAATTTCCAAATTTGCACCTGAATCCCAAGCTGTATGGGCTCCTTGACTTAGCCAGAATCTATTCATAGCCTACATTTTGGCAGTTGGATCCTTGAATCCTTTGTTGGTGCACAGCTTAATAGTTTGACAGCTCAGTCCTTATGTTAGAACCAATCGGAACCACAAACAGACATATGAATTCTTAATTCAGGCTTGTGCATTCAAATACCAAAAATCAAGACTATCACCTGTTTATCTAGTAATTTAAAGAATGAAAAAATTCTTTTTTCTGTGCATTGATGATCCTACAAATTTTTCTTCGTTTTTGGTAATTTTCGATTATATATTTTTTAGTGTTTAATTTTAAACTAAAGAATAGTTTTATAGGTCAAGTTGTTCTTATAAGTTTGGTCCGTTGTTAACAGGGTGATATTTTTATATGTATACATGTATTTCTGCTGTTTCCTTAGCCAGCAACTAGTGCTTCAGTTTCCATATTTATTGAGATATTTCTGTTTTCTAGCATAAAATGCTTATAACCCAGTACAGCAATTTTAATAAAAATCTGAGATATAGTGGTTAAATTAAAAACAAACAATTATCAGAATCTCCCATGGAACAACACCATTGAAGAAGATACCATCCATTACTCAGACCTCTTTGCTGGTGGGAAAGGGATCAATGTTTGACCCATTGTCAAGGACTCCACTCCAACACCCTGTTCATGGCCCTTTTGACCTTGTTGGTTATTCTTGCTGGCTGCAAAAGGGCCCACATAATAGTTCAGGGACCTTAAAATGTAGGTCCTCCACTGGATGTATACCTATTCATTACTTCTATAGATGTTATCTATATACATTTGTACATCTTTAATTTAGTCAAATGCAACTTTCACAAGATAAAGATTTTTAGTACATTTATTTTACATGTTTTTTAATCTGATATATTTATTATTACATGTACCTGACATATTTGTATAATAATTACATCTAAACATTTTGGCATCTTTGAAATAGATTATGATGGGATGAGTCTGAGAGTAGAAAGAGTGTTTCATCATCTGTAAAACTTGCAATAATTTGGATTAATAAATGTTTAGAATTTTATATTTTATTAGTTAACTCAAAAAAATTAAGAACATCACAAAAGGTCCTTAAATACACAAAAAATAATTTACATTTTTGTAGTTGGTACCGGTAGTTGCATGGTGTAACGGTCTTAATGTGATTATAGTTGCCGTACTATCCAAATTACATTGTCACAATGCTTTGACAACGTAATTTGGCTATACAAGTCCTTTTAGGGTTGTACATTTTTTGTAGTTGTATAACTATATAGAGATGATTGTAGTTGCGTCGTCTAAAGGTCTTTAGGTGGTCGTAGTTACATTGTATAAAGGTCCCTAGGTGGTCGTAGTTACGTTGTGTAAAGGTCCCTAGGTGGTTGTAGTTACGTTGTGTAAACGTCCTTAATTAGTTGTATTTACCTCGTATAAAGGTTTTGTGATGGTTGGTGGTTACGTTGTGTAAACGTCCTTACATGGTCATGGTTGTCGTTTGGTTGTAGAAAGGTCTTTTACTACGTAGTACCACAACGTGGTAGTTACGCTTAGGGGAGTCTACAAATCGGCGTAGTTAAAACGTAAAATTCTTACGTTGTAGCAACGAAAAAGTTACGTTGTTACTACGTTTTGACAACGTAATTTGGCTAGTAGGGCTGTTGGCCCACCCCTTCTCCATTAGACTTACCCTGTTGGCCCACCCCTTCTCCATTAGACTTACCCTATTGGCCCACCCCTTCTCCATTAGACTTACCCTGTTAGCCCACCTCTTCTCCATTAGACTTACCCTGTTGGCCCACCCCTTCTCCATTAGACTTACCCTGTTGGCCCACCCCTTCTCCATTAGACTTACCCTACTGGCCCACCCTTCTCCATTAGACTTACCCTATTGGCCCACCCCTTCTCCATTAGACTTACCCTATTGGCCCACCTCTTCTCCATTAGACTTACCCTACTGGCCCACCCTTCTCCATTAGACTTACCCTATTGGCCCACCCCTTCTCCATTAGACTTACCGCCCTGTTGGCCCACCTCTTCTCCATTAGACTTACCCTACTGGCCCACCCTTCTCCATTAGACTTACCGCCCTGTTGGCCCACCTCTTCTCCATTAGACTTACCCTACTGGCCCACCCTTCCCCATTAGACTTACCCTATTGGCCCACCCCTTCTCCATTAGACTTACCGCCCTGTTGGCCCACCTCTTCTCCATTAGACTTACCCTACTGGCCCACCCTTCTCCATTAGACTTACCCTATTGGCCCACCCCTTCTCCATTAGACTTACCGCCCTGTTGGCCCACCTCTTCTCCATTAGACACCCTATTGGCCCACCCCTTCTCCATTAGACTTACCGCCCTGTTGGCCCACCTCTTCTCCATTAGACTTACCGCCCTGTTGGCCCACCTCTTCTCCATTAGACTTACCGCCCTGTTGGCCCACCTCTTCTCCATTAGACTTACCCTATTGGCCCACCCCTTCTCCATTAGACTTACCGCCCTGTTGGCCCACCTCTTCTCCATTAGACTTACCCTACTGGCCCACCCTTCTCCATTAGACTTACCGCCCTGTTGGCCCACCTCTTCTCCATTAGACTTACCCTACTGGCCCACCCTTCTCCATTAGACTTACCCTATTGGCCCACCCCTTCTCCATTAGACTTACCGCCCTGTTGGCCCACCTCTTCTCCATTAGACTTACCCTATTGGCCCACCCCTTCTCCATTAGACTTACCGCCCTGTTGGCCCACCTCTTCTCCATTAGAAACGTTGTTGTATATTGTTGAACTTGTTCTCGTCCTGAATATAATTGAAATGTTACTCGCTGGGCGTTAAACAACAATCAATCAATCATTTTAGTAGGATATTTCGTAAACTGAAGAAGGGTAGACTTAAGGATTGATCGCAATTTTTTTCGGTTCATGAAGAAATAACCCCAATCAGGTTGTACACACCGTGTAACCAGCGTAGCGGCTTACGCAAGTGTGTGTACAACCTGATTGAGGTTATTTCGAATGAACCGAACAAATAATTACGATCAATACTTATAAATCAATTCAAACTTTTTGTAATGATATTGCAAAATATATCAATTTTTTTTCAAAATAAGGCAAATAATCGGAAATAAATTTAAATAACCTCAAAGGTGCCTCATTTAAAGAAAATCAGCTGATGACAACGGCACGCGATGCCTTGAGAACGGTGTCTATTTATAGATTCCGTCCATTGACAAATAACCTCAATATTTTAAACCAATCAAAACACGCACACTCTAAAATTAATTTAACCAAAAGAAAGACTTATCACCCGCAAAAGAAAGTACGACCATATTACACCCGAGCTAATGGCTTTACACTGGCTTCCGATTAAATACAGGTGTCAGTACAAGTTGCTTTTATACACTTTCAAAGTTCTGACTGAGCGTGCTCCTGTTTATCTTCAGGAATTGTTAACAATTCATGTTCCAACAAGATCACTTCGCTCGGAAAATTCCATGCTGCTATCAAAACCCAGAGTGCGCACAAAGACATTCGGTGAGAGGCAATTTGACAGGGCAGCATCTACACTGTGGAACAACCTCCCAAGCAGCATCCGACATGAACAATCAATGAGAATTTTCAAGAAACAACTGAAAACATATCTTTTTAGACTTGCCTATGTTGATTTTATCTAGTTGATGGTGTGCAGTAACGATGTATTTTTATTTTCTTATAAGTCGCGTATGTTTTAATTCTTGGTGGAATGTGTTTCATTTTTAATCATAGACGCGTTGTTTAAACATATTTCATACTTTTATCACTTTTAGTTAATAGCTTCGATATCACTTTCTTCCTCTTTTATAATTTTAGTTTTATTGCTTCATGTTTCGTTTCTGGTAAGTTTTATAGGTTTATGTAATTTTCATTTTGTATGTAAATTTTTTATAATAGTCTTTCTTCTTTTTTAACTATGTTCAGCGCTTAGAGTAATTTTTTATCTATTATATATAGCGCTATATAAATTGTGTATTATGTATAATATATATGTGCTCTGGAATGGTAAGCCGTTCCTGTTCCACATGTAGCACCCGTCGTATTACTCTTGTTACAAATTAAACCTGGTGACAATAGTCATGAATGAGGAAAGGATCGGATTTTGATTACGACAAACGCAGGGGCGGATCCAGAGACTCTGTTGACGGGGGCTCAGTTATGGAGCAATATTTTCAATAATTAATGGAACCAACTGTAGTCCCAAAGCGGTTCTGGCATGTAGGTCAGTAAACCTTGTTTTCATTTCATTTAGCGTATAGTAGAGAAAAGGTACAGTTATTGACTTCCTAAAGTAGTGTAACGGACTCTCTGCTTCAACATTATCTCTCATTATTTGTCTCCCGCATATTCTAGGTTTTTTAACCTCTATGTCTAGCGGTTCACATATTTAAGCACTCCTCTCAAAACACTGGTGGTTGAATTGTTCAACATTTGCTCTGCAGTCTAGTGAGCTCTGAATTAAAATTACACTTTTTAAGGCTCTGCCTATGTCAAGTGATCTCTCTTGTAGTGATCTTGTAGAGGACCTTAAGTTGGAATAACGTGTGTCCGCGGATCTAAATGTTATAGAGTTAACAATAAAAATAAGTTTAATCTATATCTAGTGATCTGCTGAGCCCTTTCTTAAAAGCCAGGCACATTTGAACGATAACAATGGTTACGACAAAATCAAAGTTGCAAATGGAATTCAACAAAGAAGTTACATCAGCTTCTTCTGGTCTGGTGTATGTGTGTTTTTAGCTGTTTTGTAAAGTGTAAAATCTAATTTAAGTCTATTTTATTTCTAATTAATTTTAATTATTTTATATGTATTTATATTTTCATTTAGAGTTTAAAATATGCTGTATTCATAGATTTTCAAAACAGAAACTCGTGTATTTCTTACTTTTTTTTTTGTAATACAGCAACATTTGCCTTTAATTTTTTTGTAAAAATAAATATTTAAAAAAGAATTTCCTTGAAAGAGCCTCAATTTACAGGTGTTGGTGGTTATACCTATATGAAATTGTGACACTAGACATGTTTATATAACGGTTTAGACAATACCTGATTAATTGGTATTTTGACAATACATTCATACAAGCTTCAAATAAACTTGAAAATTTGATTTAGCATAATTACTTCTTTGAAGATTAGTTCAATACAAATAAATTAACTTGTAATTTCTTTTACTTTCATCACACAGATCGAAACCATTCGATTAAAAGCCATATCGTGACGTTAACTAACCTTGAAAAGTGTATGTTAATATATGTGCTTGACTTATTCGACGGGGGGCTTAAACCCCCCCCCCCCCCCCCCCCCCTTGAATCCGCCACTGATTAACGGAACATATTCGTAGTCATTTGTGACACAGCTAGATACCCCGCAACGGTTAACTAAGTCATGGTGGCAACCGTAATACTTTGTGATGACTTTTGTAGAAAAAAAAACTTAACCACTAAGAAGCCTTGGTCTAGTAGATAAAAAAAAATCTATACTGAAATGGCTAATACCTCAAAATTCACGGTTGACTATCATCCTTTTAGCACGGTCACCTGGTGTCTCCTGCAGAAAGGTTATCATTGTGTTTGCCTCTCTGCTTCAGACACGGGTAGGATACAAATAGTCGGCTCTATCTATTTATTTTTCATCGTATTTATATGATACATATACTGTATATCATAGCTGGATGTATTAAAACATATCAACCACACTGAGCATATAAATGACATGTTATACATATATATGTTATTGTATCTAAGTTGTCTTTGTTAAACATATGTTATGTTTTAAATAATTATATATGTGAATATTCATGCCCCTCGTGGGCCATAATTGGTAAATAAAAGTATTTTATCTTATCTTATCTTATAGCTTCCTTGTTAGCAGCAACCCTCTATCAAGGAAATCATGATAGGAACCACAAGGAAGGATCTTTTGTAGGGTTTTTTCTCTTTTGCTTGGCTTCTGGTGATCTAAATAAAATATTTTTATTGAATTGAAAGTGTGTCAAATGAACATAATTAACTGTAATTGTACTAGAAGTCTTCTAAGTGCATGTCTTTGTTTTGATTTGATCAACAATGGCTAAAATTTCAAATATTTTAATGTTCAACGGGCAGTTTATCTTCCATAACCTCCACCCTTTTATCAACAAAAATGACATCAGACTGAACGATTAAATCTTTTATCAAAATAGTTTTTACTGCACCACTTGCCATTGTGTGGGGAATGTGATTACGCGTGCATGTACAGATACCACCCAACGAAAGTAGTACACAAGTACGGTCAAATTTACTCATTTAAAAGGTTACGATGGTCTGGACACATGTTTGTCGCAATTGAACGTTTATTGATGCGTTTTGACTACTACATGCAGTATTTTTTGCGTAAAATATCGTAGACTTGGTGTATATTTAGTTTGCTAACTTAATTAATTTCAACAATGTTTTGAATCTAAAATAAAGTTTCCTTGGCCTTAGGTTTGTTTTGGTGAAATGAGTTATCTCCCTTAATTATCCATACTACATCAATTTTAGCACTTTCTCGATGTCACTTTTTATATGTATCGCATAGAAATCATTTGTTTTTCAATATTTTAAAACGATTTACTTCGAACAACTTTACTATTAGCAGTAAAGTGTTTATTTTTAAGTTTCCTTTTTTCAATTTAAGAGTTTTTATTGGTCAATCAAATCACGTGACATAGCTGGATTCGTGTGCAAAAGCGTCGGTTGACCTTATAATCCTTGACAGAAACAATGGTAAGAATCGTCTAAAATCTCGTATTTATTGATAACATCGTGCAATCTTACATATGCACAGTTAATTAGTGATCTACGATGTACATTTCGGCTGCATATTTCAGCTTAGTTTGGCTTTAAACTGCAAAAAATTGATGATTTCAGGCTGGCGGTAAAGCGGGAAAAGACTCAGGAAAGGCCAAGGCAAAAGCTGTTTCCAGATCTCAGAGAGCAGGATTGCAAGTAAGCATATTGACACTTTTTTCAATTAAACTTGTCTTGTTCGATTTATAATTTGAATTCCATTAATATTGTTTGTATTATACAATAGCTGTTTCGTTAATTCTGTAAATTTTGTTATTCTTTTCTCAAGTTTCCAGTTGGTCGTATTCATCGACATCTGAAAAACAGGACTACCAGTCATGGACGAGTTGGAGCAACAGCAGCTGTATACAGCGCAGCTATTCTGGAATACCTCACAGCAGAAGTATGCAGAAATTAATTAATATGTTAATTTAATTGATATGTTTTGCCTGCATAGACCTCCCCTCCCCTTATTATTAATGAAATTCATATGGACACTAAACACAGACCTTTGACATGTTGCTGATAATGTCCCATTTCCATATTATATTGCTGGGATCTCCTGTACTTTGCGATCACTAGTATAAAAATTTGTTCCAGTATTGTGAATTTTTTTCAAAATTTTGTACAATACTGGTATACCAGTAATGTAATTAAGATATTGGTATTGTAATTCAATTATGAAAATATGAAATTGCATGGATTTTTTATAGTGTATTGGATTGCTTCATATTAGAAGGTTCATGTTATCGGGCGAGGTCTACTCGATGCAATATTATGTGATAAAGTTTGTCAACGAATTGCGACAGGTCTGTTTTTCTCTGGGTGTGCCTGTTTCTTCCACCAATAAATCAGACTGACACGATATAAGTTATAACTGATATATGGCAATGTAATCAACAAAGCTAAAAAGTTCAAATCTGACGCATCTAAACTTGCAAAATCCTAGAAATTTTGTTTTCCTAAAGGCACCTTCCGTGTCGCTGATAAAACTTGTGGGTAATAAAAAAATTAACTCTTAGACAGATTACCCTTATAGTATATATATATATTTAAACGTCTAAAATGTTAGCACAACGATACAAAAAAAAGATGTTAAAATGTAACAAAAGTCTAAGACTAGTTATTTTGTTACATTTTAACATCTTTTTTTGATATCGTTGTGCTAACATCTTAAGACATTTATTTATCATTTTTGTTTGTTTGCACAGAATCGCTAACACTTGTTTCCAATCCGACATCCCGTAGGTTCATACATTGGCTACTTTTTCAGACGTTTATATACAATCTTACAATAGAAGTGTCATAATGTGGTCCTTTTTTAGGTACTTGAGTTGGCAGGCAATGCTAGTAAAGATTTGAAAGTAAAGCGTATTACACCACGTCACTTGCAGCTTGCAATTCGTGGAGATGAAGAATTGGATTCCTTAATTAAAGCTACAATTGCCGGCGGTGGTAAGTTTTAGTATAAAAAAGGGAAAATATTCTTAAGATCCATTTATGGAAATGTAGATTAAATTTTGCACTATTGAAGGAGCCATTGTCTTTCAGATCAGATCATTTGGGGTCCGGTTTAATATAGTCTGAAATGGAGACAAAAGTGTCCAACGAAAGTTTTTATAGTTCTTGACTGTCATTGTTCTAGACCTGTCCCGAATCTGGTTCTGCTTATTAATAGATGCCTACTTGTATAAAGTACTACAAAACCAAAAAAATAGTAGAAACATACATGCATTACACACATACAATCTTAATTTGTCATTTTTGTTACACAAGTTATTTATTTAGGTGAAAATATGTTTAGTTAGACTATCAGACAAATCTACATAAAATAATCAATCTTCATCTATATTTTTATGAAATTATCTCAAGATCAAGGAATGGAAATGCAATATTATTAAGCTTAAAACAGCACTGTACCAATGAATGTCCCAAGCTTTACTGGTTAAAAGTCCTGGGGGATAAGCACTTAATATGGTATTTGCTACTATAGGTGAAGTCATCTTCTTTGTCAGATATATTCTAGGATCATGTGTGTATCTACTTCCATATTCTGTCCATAAAATATTACATGCATCACCATATACCTGTGTTAGCGGTAGACAAAAAATGTCAATAGCCAAAGTGGCTAATCACTATTTTTTTTCATAGCCACATTTGGATGTGATTAGCCACACATCTGAAATCGACACAAATGAACAAACACTCGTTTGAAATTATGTAACACTTTATTCAACTTAGAACCAACAAATGAATAAGTTTACTTACAATACAGTAATTTTTATTAATGTCACCAAAAAAAAATGCACTTAATTGTAAAGTATTTATTTACTCTGCATTTCAAAAGTTTCTCATCAGATTCACATGATTTTGAAGTAGAACAGTCACTAGCCAGGCCATTGTCCAACGGAAGCCATTCAAATTGTTTGAACCATTCATTTTTAGCTCACCTTGTCAATAGCAATGTGAGCTTTTTCCATCACTTGGAGTCCGTCGTCTGTTAACATTTCACATTTTAACCTTCTCTGATGAAACCCCTCAGCCAAATGAAGTGAAACTTGGTTGCAAGCATCTATGGAAGGTCCCCTCTAAAGATTGCCCATTTTGTCCCGATCCATTAACAAATATGGCCGCCATAGGCAATTCTTGTTTCTGATTGGCTGATTTTTAAAATCTTCTCCTCTGAAACTGCTTGGCCAAATGAACCGAAACGTGGTAGGTAGCATCTATGGCAAGTCCTCTGTAAAGATTGCTCATTTCGTCCCGGTCCGTTAAGAAACATTGCCGCCACAGACAACTCTTGTTTCTGATTGGTTGATTTATAAAAAATCGTCTCCTCTAAAACCGCTTTGCCAAATGAATCGAAACTTGGTATGAAGCATTTATGGCAGGTCCTCTATAATGATTGCTTGTCCCGATCCGTTAACAAACATGGCCGCCACAGGCAATTCTTGTATATGATTTCTAAAAGAATCCCGCTTGGCCAAATGAATTAAAATTTGGTAGGAAGCATCCTTGGAAGGTCCTCTATGAAGATTGCTAATTTAGTTCCAATCTGTCAACAAACATGGCCACCACAGGCAATTCTTGTTTCTGATTGGTTTATTTCTAAAAAAAATCTTCTTCTCTGAAACCGCTTTGCCAAATGAATCAAAACTTGGAAGGTCATCTATAAAGAATGCGCATTTAGTTCCTATCCGTTAATAAACATGGCTGCCACAGGCCATTCTTGTTTCTGATTGGTCGATTTCTAAAAATCTTCTTCTCTGTAACTGCTTAGCCAAATGAACCGAAACTTGGTGGGAAGCAATCAATGGAAGGTTCTGTATTAAATTTCCTCAAAGCAGAATAGGTGAGCGACACAAGCCTCTAGTTAATTTTGCAAGTGTCATTTCTGTCACAATGTTTTTTTAACTTTGGTATCGGCTTTACTTTTCTTAACTATGGGATTAGTAAAAAAATGACAAGTGTCCATTGCCATTTTCTAGGATTAGAATCTGTCTCTGATTCATTCGAGACCATAACAAGGTCAGATTCGTCCATGTGGTAAACATTAATAGTAAAAAGAAAATCGATTTTTGTATCCGGAACTGAAATGTTTTTAGTGTAAATAATTTTCCGGAAATGACTAAAAAGACCGATCTTTCTGTTCGGGTTTGAATATTACTTTTATTTACATCTTGTCAGCTGAACGTTTTTTCAAATACACGTTGCTGGTTTGAATTTTAACAAAGATTTTTTCGAGTACCGTAAATATTTCATTCACCAAAGTGGCGATCGCAACTGAATTTTTAATGGTGAGTGTGGCGACCTTTAGCGCTAACACAGTATACAGTATATGTAGTAGTTTTCTAAAAACAACTCATAAAATCAAGATCATGTCAACCGTCATCGACTTTTGCAGTGGCCTAAGGTCAGTGAAAATTGATTCAGACCAGTGACTTTTGCCAAATTTGTTCAATAGAATCTATATAAATATTCTAATTTTGAAGTTTTCGGGCCAATAAATTTGAAAGTCTAATTTCGAAGACTGTGTCAAGAAAAGTTATTCATGCATTAGGCCAACCAAAAAAAAATATGTGTGTTTCCGATCAACCGACCCTAACATTTTTAATGCCAAAAAAAAATAGATCAGCAAAATCCGAAAATTCGTCTCTGTTTCCGTGTTTGTTTCCGACTTTTCTTCATTTCCTGGTACATTTGATCGATGTTTGGAACCAAAAACATTGTACTGCATGTCAAATAATTAATAAGCTGTAGTAACAAAGAAAAGAAAGTTTGTGTGATTTTAGAGGAAGGAGCATACAAGTAGATTAAAAAAAAAATCCTGACCTAACGACCCTAATTTTGAAGACCATGCAATTGGAAACACACATATATTTTTTTTGGTCTTATTGAAATAGTCAAGACGACAACAAGTATAATCTGCAATGTGAATTTTTTATAGACTTGAGTAAATTGTTTCATTTTCTTTTAAAGAATTAGACAGATAAAACTCAAAATGTTGTTTTCTTCTTACAGGTGTCATTCCACATATTCATAAATCTCTGATTGGAAAGAAGGGATCACAGAAGGCAACATAAACAGCATCATATATTCATCATTTTTTGTATCTCTTAATGTTAGTGTATTAGAGACATTTTTATGTTTTGACCGAGATTCATCATTTATCACTGTGTTCTGTAATTGAGCCATGGAACAGTTCATATCTTTTAAATTTTTGTTTAAAATGTTTGTTTTTTAAATAATTTTCCTAGTGTTCAGATAAATTTTTAGGATTCATCCTGTATTTGTTTGTTATAAATGAAGAAAAAAGTGAAATTCCTAGTTGCATGAGTGAATGATATCTTTAATCTAGAGTTTAGAAGCTCATCAGTGAAATAAAGACATCTCAGATTATATCAAAGTGAAGTGTTGTAAATAAATGAGTATAAAAACATCCATGACGAGTTAAAGACATTTTGTTCTTGATATTTTAGCACATCATTACTCTTGGGTTCATAGGGACCGAAGGTCATGTGAGGTATTCTCATCACTTTTCGTTTGTCGTCCATAACCTTTTCTCATTTCTACATTTTGATATACCGTAGGACCTTATGGTAGTGCTTATATACAGAAAGTCAACCGAAATTTTATTTGTCAATCGTATGTCATAAACTTTTCACATTTTCAACTTCTTCAGAACTACTGAGTGCCCAACCACCAAACTTACCACAATTGTTCCTTTAGTGATCCTGAAGAAGTGTTTTATCTTTTTGGAGAGATTAGAAATCCAAGATGGCTGCCCTGGTTTCTGATTTGCCGAGATATTTTCAGCTTCTTCTTCAGAACTTCTAAAGTCAGCAGACTTGCTGCTATTGTTTCTCTAGGGTCCTCAAGAAGTGTTGTTGTTTTTCAGAGCAATTCAAAATCCTATGTGGCAGTCCCAACTTTATTTCCCACAACTGCTTCATTTGAAGTCACCAAACTTACCATATATGTTCCTTTAGGGGATCTGAAGAAGTGTTGTTAGTTTTTGGAGGGATTCTTATTTCCAGATGGCCGTCCTGGTCTTTGACCGGTCGAAACAATTTTTACTTCTATTCCAGAAGAATTGCATGCTACATGTATGTCTGACATCAGACGTTCCAGAAATGTTCCTTTTTTGGATCCAATGGAGAAAGCCTCATTTCTGCTGTTTCGTCACATAGTATAAACATAAGAATTCAACTTAAGAGTTGTGAACAAAGATAGATAACTCTAATTTTACCAAGACTTAAACTTGGAACAAAGAAGATAATTCTAATAAGAAACAATACAGATGTAAATGAACAGGAGAGACAATCCAAATATGCATTTAGTAATAAATTAAAAGTAAGGAAACGGCTCTTTTATTGCTGTTCTACATTTCATAGTCGCTGTAGGGTCTTCTAGCCTAGACCATGAGAAAATGATTGTCGGTTTCCCCTAACCTGCCTGCCCTTAAAAATTTTCCTATGTTAGGGAAACAACAATCAATTTTACATGGCCCTATATTTAAATATTTACAGAGGAAAAAATCGGTCTGTACTTGACAATAGTTCTCAAGTGCTCTTGTTATATCTTTGGGCTGAAGATACAAGGGCACACTTGTCACAACAAGTGATTGAAATTACAAATTGATGTCAATTGTACGCTTCCAATAAGAAATTTTCATTTTATTTAGTATTTATACACTATTAAAGAGTTATTTTTTTTGTACAGCAAAATTAATCAAAGTGTGATTGACTTTTCATTGAGACATGCAATTTCCCATTGAATGAATTCCACAAAGGGCAATAGGCATTGCATTTATTCAAAGGTAGACTTCATCTTGACTTCAAAAAAATATTTAACTTGAGGAACACCACACAAAGGTTTTATTTCCTTTGCAATAACATTTCACAAAACACTGCTATTCATAAAAGATTGTTTGCAGAAAAAAACTGTTTCATTAAAGACATCTTTTAAGGCCAACTGGTTAAAGTCCAGGTGAGCTTTTAGTATAACATGGCATTTGCCTTTCAACCTTTTCACCTTTTAAGTGTCTCCTGTAAATGGAATCAAACTTTGCAGGGATTATTCTTGGGTAGAGGAGATTCAGAGATGTACAAATTATCATAAACCAGCAATAGAAATGCTACAATCTTTGCTGTGCAATATCAATAAATATGTAGATATAAATTTGTACAAAGGCTCCAGGGATTTTGGGGCTCAGAACCCGATCAAAATTTTAACATAGCGAATATCAAATAAAATTATTTTATTTGGAGCCAATCGCAGCAAATATAAATTACACATATCAGCATTTGTATACACAGATTTAAGATTGCACTAATGAAGACCACAGTGTCTATGAGCCTTGAGGGGATTCGGTTACAAAGTCAATAATGGATGATAAAAAAAAAGTGCCAGGATAAACCTGCAACAAAATTAAGCTTGGGTCAATAAACATACCACCAAACCTAGCTAAGGGGAGATAATCCTACAGCCAATCCCAGCTAAAGGGAAAAAACCTACTGCCAAACCAGCTAAGAGGAGATAAACCTACAACCCAACCTTAGCTAGGGGAAATAAAACCTACAACCAACCATATCTAATGGAAATAAACCTACAACAAACCCTAGCTAGAGGAAGTAAGCCTACAATGAAATCCAGCTGAGGGAAAAAAAAACTATAACCAATCACAGCTAAGGGAAATAAACCTACAACCCAACCTAGTTAAGTGATAAACCTACAACCAACTGTAGCTAGGTGAATTAAAGCCTACCAAAAAACCAAGCTGAGGGAAGATAAGCCTACAACAAACCCTAGCTAGGGGAATTAAACCTACAACCAAAAATAGCGAAGGGAGATAAACCTACAAAAAACCCAACTGAGGGGAGATAAACCTACAACCAACCCTATCTAAGGATAATAAACCTACAACCAGCCTTCGCTAGGGGAAATAAAGCCTACAAAAACCCAGCTGAGGGGAGATAAACCTACAATCGACCCTATCTAAGGGAGATAAACCTACAACAAACCCTAGCTAGGGGAAGTAAAGCCTACAACAAAACCCAACTGAAGGGAGATCAACCTACAACAATACCCAGCTGAGGGGAGATCTACCTACAACCAAAAATAGATGAGGAAGATAAACCTACAACCAACCTTAGCTAGGGGAAATAAAGCCTACAAAAAACCCAGCTGAAGGGAGATAAACCTACAACCAAAAATAGCTAAGGGAGATATACCTACAACCAACCCTATCTAAGGGAGATAAATCTACAACCAACCTTGGCTAGGGGAAGTAAAGCCTACAACAAAACCAATCTGAGGGGAGATAAACCTATAACAAACCCTAGATAGGGGAGATAAACCTACAACAAAACCAAGCTGAGGGGAGTTGAACCTAAAACCAAAAATAGCAAAGGGAGATAAACCTACAACCAACCTTAGCTAGGGGAAATAAAGCCTACAAAAAACCCAACTGAAGGGAGATCAAAGTACAACCAACCCTATCTAAGGGTGATAAACCTACAACCAGCCTTAGCTAGGGGAAATAAAGCCTACAAAAACCCAGTGAGGAGAGTTAAGCCTACAATCAACCCTATCTAAGGGAGATAAACCTAAAACAAACCCTAGTTAGGGGAAGTAAAGCCTACAACAAAACCCAACTGAAGGGAGATCAACCTACAACAATACCCATCTGAGGGGAGATCAACCTACAACCAACCTTAGCTAGGGGAAATATAGCCTACAAAAAACCCAGCTGAGGGGAGATAAACCTACAACCAACCCTATCTATTCTAAGGGAGATAAATCTACAGCCAACCTTAGCTAGGGGAAATAAAACCTACAAACAAGACAGCTGAGGGGAGATAAACCTACAACAATACCCAGCTGAGAGGAGATAAACCTACAACCAGTCCTATCTAAGGGAGATAAATCTACAACCAATCTTAGCTAGGGGAAATAAAGCCTACAACAAAACTGCTGGGGGAGATAAACCTACACCAATACCCAGCTGAGGGGGAGATAAATCTACAACCAACCCTATCTATGAGAGATAAATCTACAACCAACCTTAGCTAGGGGAAATAAAGCCTACAAAAAACTCAGCTGAGGGGAGATAAACCTACAATACCCAGCTGAAAGGAGATAAACCTACAACCATCCCTAGCTAGGGTAAATGAAGCTAGAGGAATTAAGCCTACAACGAAATCCAGCTGAGGGGAGATCAACCAAAACCAGATGAGAGGAGATAAATCTAAAACTTTGCTAAGGGGAGATAAACCTATAATCAAACCCAGCTAATGGGAGATGCACATATAGCAAGTAAATCTAACCTTTCCAATAGTAAAATTTCCCTTCATCACTAGCAATATTCAAGCATCACAAGTGTATGAAGTTTACATTTCACAATTCGGACTTTATTCTAGAGTTTGTGCCCAGTACAGTGATTTTCTGGACAGAGCTCGGCTACTGACGTAAAAGTTACTCGATCAAGGCTACGTTGTATCTAGGTTGAAGTTATCACTACAACAATTCTACGATCGTCATCACATAACGTTGACCGTTACAAAATATCCATATCTCAAATGACAATGAATCTTTTACTTTTTATGTAGTTGTTTCCTTTCCTCTATCAATGCCACAATTATTACCGGACTTGACTCGATGAGTAACACGGCGGGTGTCTTGTAAGAAGCAGGAACTGCTTACCTTTCGCGAGCACATGAGTTCACCACGGTTTTTAGGTGCAGTTCGTGTAGCTCATCTTTTATTTTATGTGTTGTCTTATTACAAATGTATGTGTCCTTACGTTCTGATCTCCGTGTTGTGATGTCCGTTACGATTTCCACATAAAATCGATGTTAGGTTCGTCTTTACCTCCAGTTGTTTGTAGGAGGGTTCATGTCTTATTTATGTTATATGTGTTTGTTTACGTATAGTGTTGTCCAACACGTATTGTGTTTTTATTTGGTTGATTTGTATTGCCCTTCGGTATTCTCTAACTTTATTATCTACAACTCAGCTAAGGCTTTCTATGTCTGTGAGAGATCATCTTAGAACCAAACCCAGCTACATCTATTTATGTCCGTGGGAGACAAACCTGTAGCCAAATTCCAACTTAGGGTAAACCTGTCTGAGTGAAATAAGCCTACAACTAAACTCAGTTAAGACTATCTATATATCTGACGGAGATAAATCTACAACCATACTAAGACTATCTACGAGAAATGTGTCAAATACGACTATATGACTAAAAATTAAGGCTGAAATCCTCCAATGAAATGTGAGTTTTATTGATTCTCAAAGAGCTTGATTGTGGCAATAATATCACTATAACACGTAGAAGCAGCATCCATTGCCCAGATAAAGTCCAAATGTTCATAATACGAGATGTTCACGTGGCGGTACACGTTTGGGAGTTGATTCAGGAGAGATTGGACATCAATGGGGTCTGCCAGTATATCGTTACCACCGCTATATAGCGTGACGTTATTCTTCATCTGACTGACATCATACAGTGGAGGGGTAGTCTGAAATAAAGATCAACTTTGTTAGTTAATGATTGCAATATTTAATCGTTACGGAATATATGTATCACAGATATGTCTTGTTTCTCATAATCACTATCCGTTCATTTCCTAATTCATGATTTATCACCCGGTTTATAACAAGTAACACGACGAATGCCACACGTGGAACTGAAGTTGTTTACCCTTCCGGAGCACCTGAGTTCATCACTGGTTTTTGGTAGGGTTCTGGTTGCTCGGTCTTTAGTTTTCTGTGTAGTATTTTGTAGATAATTATTTGTCCTTTTTCTTTTGGCCATTGTATTGTCTTATTTTCGATATACGGCTTCTGATTACACCTTTGGTGTCTACACACTTTTCTTACAGTCATTCAAATACTCTCGCACTTTATATTTTCCTACATGTGACGCCAGTGACGATTTTGAGGTAATGTGAAAATAGTTTCACGTGAACAAAATCCACATAAAAACGGAAACACGATTTATATTTTGTGAAGACCACTTCATAAATAATAAATAAAATTCTTCTCATATATAACATGTTCATGGGGATAAGGATCACATTTGTCAGTACTGTGTCATAAAATAGCCCATGAATCTACCCACCCCCGAGTATTCCACAAAAAAAGCCAACAACCCAATAATTAAAGTAATAATCTTCACCTTAATACTTCTTTTAAAATGTCAACCTACACATATAATATAGGTAGAAAATATGTCATTTTGACGGTATAAATATTGTGGACATGGAATTATTATAAAACAATATTTAAGATCATATTAGAAGTGAAAATTCAAGTGAAAATTGAGAGAGTTCTAACGGGCTTTTTGATTGGCTGAAGCAGATTGTTCAGCCAATCAAAAAGCCCGTTAATTGAGAGAGTTCTAATGGGCTTTTTATTGGCTGAAACAGATTGTTCAGCCAATCAAAAAGCCCGTTAGAACTCTCAATTTTCAAGTCTATGGCGTTTGTGAAGGATGCAAAGGGATTTCTTTCAAAAACAGACTTAAAGGGCATATAAATTGGCGAAAGGTAAGACATTTTAACGTAATTTGAATGGATGAAAGTATTTAGCTAGTCAAAATGACTCGTTTACGCATGGGAAAGTCTGTACACAGATGGGAAGTGGTCAACCCAACAGATGTACGACTTCGGATTTTCACGCCGTTTTGTTTTGGTTCGTGTATGATACCTCAGCAGTTCGGAGGCTTACACTAACAATTGGGGTCTCTTTGGAAAGGAAAATTACTTGACTTTCGACTGGTGAAATAATTTTTTGAAAATATTAAGGCGTTCCGAAGTTACGATCAATTTAACACGACGACTTAAAAAAATGGAAGCAAGTGAGTTCGCCCCCTTGTAATATTATATAGTTTTTTTTTCTTCGGACGCACCTATCCCCTGTGGTTAGACCATCGCTTGATTATGCTTGTTCTGCTTGGGACCCCTGCAATAAAGGCGAAATCGATCAACTCGAAATGGTTCGTCACCAACAGATAGTAAAACACGATCTAACGTAAAGATGCTCGACTTGTAATGATGTATATTTATTAATAGCAAGCGAAAATGTAGTTACTACTAAAACAGTCAAACTTAAACACCCTCGAGACAATCACGGAACATGCACTCCTCGTTTTTCATTATCCCTCCTACAAATCTACAAAGATAAGCATAGTTTTCCCTCGTACGATATCTGACTTAAAACGGCTATATATGTATATGTATGTACGTTTATGTGCATATATCTCTTTTCCTGCCGGAGTGTGCCTGCACCACAATTATTGATATTCCACCGCGAATATTTAGTTTGATGTATTGTTGTTGTGTATCAATCATAATTGTTATATGTATATGCCCTCCTGGGGCCCTGATTTGGTTAATAAACTGATTTCTATTCTATATATATATAAACGTCTGAAAAAGTAGCCAACGTTCAACAAAAGAATGAATGGACACAGAAGTGACCTTACGAAAAAGACGCGCTAGGGCGTAGCTACCGTAAAGCACTTTAGGCACGTGCCTGCACATAATTTTTTCCCCAAAAATTTTTTATTGATGAAAAATGTCAAACAACGCATTACATATTTTAATTATGTCTGTTTTATGTTTATTGTACTGATGACAAGCTTCCACAAGTTGAAAGATAAACATTTGCAATGAGTACTGTGACCTTAACTAACTCTTTAAATTGACAGTTCATTTTATCTTCAAAGGCTTTGTCTTGACATAAAATAAAATAGAATTTGTTTTTCACACCCTTTTTAACATCTGAATCTAAAAATGAATTGACACATTTACTAGTTTGTCATTGACCGTCAAAAGAACTGTTGTCGGGCTATTGGCTTGCAGTATAAAAATGTCTGGCTCTAAACCTAAACTTAGAGCTAGAACTTTGGATGATATGTTTAAAAAGATAAGCGAATCTTCAGAAAATGATCCTGAACAGTTAGCATATACAAGTGAAAACAGTCCAGCACTTAGCTTATCCGAGACTGATAGCGGACCAGTTGAATCTGAATCAAGTCAGACAAGTCGGACTTGGAACCTTCCGTTTCAACCACCGATACTCAACAGAATATTAAACCTCCATGCCCTGACATTGCCAAATTAACCGTAATGGATGACACAGTAAAACGAAAACTTTTGTCTTCAAAGTGGAACGACTCTCATGTATTCAAATTTCCAAGCAGGTACATAAATTAGAACAAGGGTAACGCAAAGCGTGGCGTATCCCCTCGCCTAAAAATTAGACCCTGTGACCTTGAAAATCAATACGGTTCCAGATTCTCTTAAGGTCTAAGTATGTACCAAGTTTGGTGAAAATCCATTGAAGGATGTTGATTCTAGAGTGTTCACAAGGATGTTACGTGGTAAAATTTGACCCCTTGACCTTTGACCTTGAAAATCAATAGGGTTCCAGACTCTCCTAAGGACTGTATGTACCAAGTTTGATCAAAATCTATTGAAGGATGTTGATTCTAGAGTTCACAAGGATGTTACGCAGTAAAATTTGACCCTGTGACATTGACCTTTGACCTTGAAAATCAATAGGGTTCCAGACTCTCCTAAGGACTAAGTATGTACCAAGTTTGGTCAAAATCCATTGAAGGATGTTGATTCTAGAGTGTTCACAAGGATGTTATGCGGTAAAAATTTGACCCGGTGACCTTGACCTTTGACCTTGAAAATCAATAGGGTTCCAGACTCTCATAAGGACTAAGTATGTACCAAGTTTGGTCAAAATCCATTGAAGGATGTTGATTCTAGAGTGTTCACAAGGATGTTACGCGGTAAAATTTGACCCCTTGACCTTTGACCTTGAAAATCAATAGGGTTCCAGACTCTCCTAAGGACTGTATGTACCAAGTTTGGTCAAAATCTATTGAAGGATGTTGATTCTAGAGTTCACAAGGATGTTACGCAGTAAAAATTTGACCCTGTGACATTGACCTTTGACCTTGAAAATCAATAGGGTTCCAGACTCTCCTAAGGACTAAGTATGTACCAAGTTTGGTCAAAATCCATTGAAGGATCTTGATTCTATAGTGTTCACAAGGATGTTATGCGGTAAAAATTTGACCCGGTGACCTTGACCTTTGACCTTGAAAATCAATAGGGTTCCAGACTCTCATAAGGACTAAGTATGTACCAAGTTTGGTCAAAATCCATTGAAGGATGTTGATTCTATAGTGTTCACAAGGATGTTACGCGGTAAAATTTGACCCCTTGACCTTTGACCTTGAAAATCAATAGGGTTCCAGACTCTCCTAAGGACTGTATGTACCAAGTTTGGTCAAAATCTATTGAAGGATGTTGATTCTAGAGTTCACAAGGATGTTACGCAGTAAAAATTTGACCCTGTGACATTGACCTTGAAAATCAATAGGGTTCCAGACTCTCCTAAGGACTAAGTATGTACCAAGTTTGGTCAAAATCCATTGAAGGATGTTGATTCTAGAGTGTTCACAAGGATGTTATGCGGTAAAAATTTGACCCGGTGACCTTGACCTTTGACCTTGAAAATCAATAGGGTTCCAGACTCTCATAAGGACTAAGTATGTACCAAGTTTGGTCAAAATCCATTGAAGGATGTTGATTCTAGAGTGTTCACAAGGATGTTATGCGGTAAAAATTGTGACCTGGTGACCTTGACCTTTGACCTATGACCTTGAAAATCAATAGGGTTCCAGATTCTCTTAAGGACTAAATATGTGCCAAGTTTGGTCAAAATCCATGGAAGGATGTTGATCCTAGAGTGTTCACAAGGATGTTACGGAAGGACGGACGGACGGTAGCGTTACTATATCCCTTCGCAACTTCGTTGGCGAGGGGATAAAAAAAATATTCCTTTTTAACTTTGTATTATATTATTGTACATGTATATGATAATGATACATGTATTGCATTAAATTAAATTTGTCAAATGTACTGTCTACTGTATTAATCATAATTGTTGTATTTATGTAACTGCCCCCTGTGGCACCATGATTGGATTAATAAAGTATTGTATTATTAAATTAAGTTTGCACATCAGTTATTATAGGTCTTAATTACTTCCGGACATTTCTCTCTGTGTTGCCAGTGTAAGAAAACATCGTTATTCTTTTCATACCCTGCCACGAAGTAGCCGATGCATATAACTTTATCCATGTTCATCATCCGTAATCATATATCGGGACTTTTTTCTACAACCTCGAGATTTTGAGCTGCTTTGATATTTGGCTACAGGCGTATAATGACAAGTTACAGATCTAATTTTCTTTGCTGATTTTGAAGTATTAATGAAATACTTTGGACTTACTAGTAGCTTACGTGTAGCTACTCCATTAAGGGTATACGTAACATTCAGTCAAAAGTTCTCATATTCAGCAAAATTATATTAACAACTTCGATTTTTGTATAATTTCCATGATAAAATAAGAATATATTTCATGTCTTTTATTGTTCAGATTTCGCCATTTGTACATCTATTTACGCTTAAAATCGTTTTCGTTGGGGGGCAAGCTCCCCTGAACCCCCCACCAGGGCTCTGTCCTGGACATGCTGGCGGCTTTAGGCGGCCTCCAAACCCCTCGCCGCAAGTTGTGCCTACATTTCATGTTATGCCTAGCTACGCCCCTGACTGTTGCTCTTGCCCGTGAGTCAACACTTTGTGTCGCCAGGGCACTCTTTGGATGACTTTGGTAGATTCAAAATTTATATTATTGACCACAATCCAAGTTGGAAAGAGAATCAAAGACAAAAAAGAGAGAGTTTTTGGATCCGCGAGTTACGAACATTACATCCGGAGGGCATAAACAAAAAGGCCTAAATCTTTTGTTTTTTAACTTTTAACCAGTGCGTGGTCCTTAGCTAGTTGGTAAATTTCATCATTACATTTTCTCATTGTTTTCATATTGTTTATATATTAGTGTACATATATATTTCAATAGTATAAAGGTCAATTAGATTATGATTTTTACGTCACGATAACTGATGATCACGTGACAATCTGATCCCGGATCATCTTTCAGATCAGATTACAGACGCTGAAGAAGCTTGTCGGTCAAGCGAAATATCCGTCAATTTGATTATAATTATAGTCTTTTTGTAGACTTATAGTTATTTTTGTTATATTTTAACATTTTTTTTATGTTGTTGTGCTGCATTTTAGACGTTATATATATATATATATATATAGCTATGAGTCGCTTGGTTGAAACATCCAAAGCTACTCTCTCTTCTATGACATACTAATTTATGATACGTGTAAGACATACTAATTTATGATACGTGTAAGACATACTAATTTATGATACGTGTAAGTAGTTTTAATTTTTTTTTTCAATTGTCATGTGCAGCTAATCTTCCACTTGTTGAATACGGTCAATATTTGGTAGTAGTAGTAGAGGTAAATGACATTGACCTCTAAATAACCTTTACACCGTGAAGATCCATGTATGTCAAAGGTCACACTGTTACTGGAAACGTGATTCTACTCCGGGAAAAATAACCTCAATCAATTATATATATTAATCCGCTACCCTCCTTCTGAGATGGAGGAATGTAATCGACCGAGTTCTGGCGAGTGAGATAGTCTGACACGATAAAAATGTCCGGTAATTCGTAAATAATGACACATTATCTTCGTAAAATGAGCGAATTACGATGGAGGCTTAGTTCAAGTTGTAATATTGTATACATGTAATATACATTGTATCAAAAGGAAATATTTTATGTTTGCTTTCTACTGAACCTTATTAAATCGCCAACGAAATACTGACTATTCAAGTGTTACCTGATTATAATGATCCATGTTGGCTGTAGCTGAACCATGGTCATACATCTGAAATTGTCCGCTCATTACAGACTAAAATATTCAAGAAAGAGAGAAAAGTTCATTAATGTTTTGAATAAATTGTCAATATGTAGTTTGATTGGGAATGATGTTAACTAATGTCAGTCTAAATTGCAATCGTCACAAATTTCAATATTATGTAATAATGATAAAGCAACACATTTTGATGGACCTACAATTATTAAGTAAAAACCAATTCCAGTTTTAATACGTAGAAGTCTTAACCATTTGATGAAATTTCTATTTTTAGTAACGGCGGTTCAAAGTACACGTAGTCTCAACTCTCAATCATTTATTGGACTACGCTGAACTTATTGGACTACGCTGAACTTATTGGACTACACTGATAGTCATCCTTAACATTTAGTAGAATACAATCAGTGCCGGATTTACCATTGTGCTTAGGTGTGCTTAAGCACAGGGCCCCGTTGGTCAGGGGGGCCCATCTTCCTGCCAACAAATATTTTTTACAATCGATTTTTGCTTATTTTGGTGCAAGTAAGGGGCCTCATAACTTAGCTAGCACAGGACTCATTTGTCCTAAATCTGCACTGAATACAATGGAAGTCGCGCTTAACATTTAGCTCACTACATGTAGTAAAATAATGACATTTTGCTTGTGTTTCTACAGTTTTCCTATATTAGATTGTGGACCTGACAATCCTATATTAGATTGTGGACCTGACAATCCTGTCGCAAGTAACTGACGAACTTTATCACATAATGTTGTATCGAGTACACCTTGCCATGAACGGGGTTCGAACCCACAACTTTAGTGGTGATAGGCACTGAATGCACAGGTAGTTGTAAATCAAAATACCATACGATCACGACCACGACGGCCTCCTAAACGACGAATTGATTAGATGCAATATGTGATTCACCTGTGCGTAATGAACTAAGTTTGATGTAATATGTGATTCACCTGTGCGTAATGGACTAAGCTTGATGTAATATGTGATTCACCTGTGCGTAATGGACTAAGCTTGATGTAATATGTGATTCACCTGTGCGTAATGGACTAAGCTTGATGTAATATGTGATTCACCTGTGCGTAATGGACTAAGTTTGATGTAATATGTGATTCACCTGTGCGTAATGGACTAAGCTTGATGTAATATGTGATTCACCTGTGCATAATGAACTATGTTTGATGTAATATGTGATTCATCTGTGCGTAATGAACTAAGTTTGATATAATACGTGATTCACCTGTGTGTAATGAACTAAGTTTCGAATTGATGTTCCTGCTGGATGTTCAGCAACGTACACTGGGATCCTAGTCTGAAAAAAATATCAACAATAAAATTATACGAATAATAAAAATGATGGAACGTGTCTAGATTTAGAGCAGAAAATCTTGAAAAATAAAACGGAATGTTTATAATTATACTGTTATGTTAAAACGAAATTGTGACTTGTAATGACTTGAAAAAGAACTTATCAAAACATGTTCAAATTAAAACGTCGAGTGAAAAGAGAATTTGAGTCTTCCATGGTACTTACTTGGTTCATCTCCTTTGAATCATGCCCAGCGATAAAAAATAAGACGTTCTCACAAATAATCCCTGCTTCACCATTTCCACAAAAATCTCGTCCTATTAAGCTGAGAAATTTTGACTTCGGAAGGAACTCGCCTTTACCCAGAAGGCTAAACAGTACCTACAAAAGAATCAGAAGGTCCAGCAATAACTAAGACATACACAGGATGTAAAACAGTAACTTAAAACATAGCCAATGGTCAACAGTAACACAAATATACACAGTTAATCATTAACTAGAAAGTCACAAACATCAACTTATCATGGGATTATAATATCAGTTTTTCTGATAAATTATTCAGATATTCTAAAATGATGTCCTTCATTGGCGATATATATAAAAATTTATTATACGTATGCTACAAAACAAAAAAGCAACAACAAAAAACAAAATAAAACAAAAAAAAAACAACCTCAAAACAGCGATGAACTCGTATGCTCCGGAAGGGTAAGCAGTTCCTTCTCAAGCAGTGGCACTCGGCACTCGTCTTGTTAGTCTTGTTCAAAATCCAGTGATATTGCCCTGAAGGAGGAATGAAGCCTGGGAGTGTGACTACGACAAAGGGAAAATATCCATGATTATCTAGCAATGTTAATTAGAAACAAAGTACATGTTTTTTCTGCCTCATTTGTATTTGTATACTGGTGTATAAAACGATATCACATATTGTTCGAGTCATTTAACAGCAACACGACCGTTGCCACAATTGAATCGGTAACTGCTTAGCGTTCCGGAGCGTTTGTCTTTTTGGTTTTTAGTGGGGTTCGTGTTGCTCATTTTTTAGTTTTCTGTGTTTTTTGGTCATTGTATTATATGTCCTTTGATTTACATCCTTTAATTACCCCTTTGATATCTTCTAACCTCTCCTTTTCTCCAACATAAATAACGACAAACAACGGTATTAAATCAATGTTAAAGGATTGTGTCACCTTTATAACAGTAGTGACATCTGACTGTAGTATGACTTACAAATAGATCTTTAGCCAGCGGAGAAATTGTTTTGAATGGTCCTCCTATATTTCCTACTTCAGCAACTGGTGCAAGAGCAAAAACATGTTTGATTTTAGAGGCTAAGTCTGGGTTTCTTCCAAGTTCAGCAAAAATGATTTCCGTGCCCTGTGAATGGCCGACATAATAGATCTGAGTGGCATTGGTGGCTTTTAAGATATAGTCAACAGTGGCTGGTAAGTCGTACTTCGCCATCTCGTCCCATCTATAGATGTAAATTGAAATACATTCTGTCACAATTATTGTTCTTTGCAAAATGTGAAAAAAAACAACTTTAAAGGCAACATGTATTTCTGATAAAATGAGCCATCAAGATTAGTTTTAAAAATAGATCTGAAAGACTAGATATGTTTAATTTTCTGTCAAAATTGGACCCAAACAGATATTATCTTATAAGTCTAATTCTTTTTTAATTATTATATTGATATATGCTGCTTGAAATATCTTAAGAAGGCCAATTCAGAACAGTCTATCCTGTTTTTGTTGTTGTTTTGGTTTCGGTTCTTTGACAAATTGAGATACCATTAATTGTACAGCTGTAATCATTCATGCATTATCTCTAGATATAAACAAACCATTTCTTACGTGAATTGTACAGCTGTAATCATTCATGTATTATCTCTAGATATAAACAAACCATTTCTTACGTGAATTGTACAGCTGTAATCATTCATGTGTTATTTCTAGATATAAACAAACCATTTCTTACGTGAATTGTACAGCTGTAATCATTCATGTGTTATTTCTAGATATAAACAAACCATTTCTTACGTGAATTGTACAGCTGTAATCATTCCTATATTATCTCTAGATATAAACAAACCATTTCTTACGTGAATTGTACAGCTGTAATCATTCATGTGTTATTTCTAGATATAAACAAACCATTTCTTACGTGAATTGTACAGCTGTAATCATTCATGTATTATATCTAGATATAAACAAACCATTTCTTACGTGAATTGTACAGCTGTAATCATTCATGTATTATCTCTAGATATAAACAAACCATTTCTTACGTGAATTGTACAGCTGTAATCATTCATGTATTATCTCTAGATATAAACAAACCATTTCTTACGTGAATTGTACAGCTGTAATCATTCATGTATTATCTCTAGATATAAACAAACCATTTCTTACGTGAATTGTACAGCTGTAATCATTCATGTATTATCTCTAGATATAAACAAACCATTTCTTACGTGAATTGTACAGCTGTAATCATTCATGTATTATCTCTAGATATAAACAAACCATTTCTTACGTGAATTGTACAGCTGTAATCATTCATGTATTATCTCTAGATATAAACAAACCATTTCTTACGTGAATTGTACAGCTGTAATCATTCATGTATTATCTCTAGATATAAACAAACCATTTCTTACGTGAATTGTACAGCTGTAATCATTCATGTATTATCTCTAGATATAAACAAACCATTTCTTACGTGAATTGTACAGCTGTAATCATTCATGTATTATCTCTAGATATAAACAAACCATTTCTTACGTGAATTGTACAGCTGTAATCATTCCTATATTATCTCTAGATATAAACAAACCATTTCTTACGTGAATTGTACAGCTGTAATCATTCATGTATTATCTCTAGATATAAACAAACCATTTCTTACGTGAATTGTACAGCTGTAATAATTCCTGTATTATCTCTAGATATAAACAAACCATTTCTTACGTGAATTGTACAGCTGTAATCATTCCTGTATTATCTCTAGATATAAACAACCCATTTCTTACGTGAATTGTACAGCTGTAATCATTCCTATATTATCTCTAGATATAAACAAACCATTTCTTACGTGAATTGTACAACTGTAATCATTCATGTATTATCTCTAGATATAAACAAACCATTTCTTACGTGAATTGTACAGCTGTAATCATTCATGTATTATCTCTAGATATAAACAAACCATTTCTTACGTGAATTGTACAGCTGTAATCATTCATGTATTATCTCTAGATATAAACAAACCATTTCTTACGTGAATTGTACAGCTGTAATCATTCATGTATTATCTCTAGATATAAACAAACCATTTCTTACGTGAATTGTACAGCTGTAATCATTCATGTATTATCTCTTGATATAAACAAACCATTTCTTACGTGAATTGTACAGCTGTAATCATTCATGTATTATCTCTAGATATAAACAAACCATTTCTTACGTGAATTGTATAGCTGTAATCATTCATGTATTATCTCTAGATATAAACAAACCATTTCTTACGTGAATTGTATAGCTGTAATCATTTATGTATTATCTCTAGATATAAACAAACCATTTCTTACGTGAATTGTACAGCTGTAATCATTCATGTATTATCTCTAGATATAAACAAACCATTTCTTACGTGAATTGTACAGCTGTAATCATTCATGTATTATCTCTAGATATAAACAAACCATTTCTTACGTGAATTGTACAGCTGTAATCATTCATGTATTATCTCTAGATATAAACAAACCATTTCTTACGTGAATTGTACAGCTGTAATCATTCATGTATTATCTCTAGATATAAACAAACCATTTCTTACGTGAATTGTACAGCTGTAATCATTCATGTATTATCTCTAGATATAAACAAACCATTTCTTACGTGAATTGTACAGCTGTAATCATTCATGTATTATCTCTAGATATAAACAAACCATTTCTTACGTGAATTGTACAGCTGTAATCATTCATGTATTATCTCTAGATATAAACAAACCATTTCTTACGTGAATTGTACAGCTGTAATCATTCATGTATTATCTCTAGATATAAACAAACCATTTCTTACGTGAATTGTACAGCTGTAATCATTCATGTATTATCTCTAGATATAAACAAACCATTTCTTACGTGAATTGTACAGCTGTAATCATTCATGTATTATCTCTAGATATAAACAAACCATTTCTTACGTGAATTGTACAGCTGTAATCATTCATGTATTATCTCTAGATATAAACAAACCATTTCTTACGTGAATTGTACAGCTGTAATCATTCATGTATTATCTCTAGATATAAACAAACCATTTCTTACGTGAATTGTACAGCTGTAATCATTCATGTATTATCTCTAGATATAAACAAACCATTTCTTACGTGAATTGTACAGCTGTAATCATTCATGTATTATCTCTAGATATAAACAAACCATTTCTTACGTGAATTGTACAGCTGTAATCATTCATGTATTATCTCTAGATATAAACAAACCATTTCTTACGTGAATTGTACAGCTGTAATCATTCATGTATTATCTCTAGATATAAACAAACCATTTCTTACGTGAATTGCCAGTATTGTTGGTCTGATGGTTTGTATTTGATATGTCGTTTGGAATATGTGTTTCCTCTGTTGTTTCCTAACCAGACATCCATGTTTGTGTCCGACAATATGAACCCGAGGCTTTGATTGGCAAGATTCTCTACCCAACAGGATGAACAGGACAACAATCCATGTTGGAGCAATACAACAGGTCGGTTGTCTGAAGGTGCTAAATAAAATACATGATGGTTAACATTGAGCCATTTAAGTCGGTGATCTGATATAATAAAGAGATCCTAAGATTCAAAATGGTAGATATGAAGCTACATTATGTGATTGCTGAACTACATATTGTAATTGTAATTTTCAGTATATTTTACTGTTGTTATGCCCTGATCAATTCTTAGATACTGTTCACATGTGAACGACGAATCATTATTATATGTTGATGCTGAGGGTGTATATCGTCCTGCATCTGTGATCTTGGAGATGCATTTTTATCATACTAAAACTTTGGATGTTTAAGATTAATTGATATTGTATATAATGAGAATGAGATGTATCAATTATGATTGTTTATATCCTTAAATAGAATAATCATTAACAACAAGTATGATATTCGCGAGCACCTGGGTTCACTTCCGGTTTTTGGTGGGGTTCATTTGTTCATCTTTATAAATTTCTGTGTTGTGCTGCGAGGAACGCTCTGTGTAGGTTAGTTTTGCTGGGCCGCTTGTGATATGGAAATCGTCGAGAAATACTTCGATCTACACTATCCTATCTACAATTTATGAAGATAAAATCTGGTTCTTTGATTTGCTGTCCTTTGACCATTTTGTGATGAAACCTTATGGTTTTTATTTGAAATTCAACCAGCAATTGGTATGTTTTTTTCTTTCAGATGAGCAAACCTATCAACGACTATATCGAACTGTTTATAATGTTCAAACCTTGTTTAGGAGGAATTCTATGTAATCCTAAGATATAACCATCTGTAGTCTGTACAAGGTGTTCTTCAAACAAATATCCTTTACTTTGTATAAGTTGAGACTATAACAGAAATGTGAATTAAAGTTATTCTTTATTTAACTAGAACACACGTATTGCTGTCGACTTATTATGAAGGGTATGTGTACCTTAGTTATTCTTTATTTAACTGGAACACACGTATTGCTGTCGACTTATTATGAAGGGTCTGTGTACCTAAGTTATTCTTTATTTAACTGGAACACACGTATTGCTGTCGACTTATTATGAAGGGTCTGTGTACCTATGTTATTCTTTATTTAACTAGAACACACGTATTGCTGTCGACTTATTATGAAGGGTCTGTGTACCTAAGTTATTTTTTATTTAACTAGAACACACGTATTGCTGTCGACCTATTATGAAGGGTCTGTGTACCTAAATTATTCTTTATTTAACTGGAACACACGTATTGCTGTCGACTTATTATGAAGGGTCTGTGTACCTAAGTTATTCTTTATTTAACTAGAACACACGTATTGCTATCGACTTATTATGAAGGGTCAGTGTACCTAAGTTATTCTTTATTTAACTAGAACACACGTATTACTATCGACTTATTATGAAGGGTCTGTGTACCTAAGTTATTCTTTATTTAACTAGAACACACGTATTGCTATCGACTTATTATGAAGGGTCTGTGTACCTAAGTAATTCTTTATTTAACTAGAACACACGTATTACTATCGACTTATTATGAAGGGTCTGTGTACCTAAGTTATTCTTTATTTAACTGGAACACACGTATTGCTGTCGACTTATTATGAAGGGTCTGTGTACCTAAGTTATTCTTTATTTAACTAGAACACACGTATTGCTGTCGACTTATTATGAAGGGTCAGTGTACCTAAGTTATTCGTTATTTAACTAGAACACACGTATTGCTATCGACCTATTATGAAGGGTATGTGTACCTAAGTAATTCTTTATTTAACTGGAACACTCTTATTGCTGTCGACTTATTATGAAGGGTCTGTGTACCCAAGTTATTCTTTATTTAAATGGAACATACGTATTGCTGTCAACTTATTATGAAGGGTCTGTGTACCTATGTTATTCTTTATTTAACTAGAACACACGTATTGCTGTCGACTTATTATGAAGGGTCTGTGTACCTAAGCTATTCTTTATTTAACTACGACACACGTATTGCTGTCGACTTATTATGAAGGGTCTGTGTACCTAAGTTATTCTTTATTTAACTAGAACACACGTATTGCTGTCAACTTTTTATGAAGGGTCTGTGTACCTAAGTTATTCTTTATTTAACTAGAACACACGTATTGCTGTCGACCTATTATGAAGGGTATGTGTACCTAAGTTATTCTTTATTTAACTGGAACACACGTAATGCTGTCGACTTATTATGAAGGGTCTGTGTACCTAAGTTATTCTTTATTTAACTAGAACACACGTATTGCTATCGACTTATTATGAAGGGTCAGTGTACCTAAGTTATTCGTTATTTAACTAGAACACACGTATTGCTATCGACTTATTATGAAGGGTCTGTGTACCTAAGTTATTCGTTATTTAACTAGAACACACGTATTGCTATCGACCTATTATGAAGGGTATGTGTACCTAAGTAATTCTTTATTTAACTGGAACACTCTTATTGCTGTCGACTTATTATGAAGGGTCTGTGTACCCAAGTTATTCTTTGTTTAAATGGAACATACGTATTGCTGTCAACTTTTTATGAAGGGTCTGTGTACCTATGTTATTCTTCATTTAACTGGAACACACGTAATGCTGTCGACTTATTATGAAAGATCTGTGTACCTAAGTTATTCTTTATTTAACTAGAACACACGTATTGCTGTCGACTTATTATGAAGGATCTGTGTACCTAAGTTATTCTTTATTTAACTGGAACACACTTATTGCTGTCGACTTATTATGAAGGGTCTGTGTACCTAAGTTATTCTTTATTTAACTAGAACACACGTATTACTATCGACTTATTGTGAAGGGTCTGTGTACCTAAGTTATTCTTTATTTAACTAGAACACACGTATTGCTGTCGACTTATTATGAAGGATCTGTGTACCTAAGTTATTCTTTATTTAACTGGAACACACTTATTGCTGTCGACTTATTATGAAGGGTCTGTGTACCTAAGTTATTCTTTATTTAACTAGAACACACGTATTACTATCGACTTATTATGAAGGGTCTGTGTACCTAAGTTATTCTTTATTTAACTAGAACACACGTATTACTATCGACTTATTATGAAGGGTCTGTGTACCTAAGTTATTCTTTATTTAACTGGAACACACGTGTTGCTGTCGACTTATCATGAAGGGTTTGTGTACCTAAGTAATTCTTTATTTAACTAGAACACACGTATTACTATCGACTTATTATGAAGGGTCTGTGTACCTAAGTTATTCTTTATTTAACTGGAACACACGTGTTGCTGTCGACTTATCATGAAGGGTTTGTGTACCTAAGTAATTCTTTATTAACTAGAACACATGTGTTTCTCTTTAATCTTTAGATACAGTATTTTTGCTCCAATTAATAAACCTATTGCCCAAAATTATGGTTTGCATTAGAATTTCCACACCTCTTTATTATTGGTAATCTACTATATAGTACATTTATAATCTCATCTCTGTATCTTGTCACAAAAATCAGCTGTTTGATTTGTCTGACCATACATGTAATCTTAACAGACAGATTATAAAAACATAGGTACATATGACCGTACGAGTAGAACGTGATGATAAGTAAGTCAAGGTATTAGAATACCTTATTATAAAGGGGAAAACAACCATTCTAGGAAAACCCATTGTCGCCGTATTTGTTGCACATAATTTATGAATTGATATACTATAGGCAATACTAAAATACCATCAATTTTGTATAAAATACGGCCATCTATTGGTTCAGGAGTATGCAGACTTTGGGCTTGATCATTTCAGAATTGTTTTCGAAGATATTTTTAGTATGTTTTAACAGGAGAACATATTCTGTAGAGGTCAATCTAAATGAACAACATGGCAACTTTGTCGTTTTCGCATGGTTCTGTATTGTCATATAATACAACAGTGTAACAAGAAACGATGATGTATGTAAGTGATGACAATAGATCATATGAACTAAACATGTAGTGGTCAGGGCCGTCTTAACAGCATTATAAACCCCCGGGTAAGGCAATGCACTGGGCCCCTACCTACACAACCACTCATAGGAATACAAAATATGAATGGCCGATAAAATTAAACATATATTTATTGCATTGGTAGCTTTGTACTTCCAACAAAATCAGTGTTTAAACATTAAAAACATGATGTACACAGCATGTGTAGATTAGCATGGGGTCCCTATGCTCGTGGGAACCCCGGGTAACTGTCCAGCGTGCCCATGTGTTAAGAGGGCACTGGTAGTGGTCCAATACTGTCTTTACTGCTCAGTCTGGTAGACAGTGTTCACAAACAACCTGCTGTATTAATTGTTCAAATTGAAGTCAAATATTCTATAAGCTTTAAAAAAAGACACTTCTAATAAAGTAGAAAAATTGCGAAATAAGTCAATGTTAAGCTGGTTATAATCATTTAAGGGAATACGATACAGTAGGGATTGCCAATTGATTTTTTCATGAAAGTTCGTGATTTGGTCAATTTCGACATGCTCTTTCCAAATATGCAAAGAAAAATATACCTTCCTGACTTAGTTTTCGAGATATTTACGATCGAATTTCGACCACTTTTCGACAAATTTTTAAAATACGGATTTTTATAGCGGTAAAGAAAATATCACAATTTCAAAACGGTAAAAGATAATTGCATCCGTTTTTTTGCAATATTGCTTCCTATGGTAATTTCGTTCAAAGATGATGAACATGTACATTGCCAATAATAGATTAAGTAGTCCAAAAATTCTACTTATTTGTGGAATATGGATTATTTAGTGGTTTCTTCATAAATAAATTTGCATGTAGAAAAAAAATGACAATTGATATTTTCTTAATATTTTGTCATGATATTCTCGCAATGATTTTATTTAGAATTTTAACAAAAAGTAAGGGGGTACATGTGCTTGTTTTTTAGCTACAGAACAAAAACCGTGCATTTTTCATGACTAACCTAGACATCGTCAATTTCGGCGCCAAATTACCCTACAATGTATTTTAATAGGTAAAGCGTCGTGGAGTCTTTCCTGCCCTTTTCCTTGGATTGGATGAAAGGGCAACGCAACCGGAGAATGAAATAAATGAAAGAGAACGGCTAGAGTTGTACAGCGAATAGATATGTAACTGCCGAACCCGTGCAAACGTTCTTGCTCAATGTTCATTATATTTAACGGTGTATCACAACCGTCACACGCGCTTAATTGCTCTGCTAGTGTTTTTAGTTCAACTATTTGTTTCCCATCCTGCCAGCATATATCTGTATAATCAGTTCTCCTATCCAACTCTTTCAAGTGCTCTGAACATTTTTTCCGACGGCGTATTTCTCCTTTTAAAAGCGACATTATTCGGCTTGAAGCAGGTGCTTTCAAATTTTTACGCAATCGGCTTTTTATGACGTCGATGCAACTTCCGCGGAAAATGTCGCGCTCGTTACTGTGACGTCGCAAAAACAACATGCAGTATTCGGCAAAGTAATTATCTGCCCTTGCTACTGTATCGTATTCCCTTAAGGGTGTAGGCCTAGGGTATGGGAGATAACTCTATTTTCAGTGTCTTCTCAAATATATGGTCATCTGTGCGTTTGAAAATCCACCCTCGATTCCAAGCTTCTTGGCAACACAGATTGTTTACATTGGATATGGACAGTTTTAATTAAAAAATGACCCCTTTCCCTTTTAACTTTCCATAGTTGTGCTCCTTGTCTTTTTATATCTTATTGCTGCCAATAACAGAGTATTATTATCATATTCTTGTATCCACAAAATATCATTGAAATATCTCTTTCCAGAAAAAATTTCCAGCGAAATATGTTGTAAAAAATAACAGGAGTGTAACACATTTTGTGTGACAAACTTTTTTCCATTTAATTTCAAGTGTTTGTCAAATGAAAAATTTTAAATGTATAAACCAGAATCTTACATATTATGAAACTATTGTACCATTGCTTTATTTGTAATGAATTAATCAAGTAAAACCACCCCAAACGACCCCCTACTACCCAACAATCCTGGAAAAAAAAGACAAATGCAGTAATTTGGTAATTTGGACATCCACTATGTCAAATATAAGAATTCAAACGCTTTTTGTTATTGGTAACTAGTTTTTTTTTTATCTCATAAATAAAGAAACAGCAAAGGATGAGTGTGTAATAACTTTCCTTGACAATTTCATTTTTTTCTGGGTGCCATCCATGAAAAACATAATTTTAAATATTTAAAAAATCCGGCGGTAAAAGTTTGTAAAATTTGGTGCAATTATGTCTATATGTATATTCTTTACTTTGACATTTTTGGGTGGAAATTAATCGACAAAATTTTTTTTTAATCGGATTTTTAATACCAGGGTGGTACCTCAGAGCATCCCCCCTTTTTCCCAATTTCCACTGTTTCCACGTGATTATCTCCAAACAGGATATTCATATATGCTAGATATTTCATATTTATTGAACAATAACACTGTCAAGTGTATTAAAGCCAAACTATTCCCTTTGAACCAGAAATAAATGCGTATATCTATTAGAAGCTTCCGAAACTAGTATTACCATCTGGCGTCGGGAATACCCCCAAAATTGATATATTTAGGATGTCCTATGGAGAAAACGGCACGGTGAAATTTCTTGAAGCTTTGCCAGAAAATGTATTTAGACATATTATTCCATGGTGCAAATTTAAAAAAAGTTAATCGATGGGAAAATTTCGGGGTTACCCAGGCCTACACCCTTAATGTCAACAAAATAGCAATAAAATACTTCCTGACATTGTAATAAATGTACTAAACTTATGCATATAGACTCAGAATATATCAATCCATTTTATTTTGAAATTGAATAAAAATAATGTAACCTATGTTATTGATATCTGAATAAATTATATCAATTCAATTCAATATTTTATTGGAAAGAGCACATAAGAGGCGTGATCCAAACACATAAACAGATACATTACAATAATATGACATACATGTGGATGATTTGAACATACAGGCAATACAATATGAAAGAAATTGTTTACATATTATTTATCCAATGACTACATAATCAATGAACAATAGGGTGGTCCCCTTCTTCAAAAGCTTCCTTTATATAAAGACAAATAATGTTTAACTCCCTAGAAGATGTGGGATTTAGCAACTTTTTTCAAAAATATTAGAGAGTCTTCATTTTTCTCATTACATATACCATGTTTTTGTCTCAGTGCTGTGTATTGTGGACACTGTAATAAAAAGTGAGATTCATTCTCTACTTGATCTTTACAGAATTTACAAAATCTTTCGTATGGTGGTGTTTTTGGCTTAGAATATCTTCCAGTTTCAGTTGCTGATGAGTGTGCGCTTATTCTTAATTTTTTTAATTTGTATATTCATATTTTTACTCGAAAAGTGGTCAGAAGATTTCTTTTTTTTTTGTGTGTTGCAAAATATAAAGTATATAAAATACTTTCAGGTATTTTTAGGAATTCCCTACCATATAATTGTTTTTAGAAAAAAAAACTTCCTTTTGAATTACCCTATTTAAATTTCCTTTCAAAATAAATTCAATAGTGATAGAAAAATCTGCATTTTACTCTTAAAAACTTTTTTTCTAGCGTGTTAAATGTTAATGTATCATGCAAGCACACTTTTTAGTTCCGTGTATAAGTGGATTTTAAGTATTTCATTATTACATTTGTATGCATGTGTTATTCCAGAATTTTTTTTTTTTTAAATAATTGACCTAATTTATTTTTCATAACCCTTCCAAATATGAAATACTAGATACAAAAGTTTGTTTTCTGTATATTTTAAAGTAATGTTTGCTACTTCATTTTTTCGCCCACCAGATTTGCATTTGTCCCATTCTTGGTGAGAATGAGTGCCTATCAGCTCTGAGTTCACAATACTTGAGGAATTATTCGCATTTCTACAAAAGTAACCATTGTGTATTTAAAACACCTTTAGATGTTATTCTTAAAATAAATAAATGTTTGATGAACTATATATATATATAATAGCTAAAACTTACAACATTCCTAAAAGCATCAGGATCAACTTGTTGATGTGTTATATTATCTTTGACTAATGGTGTAGCATCAATCACAGAAAATAGAAAACTCACAACTAAAACTGTAAACATGGTGTCTAAAGTTCTAGTAACAATGATGAGAAACGTCATATGTATTATAACATATTACAAATCCTTATCAAAAATCATGTGATTATTACGGAAATCACCCATCAACCTAATGTTAAGTTCACCAAATCGCATTTCTAAAAAAAAAAAAAAATAAACAAAAAAACTCAAGTGTCAATATATCATCAAAGAGAAACACACGTATTGCTGTCGACTTATTATGAAGGGTATGTGTATCTAAGTTATTCTTTATTTAACTAGAACACACGTATTGCTGTCGACTTATTATGAAGGGTCTGTGTATCTAAGTTATTCTTTATTTAACTAGAACACACGTATTGCTGTCGACTTATTATGAAGGGTATGTGTATCTAAGTTATTCTTTATTTAACTGGAACACACGTATTGCTGTCGACTTATTATGAAGGGTATGTGTATCTAAGTTATTCTTTATTTAACTGGAACACACGTATTGCTGTCGACTTATTATGAAGGGTCTGTGTATCTAAGTTATTCTTTATTTAACTAGAACACACGTATTGCTGTCGACTTATTATGAAGGGTATGTGTATCTAAGTTATTCTTTATTTAACTAGAACACACGTATTGCTGTCGACTTATTATGAAGGGTCTGTGTACCTAAGCTATTCTTTATTTAACTGGAACACACGTATTGCTGTCGACTTATTATGAAGGGTCTGTGTACCTAAGTTATTCTTTATTTAGCTGAAACACACGTATTGCTATCGACTCATTATGAAGGGTCCGTGTACCTAAGTTATTCTTTATTTAACCGGAACACACGTAATGCTGTCGACTTATTATGAAGGATCTGTGTACCTAAGTTATTCTTTATTTAAGTGGAACACACGTATTGCTGTCGACTTATTATGAAGGGTCTGTGTACCCAAGTTATTCTTTATTTAACTAGAACACACGTATTACTATCGACTTATTACGAAGGGTCTGTGTACCTAAGTTATTCTTTATTTAACTAGAACACACGTATTGCTGTCGACCTATTATGAAGGGTCTGTGTACCTAAGCTATTCTTTATTTAACCAGAATACACTTATTGCTGTCGACTTATTATGAAGGGTATGTGTATCTAAGTTATTCTTTATTTAACTAGGACATACATATTGCTGTCGACTTATTATAAAGGGTCTTTGTACCTAAGCTATTCTTTATTTAACTAGAACACACGTATTGCTGTCGACTTATTATGAAGGGTCTGTGTACCTAAGCTATTCTTTATTTAACTAGAACACACGTGTTGCTGTCGACTTATTATGAAGGGTCTGTGTACCTAAGTTATTCTTTATTTAACTAGAACACACGTATTGCTGTCCACTTATTATGAAGGGTCTGTGTACCTAAGTTATTCTTTATTTAACTAGAACACACGTGTTGCTGTCGACTTATTATTAAGGATCTGTGTACCTAAGTTATTCTTTATTTACATAGAACACACGTATTGCTGTCGACTTATTATGAAGGGTATGTGTATCTAAGTTATTCTTTATTTAACTAGAATACACTTATTGCTGTCGACTTATTACGAAGGGTCTGTGTACCTAAGCTATTCTTTATTTAACTAGAACACACGTGTTGCTGTCGACTTATTATGAAGGGTCTGTGTACCTAAGCTATTCTTTATTTACATAGAACACACGTATTGCTGTCGACTTATTATGAAGGGTCTGTGTACCTAAGTTATTCTGTATTTAACTAGAACACACGTATTGCTGTCGACTTATTACGAAGGGTCTGTGTACCTAAGTTATTCTTTATTTAACTAGAACACACGTATTGCTGTCGACTTATTATGAAGGGTCTGTGTATCTAATTTATTCTTTATTTAACTAGAATACACGTATTGCTGTCGACTTATTATGAAGGGTCTGTGTACCTATGTTATTCTTTATTTATCTAGAATACACTTATTGCTGTCGACTTATTATGAAGGATCTGTGTACCTAAGCTATTCTTTATTTAACTAGAATACACTTATTGTTGTCGAATTATTATGAAGGGTCTGTGTACCTAAGCTATTCTTTATTTAACTACGACACACGTATTGCTGTCGACTTATTATGAAGGGTCTGTGTACCTAAGTTATTCTTTATTTAACTAGAATACACTTATTGCTGTCGACTTATTATGAAGGATCTGTGTACCTAAGCTATTCTTTATTTAACTAGAACACACGTATTGCTGTCGACTTATTATGAAGGATATGTGTACCTAAGTTATTCTTTATTTAACTAGAACACACGTGTTGCTGTCGACTTATTATGAAGGGTCTGTGTACCTAAGCTATTCTTTATTTACATAGAACACACGTATTGCTGTCGACTTATTATGAAGGGTATGTGTATCTAAGTTATTCTTTATTTAACTGGAACACACGTATTGCTGTCGACTTATTATGAAGGGTATGTGTATCTAAGTTATTCTTTATTAACTAGAACACACGTATTGCTGTCGACTTATTATGAAGGGTATGTGTATCTAAGTTATTCTTTATTTAACTGGAACACACGTATTGCTGTCGACTTATTATGAAGGGTCTGTGTATCTAAGTTATTCTTTATTTAACTAGAACACACGTATTGCTGTCGACTTATTATGAAGGGTATGTGTATCTAAGTTATTCTTTATTTAACTAGAACACACGTATTGCTGTCGACTTATTATGAAGGGTCTGTGTACCTAAGCTATTCTTTATTTAACTGGAACACACGTATTGCTGTCGACTTATTATGAAGGGTCTGTGTACCTAAGTTATTCTTTATTTAGCTGAAACACACGTATTGCTATCGACTCATTATGAAGGGTCCGTGTATCTAAGTTATTCTTTATTTAGCTGAAACACACGTATTGCTGTCGACTTATTATGAAGGGTCTGTGTACCCAAGTTATTCTTTATTTAACTAGAACACACGTATTACTATCGACTTATTACGAAGGGTCTGTGTACCTAAGTTATTCTTTATTTAACTAGAACACACGTATTGCTGTCGACTTATTATGAAGGGTCTGTGTACCTAAGCTATTCTTTATTTAACCAGAATACACTTATTGCTGTCGACTTATTATGAAGGGTATGTGTATCTAAGTTATTCTTTATTTAACTAGGACATACATATTGCTGTCGACTTATTATGAAGGGTCTTTGTACCTAAGTTATTCTTTATTTAACTAGAACACACGTATTGCTGTCGACTTATTATGAAGGGTCTGTGTACCTAAGCTATTCTTTATTTACATAGAACACACGTGTTGCTGTCGACTTATTATGAAGGGTCTGTGTACCTAATTTATTCTTTATTTACATAGAACACACGTATTGCTGTCGACTTATTATTAAGGATCTGTGTACCTAAGTTATTCTTTATTTACATAGAACACACGTATTGCTGTCGACTTATTACGAAGGGTCTGTGTACCTAAGCTATTCTTTATTTAACTAGAACACACGTGTTGCTGTCGACTTATTATGAAGGGTCTGTGTACCTAAGCTATTCTTTATTTACATAGAACACACGTATTGCTGTCGACTTATTATGAAGGGTCTGTGTACCTAAGTTATTCTGTATTTAACTAGAACACACGTATTGCTGTCGACTTATTACGAAGGGTCTGTGTACCTAAGTTATTCTTTATTTAACTAGAACACACGTATTGCTGTCGACTTATTATGAAGGGTCTGTGTATCTAATTTATTCTTTATTTAACTAGAATACACGTATTGCTGTCGACTTATTATGAAGGGTCTGTGTACCTATGTTATTCTTTATTTATCTAGAATACACTTATTGCTGTCGACTTATTATGAAGGATCTGTGTACCTAAGCTATTCTTTATTTAACTAGAATACACTTATTGTTGTCGAATTATTATGAAGGGTCTGTGTACCTAAGCTATTCTTTATTTAACTACGACACACGTATTGCTGTCGACTTATTATGAAGGGTCTGTGTACCTAAGTTATTCTTTATTTAACTAGAATACACTTATTGCTGTCGACTTATTATGAAGGATCTGTGTACCTAAGCTATTCTTTATTTAACTAGAATACACTTATTGCTGTCGACTTATTATGAAGGATCTGTGTACCTAAGCTATTCTTTATTTAACTAGAATACACTTATTGTTGTCGAATTATTATGAAGGGTCTGTGTACCTAAGCTATTCTTTATTTAACTACGACACACGTATTGCTGTCGACTTATTATGAAGGGTCTGTGTACCTATGTTATTCTTTATTTATCTAGAATACACTTATTGCTGTCGACTTATTATGAAGGATCTGTGTACCTAAGCTATTCTTTATTTAACTAGAATACACTTATTGTTGTCGAATTATTATGAAGGGTCTGTGTACCTAAGCTATTCTTTATTTAACTACGACACACGTATTGCTGTCGACTTATTATGAAGGGTCTGTGTACCTAAGTTATTCTTTATTTAACTAGAATACACTTATTGCTGTCGACTTATTATGAAGGATCTGTGTACCTAAGCTATTCTTTATTTAACTAGAATACACTTATTGCTGTCGACTTATTATGAAGGATATGTGTACCTAAGTTATTCTTTATTTAACTAGAACACACGTGTTGCTGTCGACTTATTATGAAGGGTCTGTGTACCTAAGCTATTCTTTATTTACATAGAGCACACGTATTGCTGTCGACTTATTATGAAGGGTCTGTGTACCTAAGTTATTCTGTATTTAACTAGAACACACGTATTGCTGTCGACTTATTACGAAGGGTTTGTGTACCTAAGTTATTCTTTATTTAACTAGAACACACGTATTGCTGTCGACTTATTATGAAGGGTCTGTGTATCTAAGTTATTCTTTATTTAACTAGAATACACGTATTGCTGTCGACTTATTATGAAGGGTCTGTGTACCTATGTTATTCTTTATTTATCTAGAATACACTTATTGCTGTCGACTTATTATGAAGGATCTGTGTACCTAAGCTATTCTTTATTTAACTAGAATACACTTATTGTTGTCGAATTATTATGAAAGGTCTGTGTACCTAAGCTATTCTTTATTTAACTACGACACACGTATTGCTGTCGACTTATTATGAAGGGTTGGTGTACCTAAGTTATTCTTTATTTAACTAGAATACACTTATTGCTGTCGACTTATTATGAAGGATCTGTGTACCTAAGCTATTCTTTATTTAACTAGAACACACGTATTGCTGTCGACTTATTATGAAGGATATGTGTACCAAAGTTATTCTTTATTTAACTAGAACACACGTATTGCTGTCGACTTATTATGAAGGGTCTGTGTACCTAAGTTATTCTTTATTTAACTAGAACACACGTATTGCTATCGACTTATTATGAAGCGTCTGTGTACCTAAGTTATTCTTTATTTAACTAGAACACACGTATTGCTGTCCACTTATTATGAAGGGTCTGTGTACCTAAGTTATTCTTTATTTAACTAGAACACACGTATTGCTGTCGACTTATTATGAAGGGTCTGTGTACCTAAGCTATTCTTTATTTAACTAGAACACACGTATTGCTGTCGACTTATTATGAAGGGTCTGTGTACCTAAGCTATTCTTTATTTAACTAGAACACACGTATTGCTGTCGACTTATTATGAAGGATCTGTGTACCTAAGCTATTCTTTATTTAACTAGAACACACGTATTGCTGTCGACTTATTATGAAGGATATGTGTACCTAAGTTATTCTTTATTTAACTAAAACACACGTATTGCTGTCGACTTATTATGAAGGATCTGTGTACCTAAGCTATTCTTTATTTAACTATAACACACGTATTGCTGTCGACTTATTATGAAGGATCTGTGTACCTATGTTATTCTTTATTTAACTAGAACACACGTGTTGCTGTCGACTTATTATGAAGGATCTGTGTACCTAAGTTATTCTTTATTTAACTAGAACACACGTATTGCTGTCGACTTATTATGAAGGATCTGTGTACCTAAGCTATTCTTTATTTAACTACGACACACGTATTGCTGTCGACTTATTATGAAGGATCTGTGTACCTAAGCTATTCTTTATTTAACTAGAACACACGTATTGCTGTAGACTTATTATGAAGGATCTGTGTACCTAAGCTATTCTTTATTTAACTAGAACACACGTATTGCTGTCGACTTATTATGAAGGGTCTGTGTACCTAAGTTATTCTTTATTTAACTACGACACACTTATTGCTATCGACTTATTATGAAGGATCTGTGTACCTAAGCTACTCTTTATTTAACTAGAATACACTTATTGCTGTCGACTTATTATGAAGGGTCTGTGTACCTAAGTTATTCTTTATTTACCTAGAACACACGTGTTGCTGTCGACTTATTATGAAGGGTCTGTGTACCTAAGTTATTCTTTATTTAACTAGAACACACGTATTGCTGTCGACTTATTATGAAGGGTCTGTGTACCTATGTTATTCTTTATTTAACTAGAACACACGTATTGCTGTCGACTTATTATGAAGGGTCTGTGTACCTAAGTTATTCTTTATTTACCTAGAACACACGTATTGCTGTCGACTTAATATGAAGGGTATGTGTACCTAAGTTATTTTTTATTTAACTAAAACACACGTATTGCTGTCGACTTATTATGAAGGGTCTGTGTACCTAAGTTATTCTTTATTTAACTAGAACACACGTATTGCTGTCGACTTATTATGAAGGGTCTGTGTACCTGAGCTATTCTTTATTTAACTGGAACACACGTGTTACTATCGACTTATTATGAAGGGTCAGTGTACCTAAGCTATTCTTTATTTAGCTGGAACACACGTATTACTATCGACTTATTATGAAGGGTCTGTGTACCTGAGCTATTCTTTATTTAACTGGAACACACGTGTTACTATCGACTTATTATGAAGGGTCAGTGTACCTAAGTTATTCTTTATTTAGCTGGAACACATGTATTACTATCGACTTATTATGAAGGGTCTGTGTACCTAAGCTATTCTTTATTTAACTAGAACACACGTATTGCTGTCGACTTATTATGAAGGGTCAGTGTACCTAAGCTATTCTTTATTTAACTAAAACACACGTATTGCTGTCGACTTATTATGAAGGATCTGTGTACCTAAGCTATTCTTTATTTAACTAGAACACACGTATTGCTGTCGACTTATTATGAAGGGTCTGTGTATCTAATTTATTCTTTATTTAACTAGAATACACGTATTGCTGTCGACTTATTATGAAGGGTCTGTGTACCTATGTTATTCTTTATTTATCTAGAATACACTTATTGCTGTCGACTTATTATGAAGGATCTGTGTACCTAAGCTATTCTTTATTTAACTAGAATACACTTATTGTTGTCGAATTATTATGAAGGGTCTGTGTACCTAAGCTATTCTTTATTTAACTACGACACACGTATTGCTGTCGACTTATTATGAAGGGTCTGTGTACCTAAGTTATTCTTTATTTAACTAGAATACACTTATTGCTGTCGACTTATTATGAAGGATCTGTGTACCTAAGCTATTCTTTATTTAACTAGAACACACGTATTGCTGTCGACTTATTATGAAGGATATGTGTACCTAAGTTATTCTTTATTTAACTAGAACACACGTGTTGCTGTCGACTTATTATGAAGGGTCTGTGTACCTAAGCTATTCTTTATTTACATAGAACACACGTATTGCTGTCGACTTATTATGAAGGGTCTGTGTACCTAAGTTATTCTGTATTTAACTAGAACACACGTATTGCTGTCGACTTATTACGAAGGGTCTGTGTACCTAAGTTATTCTTTATTTAACTAGAACACACGTATTGCTGTCGACTTATTATGAAGGGTCTGTGTATCTAAGTTATTCTTTATTTAACTAGAATACACGTATTGCTGTCGACTTATTATGAAGGGTCTGTGTACCTATGTTATTCTTTATTTATCTAGAATACACTTATTGCTGTCGACTTATTATGAAGGATCTGTGTACCTAAGCTATTCTTTATTTAACTAGAATACACTTATTGTTGTCGAATTATTATGAAGGGTCTGTGTACCTAAGCTATTCTTTATTTAACTACGACACACGTATTGCTGTCGACTTATTATGAAGGGTTGGTGTACCTAAGTTATTCTTTATTTAACTAGAATACACTTATTGCTGTCGACTTATTATGAAGGATCTGTGTACCTAAGCTATTCTTTATTTAACTAGAACACACGTATTGCTATCGACTTATTATGAAGGGTCTGTGTACCTAAGTTATTCTTTATTTAACTAGAACACACGTATTGCTATCGACTTATTATGAAGCGTCTGTGTACCTAAGTTATTCTTTATTTAACTAGAACACACGTATTGCTGTCCACTTATTATGAAGGGTCTGTGTACCTAAGTTATTCTTTATTTAACTAGAACACACGTATTGCTGTCCACTTATTATGAAGGGTCTGTGTACCTAAGCTATTCTTTATTTAACTAGAACACACGTATTGCTGTCGACTTATTATGAAGGATCTGTGTACCTAAGCTATTCTTTATTTAACTAGAACACACGTATTGCTGTCGACTTATTATGAAGGATATGTGTACCTAAGTTATTCTTTATTTAACTAAAACACACGTATTGCTGTCGACTTATTATGAAGGATCTGTGTACCTAAGCTATTCTTTATTTAACTATAACACACGTATTGCTGTCGACTTATTATGAAGGATCTGTGTACCTATGTTATTCTTTATTAACTAGAACACACGTGTTGCTGTCGACTTATTATGAAGGATCTGTGTACCTAAGTTATTCTTTATTTAACTAGAACACACGTATTGCTGTCGACTTATTATGAAGGATCTGTGTACCTAAGCTATTCTTTATTTAACTACGACACACGTATTGCTGTCGACTTATTATGAAGGATCTGTGTACCTAAGCTATTCTTTATTTAACTAGAACACACGTATTGCTGTAGACTTATTATGAAGGATCTGTGTACCTAAGCTATTCTTTATTTAACTATAACACACGTATTGCTGTCGACTTATTATGAAGGGTCTGTGTACCTAAGTTATTCTTTATTTAACTACGACACACTTATTGCTATCGACTTATTATGAAGGATCTGTGTACCTAAGCTACTCTTTATTTAACTAGAATACACTTATTGCTGTCGACTTATTATGAAGGGTCTGTGTACCTAAGTTATTCTTTATTTACCTAGAACACACGTGTTGCTGTCGACTTATTATGAAGGGTCTGTCTACCTAAGTTATTCTTTATTTAACTAGAACACACGTATTGCTGTCGACTTATTATGAAGGGTCTGTGTACCTAAGTTATTCTTTATTTAACTAGAATACACTTATTGCTGTCGACTTATTATGAAGGATCTGTGTACCTAAGCTATTCTTTATTTAACTAGAATACACTTATTGCTGTCGACTTATTATGAAGGATATGTGTACCTAAGTTATTCTTTATTTAACTAGAACACACGTGTTGCTGTCGACTTATTATGAAGGGTCTGTGTACCTAAGCTATTCTTTATTTACATAGAGCACACGTATTGCTGTCGACTTATTATGAAGGGTCTGTGTACCTAAGTTATTCTGTATTTAACTAGAACACACGTATTGCTGTCGACTTATTATGAAGGGTCTGTGTACCTAAGTTATTCTTTATTTAACTAGAACACACGTATTGCTGTCGACTTATTATGAAGGGTCTGTGTATCTAAGTTATTCTTTATTTAACTAGAATACACGTATTGCTGTCGACTTATTATGAAGGGTCTGTGTACCTATGTTATTCTTTATTTATCTAGAATACACTTATTGCTGTCGACTTATTATGAAGGATCTGTGTACCTAAGCTATTCTTTATTTAACTAGAATACACTTATTGTTGTCGAATTATTATGAAAGGTCTGTGTACCTAAGCTATTCTTTATTTAACTACGACACACGTATTGCTGTCGACTTATTATGAAGGGTTGGTGTACCTAAGTTATTCTTTATTTAACTAGAATACACTTATTGCTGTCGACTTATTATGAAGGATCTGTGTACCTAAGCTATTCTTTATTTAACTAGAACACACGTATTGCTGTCGACTTATTATGAAGGATATGTGTACCAAAGTTATTCTTTATTTAACTAGAACACACGTATTGCTGTCGACTTATTATGAAGGGTCTGTGTACCTAAGTTATTCTTTATTTAACTAGAACACACGTATTGCTATCGACTTATTATGAAGCGTCTGTGTACCTAAGTTATTCTTTATTTAACTAGAACACACGTATTGCTGTCCACTTATTATGAAGGGTCTGTGTACCTAAGTTATTCTTTATTTAACTAGAACACACGTATTGCTGTCGACTTATTATGAAGGGTCTGTGTACCTAAGCTATTCTTTATTTAACTAGAACACACGTATTGCTGTCGACTTATTATGAAGGATCTGTGTACCTAAGCTATTCTTTATTTAACTAGAACACACGTATTGCTGTCGACTTATTATGAAGGATATGTGTACCTAAGTTATTCTTTATTTAACTAAAACACACGTATTGCTGTCGACTTATTATGAAGGATCTGTGTACCTAAGCTATTCTTTATTTAACTATAACACACGTATTGCTGTCGACTTATTATGAAGGATCTGTGTACCTATGTTATTCTTTATTAACTAGAACACACGTGTTGCTGTCGACTTATTATGAAGGATCTGTGTACCTAAGTTATTCTTTATTTAACTAGAACACACGTATTGCTGTCGACTTATTATGAAGGATCTGTGTACCTAAGCTATTCTTTATTTAACTACGACACACGTATTGCTGTCGACTTATTATGAAGGATCTGTGTACCTAAGCTATTCTTTATTTAACTAGAACACACGTATTGCTGTAGACTTATTATGAAGGATCTGTGTACCTAAGCTATTCTTTATTTAACTAGAACACACGTATTGCTGTCGACTTATTATGAAGGGTCTGTGTACCTAAGTTATTCTTTATTTAACTACGACACACTTATTGCTATCGACTTATTATGAAGGATCTGTGTACCTAAGCTACTCTTTATTTAACTAGAATACACTTATTGCTGTCGACTTATTATGAAGGGTCTGTGTACCTAAGTTATTCTTTATTTACCTAGAACACACGTGTTGCTGTCGACTTATTATGAAGGGTCTGTGTACCTAAGTTATTCTTTATTTAACTAGAACACACGTATTGCTGTCGACTTATTATGAAGGGTCTGTGTACCTATGTTATTCTTTATTTAACTAGAACACACGTATTGCTGTCGACTTATTATGAAGGGTCTGTGTACCTAAGTTATTCTTTATTTACCTAGAACACACGTATTGCTGTCGACTTAATATGAAGGGTATGTGTACCTAAGTTATTTTTTATTTAACTAAAACACACGTATTGCTGTCGACTTATTATGAAGGGTCTGTGTACCTAAGTTATTCTTTATTTAACTAGAACACACGTATTGCTGTCGACTTATTATGAAGGGTCTGTGTACCTGAGCTATTCTTTATTTAACTGGAACACACGTGTTACTATCGACTTATTATGAAGGGTCAGTGTACCTAAGTTATTCTTTATTTAGCTGGAACACACGTATTACTATCGACTTATTATGAAGGGTCTGTGTACCTGAGCTATTCTTTATTTAACTGGAACACACGTGTTACTATCGACTTATTATGAAGGGTCAGTGTACCTAAGTTATTCTTTATTTAGCTGGAACACATGTATTACTATCGACTTATTATGAAGGGTCTGTGTACCTAAGCTATTCTTTATTTAACTAGAACACACGTATTGCTGTCGACTTATTATGAAGGGTCAGTGTACCTAAGCTATTCTTTATTTAACTAAAACACACGTATTGCTGTCGACTTATTATGAAGGATCTGTGTACCTAAGCTATTCTTTATTTAACTAGAACACACGTATTGCTGTCGACTTATTATGAAGGGTCTGTGTATCTAATTTATTCTTTATTTAACTAGAATACACGTATTGCTGTCGACTTATTATGAAGGGTCTGTGTACCTATGTTATTCTTTATTTATCTAGAATACACTTATTGCTGTCGACTTATTATGAAGGATCTGTGTACCTAAGCTATTCTTTATTTAACTAGAATACACTTATTGTTGTCGAATTATTATGAAGGGTCTGTGTACCTAAGCTATTCTTTATTTAACTACGACACACGTATTGCTGTCGACTTATTATGAAGGGTCTGTGTACCTAAGTTATTCTTTATTTAACTAGAATACACTTATTGCTGTCGACTTATTATGAAGGATCTGTGTACCTAAGCTATTCTTTATTTAACTAGAACACACGTATTGCTGTCGACTTATTATGAAGGATATGTGTACCTAAGTTATTCTTTATTTAACTAGAACACACGTGTTGCTGTCGACTTATTATGAAGGGTCTGTGTACCTAAGCTATTCTTTATTTACATAGAACACACGTATTGCTGTCGACTTATTATGAAGGGTCTGTGTACCTAAGTTATTCTGTATTTAACTAGAACACACGTATTGCTGTCGACTTATTACGAAGGGTCTGTGTACCTAAGTTATTCTTTATTTAACTAGAACACACGTATTGCTGTCGACTTATTATGAAGGGTCTGTGTATCTAAGTTATTCTTTATTTAACTAGAATACACGTATTGCTGTCGACTTATTATGAAGGGTCTGTGTACCTATGTTATTCTTTATTTATCTAGAATACACTTATTGCTGTCGACTTATTATGAAGGATCTGTGTACCTAAGCTATTCTTTATTTAACTAGAATACACTTATTGTTGTCGAATTATTATGAAGGGTCTGTGTACCTAAGCTATTCTTTATTTAACTACGACACACGTATTGCTGTCGACTTATTATGAAGGGTTGGTGTACCTAAGTTATTCTTTATTTAACTAGAATACACTTATTGCTGTCGACTTATTATGAAGGATCTGTGTACCTAAGCTATTCTTTATTTAACTAGAACACACGTATTGCTGTCGACTTATTATGAAGGATCTGTGTACCTAAGCTATTCTTTATTTAACTAGAACACACGTATTGCTGTCGACTTATTATGAAGGGTCTGTGTACCAAAGTTATTCTGTATTTAACTAGAACACACGTATTGCTATCGACTTATTATGAAGCGTCTGTGTACCTAAGTTATTCTTTATTTAACTAGAACACACGTATTGCTGTCCACTTATTATGAAGGGTCTGTGTACCTAAGTTATTCTTTATTTAACTAGAACACACGTATTGCTGTCCACTTATTATGAAGGGTCTGTGTACCTAAGCTATTCTTTATTTAACTAGAACACACGTATTGCTGTCGACTTATTATGAAGGATCTGTGTACCTAAGCTATTCTTTATTTAACTAGAACACACGTATTGCTGTCGACTTATTATGAAGGATATGTGTACCTAAGTTATTCTTTATTTAACTAAAACACACGTATTGCTGTCGACTTATTATGAAGGATCTGTGTACCTAAGCTATTCTTTATTTAACTATAACACACGTATTGCTGTCGACTTATTATGAAGGATCTGTGTACCTATGTTATTCTTTATTAACTAGAACACACGTGTTGCTGTCGACTTATTATGAAGGATCTGTGTACCTAAGTTATTCTTTATTTAACTAGAACACACGTATTGCTGTCGACTTATTATGAAGGATCTGTGTACCTAAGCTATTCTTTATTTAACTACGACACACGTATTGCTGTCGACTTATTATGAAGGATCTGTGTACCTAAGCTATTCTTTATTTAACTAGAACACACGTATTGCTGTAGACTTATTATGAAGGATCTGTGTACCTAAGCTATTCTTTATTTAACTATAACACACGTATTGCTGTCGACTTATTATGAAGGGTCTGTGTACCTAAGTTATTCTTTATTTAACTACGACACACTTATTGCTATCGACTTATTATGAAGGATCTGTGTACCTAAGCTACTCTTTATTTAACTAGAATACACTTATTGCTGTCGACTTATTATGAAGGGTCTGTGTACCTAAGTTATTCTTTATTTACCTAGAACACACGTGTTGCTGTCGACTTATTATGAAGGGTCTGTCTACCTAAGTTATTCTTTATTTAACTAGAACACACGTATTGCTGTCGACTTATTATGAAGGGTCTGTGTACCTATGTTATTCTTTATTTAACTAGAACACACGTATTGCTGTCGACTTATTATGAAGGGTCTGTGTACCTAAGTTATTCTTTATTTACCTAGAACACACGTATTGCTGTCGACTTAATATGAAGGGTATGTGTACCTAAGTTATTTTTTATTTTACTAAAACACACGTATTGCTGTCGACTTATTATGAAGGGTCTGTGTACCTAAGTTATTCTTTATTTAACTAGAACACACGTATTGCTGTCGACTTATTATGAAGGGTCTGTGTACCTGAGCTATTCTTTATTTAACTGGAACACACGTGTTACTATCGACTTATTATGAAGGGTCAGTGTACCTAAGTTATTCTTTATTTAGCTGGAACACACGTATTACTATCGACTTATTATGAAGGGTCTGTGTACCTGAGCTATTCTTTATTTAACTGGAACACACGTGTTACTATCGACTTATTATGAAGGGTCAGTGTACCTAAGTTATTCTTTATTTAGCTGGAACACATGTATTACTATCGACTTATTATGAAGGGTCTGTGTACCTAAGCTATTCTTTATTTAACTAGAACACACGTATTGCTGTCGACTTATTATGAAGGGTCAGTGTACCTAAGCTATTCTTTATTTAACTAAAACACACGTATTGCTGTCGACTTATTATGAAGGATCTGTGTACCTAAGCTATTCTTTATTTAACTAGAACACACGTATTGCTGTCGACTTATTATGAAGGGTCTGTGTACCTAAGTTATTCTTTATTTAACTAGAACACACGTATTGCTGTCGACTTATTATGAAGGGTCTGTGTACCTAAGCTATTCTTTATTTAACTAGAACACACGTATTGCTGTCGACTTATTATGAAGGGTCTGTGTACCTAAGTTATTCTTTATTTAGCTAGAACACACGTGTTGCTATCGACTCATTATGAAAGGTCTGTGTACCTAAGTTATTCTTTACTTAACTAGAACACACGTATTGTTGTCGACTTATTATGAAGGATCTGTGTACCTAAGTTATTCTTTATTTAGCTGGAACACACGTATTACTATCGACTTATTATGAAGGGTCTGTGTACCTAAGTTATTCTTTATTTAACTGGAACACACGTATTACTATCGACTTATTATGAAGGGTCTGTGTACCTAAGTTATTCTTTATTTAAATAGAGCACACGTATTGCTATCGACTCATTATGAAGGATCTGTGTACCTAAGTTATTCTTTATTTAACTGGAACACACGTATTGCTGTCGACTTATTATAAAGGGTCTGTGTATCTAAGTTATTCTTTATTTAACTGGAACACACGTATTGCTATCGACTTATTATGAAGGGTCTGTGTACCTAAGTTATTCTTTATTTAACCAGAACACACGTATTGCTATCGACTCATTATGAAGGGTCTGTGTACCTAAGTTATTCTTTATTTAACTAGAACACACGTATTGCTGTCGACTTATTATGAAGGGTCTGTGTACCTAAGTTATTCTTTATTTAACTAGAACACACGTATTACTATCGACTTATTATAACACGTATTACTATCGACTCATTATGAAGGGTCTGTGTACCTAAGTTATTCTTTATTTAACTAGAACACACGTATTGCTGTCGACTTATTATGAAGGGTCTGTGTACCTAAGTTATTCTTTATTTAACTGGAACACACGTATTACTATCGACTTATTATGAAGGGTCTGTGTATCTAAGTTATTCTTTATTTAACTAGAACACACGTATTACTATCGACTTATTATGAAGGGTCTGTGTACCTAAGTTATTCTTTATTTAGCTGGAACACACGTATTACTATCGACTTATTATGAAGGGTCCGTGTATCTAAGTTATTCTTTATTTAACTGGAACACACGTATTACTATCGACTTATTATGAAGGGTCTGTGTACCTAAGTTATTCTTTATTTAGCTGGAACACACGTATTGCTATCGACTTATTATGAAGGGTATGTGTACCTAAGTTATTCTTTATTTAACTAGAACACACGTATTGCTGTCGACTTATTATGAAGGGTCTGTGTACCTAAGTTATTCTTTATTTAGCTGGAACACACGTATTACTATCGACTTATTATGAAGGGTCTGTGTATCTAAGTTATTCTTTATTTAACTGGAACACACGTATTACTATCGACATATTATGAAGGGTCTGTGTACCTAAGTTATTCTTTATTTAGCTGGAACACACGTATTACTATCGACTTATTATCAAGGGTCTGTGTATCTAAGTTATTCTTTATTTAACTGGAACACACGTATTACTATCGACTTATTATGAAGGGTCTGTGTACCTAAGTTATTCTTTATTTAGCTGGAACACACGTATTGCTGTCGACTTATTATGAAGGGTATGTGTACCTAAGTTATTCTTTATTTAACTAGAACACACGTATTGCTGTCGACTTATTATGAAGGGTCTGTGTACCTAAGCTATTCTTTATTTAACTAGAATACACTTATTGCTGTCGAATTATTATGAAGGGTTTGTGTACCTAAGTTATTCTTTATTTAACTAGAACACACGTATTGCTGTCGACTTATTATGAAGGATCTGTGTACCTAAGTTATTCTTTGCTTAACTGGAACACACGTATTGCTGTCGACTTATTATGAAGGGTATGTGTACCTAAGTTATTTTTTATTTAACTAGAACACACGTATTGCTGTCGACTTATTATGAAGGGTCTGTGTACGTAAGTTATTCTTTATTTAACTAGAACACACGTATTGCTGTCGACTTATTATGAAGGGTCTGTGTACCTAAGCTATTCTTTATTTAACTGGAACACACGTATTGCTATCGACTTATTATGAAGGGTCTGTGTACCTAAGTTATTCTTTATTTAGCTGGAACACACGTATTACTATCGACTTATTATGAAGGGTCTGTGTACCTAAGTTATTCTTTATTTAGCTGGAACACACGTATTGCTGTCGACTTATTATGAAGGGTATGTGTACCTAAGTTATTCTTTATTTAACTAGAACACACGTATTGCTGTCGACTTATTATGAAGGGTCTGTGTACCTAAGCTATTCTTTATTTAACTAGAATACACTTATTGCTGTCGAATTATTATGAAGGGTTTGTGTACCTAAGTTATTCTTTATTTAACTAGAACACACGTATTGCTGTCGACTTATTATGAAGGATCTGTGTACCTAAGTTATTCTTTGTTTAACTGGAACACACGTATTGCTGTCGACTTATTATGAAGGGTATGTGTACCTAAGTTATTTTTTATTTAGCTAGAACACACGTATTGATGTCGACTTATTATGAAGGGTCTGTGTACGTAAGTTATTCTTTATTTAACTAGAACACACGTATTGCTGTCGACTTATTATGAAGGGTCTGTGTACCTAAGCTATTCTTTATTTAACTGGAACACACGTATTGCTGTCGACTTATTATGAAGGATCTGTGTACCTAAGTTATTCTTTGTTTAACTGGAACACACGTATTGCTGTCGACTTATTATGAAGGGTATGTGTACCTAAGTTATTTTTTATTTAGCTAGAACACACGTATTGATGTCGACTTATTATGAAGGGTCTGTGTACGTAAGTTATTCTTTATTTAACTGGAACACACGTATTACTATCGACTTATCATGAAGGGTCTGTGTACCTAAGCTATTCTTTATTTAACTAGAACACACGTAGTGCTGTAGACTTATTATGAAGGGTATGTGTATCTAAGTTATTCTTTATTTAACTAGAACACACGTATTGCTGTCGACTTATTATGAAGGGTCTGTGTACCTAAGCTATTCTTTATTTAACTAAAACACACGTATTGCTGTCGACTTATTATGAAGGGTCTGTGTACCTAAGTTATTCTTTATTTAGCTGAAACACACGTATTGCTATCGACTCATTATGAAGGGTCCGTGTACCTATGTTATTCTTTATTTAACTAGAACACACGTAATGCTGTCGACTTATTATGAAGGGTCTGTGTACCTAAGCTATTCTTTATTTAACTAGAATACACTTATTGCTGTCGACTTATTATGAAGGATCTGTGTACCTATGTTATTCTTTATTTAACTAGAACACACGTATTGCTGTTGACTTATTATGAAGGGTCTGTGTACCTATGTTATTCTTTATTTAACTAGAACACACGTATTGCTGTTGACTTATTATGAAGGGTCTGTGTACCTAAGTTATTCTTTATTTAACTAGAACACACGTATTGCTGTCGACTTATTATGAAGGGTCTGTGTACCTAAGTTATTCTTTATTTAACTAGAAAACACGTATTGCTGTCGACTTATTATGAAGGGTGTGTGTACCTATGTTATTCTTTATTTAACTAGAACACACGTATTGCTGTCGACTTATTATGAAGGATCTGTGTACCCAAGTTATTCTTTATTTAACTAGAACACACGTATTGCTGTCGACTTATTATGAAGGGTCTGTGTACCTATGTTATTCTTTATTTAACTAGAACACACGTATTGCTATCGACTTATTATGAAGGGTCTGTGTACCTAAGTTATTCTTTATTTAACTAGAACACACGTATTGCTGTCGACTTATTATGAAGGGTCTGTGTACCTAAGTTATTCTTTATTTAACTGGAACACACGTATTGCTATCGACTTATTATGAAGGGTCTGTGTACCTATGTTATTCTTTATTTAACTAGAACACACGTATTGCTATCGACTTATTATGAAGGGTCTGTGTACCTATGTTATTCTTTATTTAACTAGAACACACGTATTGCTATCGACTTATCATGAAGAGTCTGTGTACCTATGTTATTTTTTATTTAACTAGAACACACGTATTGCTGTCGACTTATTATGAAGGGTCTGTGTACCTAAGTTATTCTTTATTTAACTAGAACACACGTATTGCTGTCGACTTATTATGAAGGGTCTGTGTACCTATGTTATTCTTTATCTAACTAGAACACACGTATTGCTATCGACTTATTATGAAGAATCTGTGTACCTATGTTATTCTTTATCTAACTAGAACACACGTATTGCTGTCGACTTATTATGAAGGGTCAGTGTACCTATGTTATTCTTTATTTAACTAGAACACACGTTTTGCTATCGACTTATCATGAAGAGTCTGTGTACCTAAGTTATTCTTTATTAACTAGAACACACGTATTGCTGTCGACTTATTATGAAGGGTCTGTGTACCTATGTTATTCTTTATTTAACTAGAACACACGTATTGCTATCGACTTATTATGAAGAATCTGTGTACCTATGTTATTCTTTATCTAACTAGAACACACGTATTGCTGTCGACTTATTATGAAGGGTCAGTGTACCTATGTTATTCTTTATTTAACTAGAACACACGTATTGCTGTAGACTTATTATGAAAGATCTGTGTACCTATGTTATTCTTTATTTAACTAGAACACACGTATTGCTATCGACTTATTATGAAAGATCTGTGTACCTATGTTATTCTTTATTTAACTAGAACACACGTATTGCTATCGACTTATTATGACGGATCTGTGTACCTATGTTATTCTTTATTAACTAGAACACATGTGTTTCTCTTTAATCTTTGAATACATTTTTTTTTTGCTCCAATTAATAAACATATTGTCCAAAATTATGGTTTGCATTAGAATTTCCACACCTCTTTATTATTGGGTAATCTACTTTATAGTACATTGATAATCTCATCTCTATATCTTGTCACAAAAATCAGCTGTTTGATTTGTCTGACCATACATGTAATCTTAACAGACAGTTTATAAAAACATAGGTACATATGACCGTACGAGTAGAACGTGATGATAAGTAAGTATAAGTAAGTCAAGGTATTAGAATACCTTATTATAAAGGAAAAAACAACCATGCTAGGAAAACCCATTGTCGCCATATTTGTTGCACGTAATTTATGAATTTATATACTATAGGCAATACTTAAATACCATCAATTTGGTATAAAATACGACCCATCTATTGGTTCAAGACTATGCAGAGTTTGGGTTTAATCATTTCAGAATTGTTTTCGAAGATATTTTTAACATGTTTTAACAGAAGAACATAATGAACAACGTGGCAACTTTGCATTTCTTAAAAAAACCCAAAAAAACCCACTCAAAAAACTCAAGTGACAATATATCATCAAAGAGGTAGACAATAAATAACATTGGTCAATAATAAATTTGTGACTGTGATAAAATAAACACATTTTAATTTTCACAGATTTCATATTTGTAACCATCTTTTCTGATTTTTTTTCTATCATCTATTCAGCAATTATCGTCTACCATCTTAGATAGTAGTTAGGTAGCCACGAACATTCATTGACCCTGTTATTGTACTGTTTATGTGACTACCAGATTCTACCCTCTTAGCTAGAAGTCAGTTAACTACGAGCATTCATTGACCCTGTTATTGTACTGTTTATGTGACTACCAGATTCTACCCTCTTAGCTAGAAGTCAGTTAACTACGAACATTCATTGACCCTGTTATTGTACTGTTTATGTGACTACCAGATTCTACCCTCTTAGCTAGAAGTCAGTTAACTACGAGCATTCATTGACCCTGTTATTGTACTGTCAATGTAATTCTATCCTCTTAGCTAGTAGTCAGTTAACTACGAACATTCATTGACCCTGTTATTGTACTGTTTATGTGACTACCAGATTCTACCCTCTTAGCTAGAAGTCAGTTAACTACGAGCATTCATTGACCTGTTATTGTACTGTCCATGTGACTACCAGATTCTACCCTCTTAGCTAGTAGTCAGTTAACTACGAACATTCATTGACCCTGATATTGTACTGTCCATGTGACTACTAGATTCTACCCTTTTAGCTAGTAGTCAGTTAACTACGAGCATTCATTGACCCTGTTATTGTACTGTTTATGTGACTACCAGATTCTACCCTCTTAGCTAGTAGTCAGTTAACTACGAACATTCATTGACCCTGTTATTTTACTGTGTATGTGACTACCAGATTCTACCCTCTTAGCTAGTAGTCAGTTAACAACGAACATTCATTGACCCTGTTATTGTGCTGTTTATGTGACTACCAGATTCTACCCTCTTAGCTAGTAGTCAGTTAACTACGAATATTCATTGACCCTGTTATTGTACTGTCAATGTAATTCTACCCTCTTAGCTAGTAGTCAGTTAACTACGAACATTCATTGACCCTGTTATTGTACTGTCCGTGTGACTACCAGATTCTACCCTCTTAGCTAGTAGTCAGTTAACTACAAGCATTCATTGACCCTGTTATTGTACTGTTTATGTAATTCTACCCTCTTAGCTAGTAGTCAGTTAACTACGAACATTCATTGACCCTGTTATTGTACTGTCAATGTAATTCTACCCTCTTAGCTAGTAGTCAGTTAACTACGAACATTCATTGACCCTGTTATTGTACTGTCCGTGTGACTACCAGATTCTACCCTCTTAGCTAGTAGTCAGTTAACTACAAGCATTCATTGACCCTGTTATTGTACTGTTTATGTAATTCCTCCCTCTTAGCTAGTAGTCAGTTAACTACGAACATTCATTGACCCTGTTATTGTATTGTCCGTGTGACTACCAGATTCTACCCTCTTAGCTAGAAGTCAGTTAACTACGAGCATTCATTGACCCTGTTATTGTACTGTTTATGTGACTACCAGATTCTACCCTCTTAGCTAGAAGTCAGTTAACTACGAGCATTCATTGACCCTGTTATTGTACTGTCAATGTAATTTTACCCTCTTAGCTAGTAGTCAGTTAACTACGAACATTCATTGACCCTGTTATTGTACTGTTTATGTGACTACCAGATTCTACCCTCTTAGCTAGAAGTCAGTTAACTACGAGCATTCATTGACCCTGTTATTGTACTGTCCATGTGACTACCAGATTCTACCTTCTTATCTAGTAGTCAGTTAACTATGAACACTCACTGACCCTGTTATTGTACTGTCAATGTAATTCTACCCTCTTAGCTAGTAGTCAGTTAACTACGAACATTCATTGACCCTGTTATTGTACTGTTTATGTGACTACCAGATTCTACCCTCTTAGCTAGAAGTCAGTTAACTACGAGCATTCATTGACCCTGTTATTGTACTGTCAATGTAATTTTACCCTCTTAGCTAGTAGTCAGTTAACTACGAACATTCATTGACCCTGTTATTGTACTGTTTATGTGACTACCAGATTCTACCCTCTTAGCTAGAAGTCAGTTAACTACGAGCATTCATTGACCCTGTTATTGTACTGTCCATGTGATTACCAGATTCTACCTTCTTATCTAGTAGTCAGTTAACTATGAACATTCACTGACCCTGTTATTGTACTGTCAATGTAATTCTACCCTCTTAGCTAGAAGTCAGTTAACTACGAGCATTCATTGACCTGTTATTGTACTGTCCATGTGACTACCAGATTCTACCCTCTTAGCTAGAAGTCAGTCAACTACGAGCATTCATTGACCTGTTATTGTACTGTCCATGCGACTACCAGATTCTACTCGCTTAGCTAGTAGTAAGTTAACTACAAACATTCATTGACCCTACTATTGTACTGTCCATGCGACTACCAGATTATACCCTCTTAGCTAGAAGTCAGTTAACTACGAACATTCATTGACCTGTTATTGTACTGTCCATATGATTACTAGATTCTACCCTCTTAGCTAGTAGTCAGTTAACTACGAACATTCATTAACCCTGTTATTGTACTGTCCATGTGACCAACAGATTCTACCTTCCTAGCTAGTAGTCAGTTAACTACGAACATTCATTGACCCTGCTATTGTACTGTCCATGTGACTACCAGATTCTACCCTCTTAGCTAGAAGTCAGTTAACTACGAACATTCATTGACCCTGTTATTGTACTGTTTATGTGACTACCAGATTCTACCCTCTTAGCTAGAAGTCAGTTAACTACGAGCATTCATTGACCCTGTTATTGTACTGTTTATGTGACTACCATATTCTACCCTCTTAGCTAGTAGTCAGTTAAGTACGAACATCCATTGACCCTGTTATTGTACTGTCCATGTGACTACCAGATTCTACCCTCTTAGCTAGTAGTCAGTTAACTACGAACATTCATTGACCCTGTTATTGTACTGTTTATGTGACTACCAGATTCTACCCTCTTAGCTAGTAGTCAGTTAACTACGAACATTCATTGACCCTGTTATTGTACTGTCCGTGTGACTACCAGATTCTACCCTCTTAGCTAGAAGTCAGTTAACTACGAAGATTCATTGACCCTGTTATTGTACTGTTTATGTGACTACCAGATTCTACCCTTTTAGCTAGTAGTCAGTTAACTACGAACATTCATTGACCCTGTTATTGTACTGTTTATGTGACTACCAGATTCTACCCTCTTAGCTAGTAGTCAGTTAACTACGAACATTCATTGACCCTGTTATTGTACTGTCCGTGTGACTACCAGATTCTACCCTCTTAGCTAGTAGTCAGTTAACTACGAACATTCATTGACCCTGTTATTGTACTGTTTATGTGACTACCAGATTCTACCCTCTTAGCTAGTAGTCAATTAACTACGAACATTCATTGACCCTGCAGCTTATTGTACTGTCCGTGTGACTACCAGATTCTACCCTCTTAGCTAGTAGTTCGTTAACTACGAACATTCAATGACCCTGTTATTGTACTGGCCATGTGACTACCAGCTTCTACCTTCCTAGCTAGTAGTAAGTTAACTACGAACATTCATTGACCCTGTTATTGTATTGTCAATGTGACTACCAGATTCTACCCTCTTAGCTAGTAGTAAGTTAACTACGAACATTCATTGACCCTGTTATTGTACTGTTTATGTGACTACCAGATTCTACCCTCTTAGCTAGTAGTCAGTTAACTACAAACATTCATTGACCCTGCAGGTTATTGTACTGTTTATGTCTTACTGTCGTTCGTTTTCGTGAGTGTGTGATCTTCTTCAGGGGAAACGAATCTGCGCCGGTTTGTATTGTTTGTTTATATCTGTATAGCCTATTGAGATCCAATATTTAATAGGGTGTGTTGGGATCCCATTAACAGATTTAACCCCGCCACATGTTTATACCTGTCCGATAGAAGGGCTAGATTATTCCTTTTTCAGAATGTCATCTCTGCCATATGTCATCCGACATTTTGAATAGTCGCCTTTTTATGAAAACAAGGTTGTACTTTCTTTTACCTCGGTATTATAAGGTTTAAAATTTGTAGTTGGTTTGGTTTCAATATAAATAACAGTCAAAATGTAGGTTGGTGAAATGTGGGACGTCATCTTGTTATCCACAAACCCAATTTACTCCGTGGTGTATTTATGTACACGTATTGTGGTAGGGTGATTTTCTGTCCTCCAGGGGAAGCATCACATTCTTGAAGATAGAAAAGGGGAACCGAAGATGAACAGACAATACAATCGTTAAAAATACTACACAGAACAATAAAGATTGGGCAACATGGACCACACAAACACCGAGAGTGAAATCAGGTATTCCAGTAGGGTAACAGCTCCTGCTGATCTAGCGGCACCGTCGTATTACTTTTAAGAAGAGCATGTAGATACAAAAGGAGTAATTATAATCCGTAAATCGAAGTAGAACAGACAACACAATGGCCAAATGAAAAAGGACAAAAGGACAAACAATGATCTACAAAACATACACATAAAACTAAGAGATCGAGTAACACGAACCCCACTAAAAACCGAGGGTGAACTCAGGTGAACCGGAAGGGGTAGCAGTTCCTGCTTCACTAGAGGTATCCGTCGTGTTAATATGGTTACAAACCCGGCGATGAGTCATGAATGAGGACCGGGAAGTGTTTTCGACAAGTGGAATACATCCATAGTCATTAGTGACACATATATTCCATAACGGTCAACCAAATCATGGTGGCGACCGCACAATTTTTGAAGTGATGACTTCAACTTAACCAATAGGAACCCTTGGTTCAGTAGCTTCCTTGTTAGCAGCAACCCTCTATCAAGGTGATATTAATAGGAACCACAAGCTCTGGAATATCATATCAATTGAGAGATATATACATATGTACTCGTGACAAATGACTCTCTATAGTAAAGACGAATTGAACATCGTTTTTAAGCAGAAATCGTAGCTCCGTTATTGTAAAACGTGTGTTTGGTCCATTTGTCCTGTAGTTGTTAGCTGGAACTTAAAATTAGATGTTTTTTAAATACCACAAATTGTCCATTAGGTACAGTTGAAACATACTGTGCTTCAATTATAATAATGTATATTAAACCAATATGTGCAGCATCATGGTGTCAACTTGTGACATAATATATGTTTATAGTGGCAAACATATACACAGATAAAACACAAAGTATCTAATTAATGTAATTTTCCATCAGTTTCAGCATGTCTTTATATAATGTCCTTGGGGCTGTGTTACCCACAATAAAATCAATATGGTTCCATTGATCATATTCTTTCTGTTCTACTATGTTCTTCAGATTAGAGGTGATATATTTTACATCTGTTGGATCTGCTAGCCAATCATTACTTCCGGAATACAGCGCCACCGGAACGTCAATCGTCTTGATGTCTACATATGGTGGTGTTGTCTGAAATACGGATAAGGCAATGTTGTATGGACACTTTAAGTTCGGCAATAGTCCACCAAATACATACATGAATAATGTAATGATCAGGAGCAAGTAAGAGATCTGATTTTAATCAGATTGTGCTGTTTGGAGAATATTTTCCCTAACTACTACTTTCGATAGGGTAAATAGTCAAATAGTTATTAGAACTATCATCCAAGATCCGCAATTTTATTTTCATACAACAAATATAATACATTTGTCAATGTAGTAGTATTTAATTTTAAGAAATGTGTAGTGATGTATACTAATGATTCATAATGGTTATCTGATTACAAGGAGTCACAGGGCTCAGGTGGCTCAATGAGTTAGGTAGTTGGATTACCTAACAACTCATACAAACCGATCACCAAAACGGCGTGGGTTCGTGCCTGACTTCGTAAATTGCAAAAAGGGTGCACTCGACTCGCAGCCGCAAGTAATAAAGCTTACCAGTTGCTTGCCCATGGTCGGTGGTTCTCTCCGGGTACTCCGGCTTCTTCCACCGCTAAAACTGGTCGCCATGATATAGCTGAAATATTGCTGAAAGTTGCGTTAAACACCAAAAATCAAATCAAATCAATCATACAAGGAGTCTCAATTCTTCTTCTTTAGGTTATCAGTAAACCATCAGCACTTGAAGATTAATTACTGTTGCATGCGTGGACAAGAGTAAATTTATGATACAATATTTACAGCCAAATAATTAAATTAGTGTATTGATGAAACAAAGGTGATTAAAACGATTTACATTTTCAGTGTGGTGTTTTAAATGAGAGTGTAGAGAGCATCAGGTGTGAGCTGTTATCTAAAAATGTCAACTGTTAGAGATTGTATGCAGGATTCTGGTAGATTGTTCCATTGTGTCACTGTATACGGAAAGAATGAATATCTGTACGAGTCTTTTGAGGTGAATATGTGTCTAAAAGTTTGTTGGTGAGTTAGTGAATTGTAAGGCGTCATACATCTTACCCTATTATATTTAGCCATATTGGCCGAGGCATTGCCGAAGTCATACAGTTGATATTGTCCACTTATTACTTCCTGGAAGTTGAAATTGATAAAATATCAGCTATCATTACAAAAAAGTCTGAAATATTTAATAAACTTGTTTTAAACATTACCAATATTATCTATAAACTCGATTCATGAAGGTTTATAACATACCGGTTCACATACCGGTATTTGAATGGTATACTGGTAATATTATTTGGTCATGTGTGTAATTGATATTTTTCAGTTGTTAACCTTTACAGTTGTTCTAATTTGGTCATGAGTATTATTACTGGATTATATGTGGACCACTATTTTAAGTGTCCACAAAAATATATTTCCAGATAATCTGGGTCTTCACCAAAGATGTCGTGTCATATACACCCCACTGACGTGTACAATCACAAAGTTGAAAAGAAACGCCAACTCGGATGAGTATGTAAATAAAACACGATATGGGAATTATTGTGATGTCATTTACTACAATTCCACAAGAAAGGGGAATATATTGTCCCTTTATTCAAATACCGAGTTGGAAATCTGAACAAAAATCAATATTCATGAACGTAAAATAAGAAGACATTAAATCATAATGTCTTGAACGATAAAACGTTTTTCCGAGTAAACACCAAATGTTTCAAGAAGTTGTTTAAATTTTCACCCAGCTGAGAGTTGTAATATAAAGTAAAATCTAGCTAAATAACAATAATACAAACGTAGATATCAAATTTAGTGCGCACTGTACGTTTCTGGAATAATCTTCAACAGATACCATTTTTATATTGGAAGTTCAGACACAGAAACTGACGACAGTGTAGTAGTTTTTATTGGAAGTTCAGACACAGAAACTGACGACAGTGTAGTAGTTTTTATTGGAAGTTCAGACACAGAAACTGACGACAGTGTAGTAGTTTTTATTGGAAGTTCAGACACAGAAACTGACGACAGTGTAGTAGAAGTTCAGACACAGAAACTGACGACAGTGTAGTAGTTTGTGTTTTTCGTCTTATTGCAGATTTATTATGTAACTATGTAGTTATTATTTATATATAAGAATAGTTTGTCAAACGTAACTAATATTTAATACACACTAACCTGTGCAAAGTGTACGATGTTCCGAACGGATGTTCCGGAAGGAGTATGTGCCATATAAACAGGAATCCTATTCTGAAAGGAAATCTTATATATAAGTAAACAAATAAATTGATGTCTTATTTTGAGCACATAAACTAGTTTAAATCCGTTGGGAGAAAGTAAACCAAATGGTCTAATCGGGATTGCAAAAATCGACAAAGCGGATATACCGGAGAGAGGAATCGACAAAGCGGATATACCTGAGGGAGGAACATCTTAGTTTTATTAATAATTATGTTATGTAGGAACTGTAAATTTCAATAATATACATATCTAATAAACCATGTCAGTGCCGCAACACTGAATACTGAGCGGATGACACCCTCCGGGACTAATAATTCACCAGCAGTGGTATGGACCCACTGCGTAATAAAAGAATAAATACCGAATTTAGTGCGCATGACTCATTTCTGGAATAACATTCATCATGTACGCCCACAATCTAAAGATTGAAAAGTCAAATAATTTAAGTCTTTGGGGGAAAGTAAACCAAACAACAATGTTTAATAATGTAACTTTGGTATTCTACACTGTCTTTATTATATTATTATTTTATGTTCAATATTTGATTCCAACAAATTGATGACCTATGTATTCTGGTCCCCCACGAAAACCATTAATTTCTTTAGACGTTTATAGTTAAGAAGAGTTTGAAGATACCAAAGGGGAAATCAGAATCCGTATATCGAAGAAGAACAGACAACACAATGGCCAAAAGAAAAAGTACAAAAGGACAAACAACGATCTACAAAACATACAAATAAAACTAAAGATCGAGTAACACGAACCCGACTAAAACCGGGGGTGAACTCATGAACACTGATAGTAAATCTGTTAGAAGTATCAGTTATATTTTTGTCCCAAGCGTAATGGTGTTTGATCAACATATTCTACGTTTCTAGCTGCTAGTCCTAACTACGAGCATTCACCGCTTCGCCTTGCTAGTGTACTGTTCATGTGTATGTGCTCTTATTGAGTGAAAGCGAATCTATGCAGGTTGTCATATCTGTTTTGACGTTGGAGGTCATTAGGATATTCCATTAACTCGACTTCCAACGTCATATGTCGTGGTCTGTTGTTATGTTTTGACGTTGGAGGTCATTAGGATATTCCATTAACTCGACTTCCAACGTCATATGTCGTGGTCTGTTGTTATGTTTTGACGTTGGAGGTCATTAGGATATTCCATTAACTCGACTTCCAACGTCATATGTCGTGGTCTGTTGTTATGTTTTGACGTTGGAGGTCATTAGGATATTCCATTAACTCGACTTCCAACGTCATGTGTCGTGGTCTGTTGTTATGTTCAATGAGTTGAGGTGAGATGTGGTTGTTAGTTTTCTTGATGTTGGTGGGGTTATTGATCATGACTGCTTAAAAACCTTTTTTCACAATCTGTAAAAATAAGAAAAACTTCAGATTTAATGTGAAGTTTTGCTTATTCTTTTGACTTGTTTTTATATATAGTAAATAAGGTACGATTGACTTACAATGTCAACATCCTTTAATCCATGTCCATAAATCAGGTCAGTTACGTCAGAACACACCAGAGCCGAGTCTACAGTATCGCACACCTTGTCTGCTATATCCATGTTTATAGAAGAGTTAAGAAGGATACCTTTCCTACCTAATAATTTAAAAGCCTCCTGAAACATAATGTTAGATCAATTAATGGTTGTATTCATTACATCTGTGTTTATACACTGACAATTATCAGTTCATATTATAAACAGAAGCTCGTCTTTCAGGCATATATCAAAAGTTATTGCATATCAGAATAAAACGCATACATCATTTAACACTCTTCACTATTTCGCGATACAGACTCGAATGCTGATATAGACCGGTGCAAAAACCGTGTATAGACTGGTGCTACCGGTCTATACACGGTTTTCGGACCGGTCTATATCAGCATATAAAATTGCAGTTCCCATTTGGTTTCTTGATTCCTTAAAAAATGTCTGTGCATTTATATAGTATGTGTTAGATTCTTATCTTCAATGCAATAAACACAATAGTTACTGATATGGAGGGCAATATCAGGATAAACAGATTGTCATTGGGTGATGGTACGGACCGTAAAACTGATATTTCCTCTAGTTCGTACCACGACTCTTGTGCAGTCTGTATATCCTGATATTGCCCTCCATATCAGTAACTATTATATAAATGTGTAACACTCTGGCTGAATAAGAATTGATGAAAACAATTTATCTTGTAACAATGCATAATACACGACAAATAATGTGACGAAATTAATAAAATCTTAACAGTTTATGCCGTATAAAGTTTGAAAGATTATACATTTCGTATTTTAAATATTTGGAGAAAACCTACAAATTAAGTCAACTATTCGTATGGTATTACTGATAAAGCAGTCCCTATATTAAAACCAATCACATGACAATATGGACAAAACTCTTTTTGTACAGACTCAGAATTTGTGTTTGTTCTCGTACATATAAATATAAATAATAAATACTAGTACCTGCTGTGGTAACTTACATCCAAATTGTCCTTAAATGGCTTTAAGAATAACCGAAGTATCCCTCTGATATTTTGCACTTTACCAACAGGTCCCAAGGCAACGAATAATTTTATTTTCTTTGCAAGTTCTTTATTTGCGCTAAAACCAGCGAATCCGATGCATGTTCCTTGTGAATGTCCAACATAAAATAAGTCAGCCCGGTAAGTGTAGTTCAAAATAAATTCAATTGTGGCTGATAAATCTTTATATGCCATATCCTGCCAGCTAAAATTGAGAGTAAAAAAATGTTACATAAATAATACATACAAACGACAATGATATTGCTACTTCTCCGATAACCACGCAGTATTAAGAAGTAAGAGTAAATACTGGTTGGCTAAGAGGCAGGAGAATGTGTTCAAATGTAGTGACACGTCAACATGTGCATTGTTGTTTTAGTGAGCTAGGAGGCAGGAGAATGTGTTCAAATGTAGTGACACGTCAACATGTGCATTGTTGATTTAGTGAGCTAGGAGGCAGGAGAATGTGTTCAAATGTAGTGACACGTCAACATGTGCATTGTTGTTTTAGTGAGCTAGGAGGCAGGAGAATGTGTTCAAATGTAGTGACACGTCAACATGTGCATTGTTGTTTTAGTGAGCTAGGAGGCAGGAGAATGTGTTCAAATGTAGTGACACGTCAACATGTGCATTGTTGTTTTAGTGAGCTAGGAGGCAGGAGAATGTGTTCAAATGTGGCGACACGTCAACATGTGCATTGTTGTTTTAGTGAGCTAGGAGGCAGGAGAATGTGTTCAAATGTAGTGACACGTCAACATGTGCATTGTTGTTTTAGTGAGCTAGGAGGCAGGAGAATGTGTTCAAATGTAGTGACACGTCAACATGTGCATTGTTGTTTTAGTGAGCTAAGAGGCAGGAGAATGTGTTCAAATGTAGTGACACGTCAACATGTGCATTGTTGTTTTAGTGAGCTAGGAGGCAGGAGAATGTGTTCAAATGTAGTGACACGTCAACATGTGCATTGTTGTTTTAGTGAGCTAGGAGGCAGGAGAATGTGTTCAAATGTAGTGACACGTCAACATGTGCATTGTTGTTTTAGTGAGCTAGGAGGCAGGAGAATGTGTTCAAATGTAGTGACACGTCAACATGTGCATTGTTGTTTTAGTGAGCTAAGAGGCAGGAGAATGTGTTCAAATGTAGTGACACGTCAACATGTGCATTGTTGTTTTAGTGAGCTAGGAGGCAGGAGAATGTGTTCAAATGTAGTGACACGTCAACATGTGCATTGTTGTTTTAGTGAGCTAGGAGGCAGGAGAATGTGTTCAAATGTAGTGACACGTCAACATGTGCATTGTTGTTTTAGTGAGCTAGGAGGCAGGAGAATGTGTTAAAATGTAGTGACACGTCAACATGTGCATTGTTGTTTTAGTGAGCTAAGAGGCAGGAGAATGTGTTCAAATGTAGTGACACGTCAACATGTGCATTGTTGTTTTAGTGAGCTAGGAGGCAGGAGAATGTGTTCAAATGTAGTGACACGTCAACATGTGCATTGTTGTTTTAGTGAGCTAGGAGGCAGGAGAATGTGTTCAAATGTAGTGACACGTCAACATGTGCATTGTTGTTTTAGTGAGCTAGGAGGCAGGAGAATGTGTTCAAATGTAGTGACACGTCAACATGTGCATTGTTGTTTTAGTGAGCTAGGAAGCAGGAGAATGTGTTCAAATGTAGTGACACGTCAACATGTGCATTGTTGTTTTAGTGAGCTAAGAGGCAGGAGAATGTGTTCAAATGTAGTGACACGTCAACATGTGCATTGTTGTTTTAGTGAGCTAGGAGGCAGGAGAATGTGTTCAAATGTAGTGACACGTCAACATGTGCATTGTTGTTTTAGTGAGCTAGGAGGCAGGAGAATGTGTTCAAATGTAGTGACACGTCAACATGTGCATTGTTGTTTTAATGAGCTAGGAGGCAGGAGAATGTGTTCAAATGTAGTGACACGTCAACATGTGCATTGTTGTTTTAGTGAGCTAGGAGGCAGGAGAATGTGTTCAAATGTAGTGACACGTCAACATGTGCATTGTTGTTTTAGTGAGATAGGAGGCAGGAGAATGTGTTCAAATGTTGTGACACGTCAACATGTGCATTGTTGTTTTAGTGAGATAGGAGGCAGGAGATTGTGTTCAAATGTAGTGACACGTCAACATGTGCATTGTTGTTTTAGTGAGCTAAGAGGCAGGAGAATGTGCTCAAATGTAGTGACACGTCAACATGTGCATTGTTGTTTTTGTGAGCTAGGAGGCAAGAGAATGTGTTCAAATGTGGCGACACGTCAACATGTGCATTGTTGTTTTAGTGAGCTAGGAGGCAGGAGAATGTGTTCAAATGTTGTGACACGTCAACATGTGCATTGTTGTTTTAGTGAGCTAGGAGGCAGGAGAATGTGTTCAAATGTAGTGACACGTCAACATGTGCATTGTTGTTTTAGTGAGCTAGGCGGCAGGAGATTGTGTTCAAATGTAGTGACACGTCAACATGTGCATTGTTGTTTTAGTGAGCTAGGAGGCAGGAGAATGTGTTCAAATGTGGCGACACGTCAACATGTGCATTGTTGTTTTAGTGAGATAGGAGGCAGGAGAATGTGTTCAAATGTAGTGACACGTCAACATGTGCATTGTTGTTTTAGTGAGCTAAGAGGCAGGAGAATGTGTTCAAATGTGGCGACACGTCAACATGTGCATTGTTGTTTTAGTGAGCTAGGAAGCAGGAGATTGTGTTCAAATGTAGTGACACGTCAACATGTGCATTGTTGTTTTAGTGAGCTAGGAGGCAGGAGAATGTGTTCAAATGTTGTGACACGTCAACATGTGCATTGTTGTTTTAGTGAGCTAGGGGGCAGGAGATTGTGTTCAAATGTAGTGACACGTCAACATGTGCATTGTTGTTTTAGTGAGCTAGGAGGCAGGAGAATGTGTTCAAAAGTAGTGACACGTCAACATGTGCATTGTTGTTTTAGTGAGCTAGGCGGCAGGAGATTGTGTTCAAATGTAGTGACACGTCAACATGTGCATTGTTGTTTTAGTGAGCTAGGAGGCAGGAGAATGTGTTCAAATGTAGTGACACGTCAACATGTACATGGTTGTTTTAGTGAGCTAGGAGCAGGAGATTGTGTTCAAATGTAGTAACACGTCAACATGTGCATTGTTGTTTTAGTGAGCTAGGAGGCAGGAGAATGTGTTCAAATGTAGTGACACGTCAACATGTGCATTGTTGTTTTAATGAGCTAGGAGGCAGGAGAATGTGTTCAAATGTAGTGACACGTCAACATGTGCATTGTTGTTTTAGTGAGCTAGGAGGCAGGAGATTGTGTTCAAATGTTGTGACACGTCAACATGTGCATTGTTGTTTTAGTGAGCTAGGAGGCAGGAGAATGTGTTCAAATGTGGCGACACGTCAACATGTGCATTGTTGTTTTAGTGAGATAGGAGGCAGGAGATTGTGTTCAAATGTAGTGACACGTCAACATGTGCATTGTTGTTTTAGTGAGCTAAGAGGCAGGAGAATGTGCTCAAATGTAGTGACACGTCAACATGTGCATTGTTGTTTTTGTGAGCTAGGAGGCAAGAGAATGTGTTCAAATGTGGCGACACGTCAACATGTGCATTGTTGTTTTAGTGAGCTAGGAGGCAGGAGAATGTGTTCAAATGTTGTGACACGTCAACATGTGCATTGTTGTTTTAGTGAGCTAGGAGGCAGGAGAATGTGTTCAAATGTAGTGACACGTCAACATGTGCATTGTTGTTTTAGTGAGCTAGGCGGCAGGAGATTGTGTTCAAATGTAGTGACACGTCAACATGTGCATTGTTGTTTTAGTGAGCTAGGAGGCAGGAGAATGTGTTCAAATGTAGTGACACGTCAACATGTGCATTGTTGTTTTAGTGAGCTAGGAGGCAGGAGAATGTGTTCAAATGTAGTGACACGTCAACATGTGCATTGTTGTTTTAGTGAGCTAGGAGGCAGGAGATTGTGTTCAAATGTTGTGACACGTCAACATGTGCATTGTTGTTTTAGTGAGCTACCACTGTAAGAAGAGTTTGAAGATACCAAAGGATAATCAGAATCCGTAGATCGAAGAAGAACATACGACACAATGGCCAACAGAAAAAGGACAAAAGGACAAACAATGAACTACAAAACATACGCATAAAACTAAAGATCGAGTAACACGAACCCCACTAAAAACCGGGGGTGCACTCAGGTGCTCCGGAAGGGTAGAAATTCCTGCTCCACTCAAAATCTATTTAAGCGAGTTGGTCTAGTACAAAATAGACATTATCGTAATCTCATCAGATTGTAGCAATCAAATATTGTCATAGTTTACCTAAAATCCCAGAACTCTTCCTGTGTCGAGTTGTATTTGGTATGCTTCATTGAGTATGTATTTCCACGTGAGTTTCCCAACCATACGTCATATCCGGCGTCGGCTAATATGTAGGCTAAACTTGCATTTTGTCCATTAAAAAGAAAACAACCTGAATCTGCTGACAATCCGTGTTGTAATAATACTATGGGTCTAGTTGATCCTGAAAACAGGAAAAAAAATACATTATGCGCGTCGAATAGGAATTGGCAATTTTGTCTTAATAACATTAGGGCTTCTGGTTGATTGGACGTGAACACAGCGAATTGATCACAAAAAATTACTTCTTGTAGGCAAGACAAAGCGTTCATTTAATGGTCCCTTAATACAAGTTAAGTGTTAACCAGTCAATCAGAGGAATTGTATTCTGTGATTAAGATATTCTTGTTTGTGTTATGAACTGAATGATTTATGATATATTAGTGGAGCCGAGAGAACTAATTACCTGATTGTTTGTCAAAACGACCTTGCGGTATCCTCTGTATATTAAGTATGAATCCATCGTCTGTAGTTACAGGGAAGTTCTCCGCTTTATAGCCATTGTATTGTATTAACTGGGTCTGAAATATTGTAAGAATCATTACAACTAGTTGAAGAACACATAACATAACTTACGACAGAAAATGTAATTAAATTCCTTGATAACATGTATCCTATTGTGTAAGGCGATGGTGTAGAATGAAGAAAAGTTTGAAGATGTCAAAGGAGTAATTAGAAGCCGTAAATCGAAGGACAGGCAGCCAAAGGAAAATTACAAATACTGAACTACAAAACATAACACAGAAAACCAATGGTCGAGCAACACGAATCCCACTAAAAACCGGAGGTGAACTCAGGTGCTCCGGAAGGGAAGCAGTTCCTGCTCCACATGTTGTACCCGTAAGTTTCCGTCAAGAACTTGGTAAAAGGTTTTTTACGGAAAATTTGCTCAAAGAAAACTTTGTCAAAGTTATCCCGTTTGCACGATCAAAGATTAGTCAGAACGAACAGCAATAAGACAGTTGTGTTGGAGTTGACCTCCAGTTATAACACCGCGACAATCGGCGGAGTTGGGGTTCATGTCCACCCATACCATGACGACCAACTGTAAAGGCGGTTGTGTTTGAGTTCACGCAGAAATACACCCTAATGTCGACAAGTATATGTTTTAAACATCTCACTCAAATGACAAGTCGAACGACTTGAATGTCGCGGTGATAGGAACATGATCCTATATCTCGTTGATGGAACGAGAGTAACCACTGGATCAACGTGTTGCCTACTTCTAGGGAATGGTGGTAATGAACTGTGTAAAAATTATAACCAGGTTATAGATTAATAGTTATATTTACTTCAACTATTATTCTGCTTATTAGCGAGGTCAACAGTATTAAAGTACATACATGTTTTGCATAAACTTACCGCATTCATGAACACCTCAGGATAAGTCATAAACTTACCGCATTTATGAGCACCTCAGGATACACTACTTAACTTACCGCATTCATGAACACCTCAAGATAAGCTATGAACTCACCGCATTCATGAACACCTCAGGATAAGTCATAAACTTACCGCATTCATGAGCACCTCATGATATACTGCTTAACTTACCGCATTCATGAACACCTCGGGATAAGTCATAAACTTACCGCATTCATGAACACCTCAGGACAAGTCATAAACTAACCACATTTATGAACATCTCGGAATAAGCTATAAACTTACCGCATTCATGAACACTTCAGGATGGGTCATAAACTTACCGCATTCATGAACACCTCAGGATGTCATAAACTTACCACTTTATGAACATCTCAGAATAAGTTATAAACTTACCGCATTCATGAACACTTCAGGATAAGTCATAAACTTACCACATTTATGATCACCTCAGAATAAGTTATAAACTTACCACATTCATGAACACCTCAGAGTAAGTCATAAACTTACCACATTCACGAACACCTCAGGATGGGTCATAAACTTACCGCATTCATGAACACCTCAGGATACACTGCTTTACCATTCAGTAGCTTCAACACATCTGATGGTAATTCTCCTCCAACTAAGATACAGACAGTTGTTAACAGTAAACACCGTAGTACCTTCATAATTAAAGTCTGCATATAACACAGTGGTTCATAACACACATATGATAATATTGACATACCGGTATTAGTACAGATTATAATATTGACAATTATGACATTATGCATATCTGTATATAAAGTAAACACATGGCATGTGTAAACAATGATATACTTTCTGTCTGCCACAGGGATTAGAAATACAATAAACGTTAGAGAATATCGAAGGGGCAATCAAAAAAGGGGGATAATCCAGAGAAACTGGCAACATAGACAAGACGAAGAAAAAAAAACACAACACAATATGTGTTGGAAAATCACGATAAGCAAATAAACACAAATAACGTAAATAAGACATGAGCCATCCTACAAACAATTGGAGGTAAACACGAACCGAACATCGTTTTTATGCGGAAATCGTATTAGAAACAAAACGTCAGAATCTTATTTTATATTACTTACACTTGTCTGGGGTTGTGAAAAACTAGGTTTAAAATTCAAAGCAAACAAGTAATAATGGTGGTAATAGGAAAATATATACCAATAGATGCGTTCAATATTAATGGTATGAGAGTATACCATTCCCCCAGTGCCGGATTTACCTATAGGCTCGATAGGCTGAAGCCTAGGGCTTCAAAATGTAGGGGCCCCCGGCAAAGGTGTATAGTATTTTAACACTGTTATTGGACTTTCACACTTATGCTGTCATAACGTACTGTACTTTCTAAATAACCCTTCAGTAATTTTCCTTACACAGTTGCACTCCATTTCAGAATATTGTAGAATTTTAAACACCTCTCATCATCTTCGCCTTTATTGAAATTTATTAAGCACTTTTCCATCTTCCTCCAGTCGTGAAGATGGGGAATTGGGGGTAGGGAGGGGGGGGGGGGGGGGGGGGGGGGGGGGGGGCTCAGAAGTGGAATAGCCTAGGGCCTCTCTTTATCTGAATCCGGCACTGCATTCCCCTCATTGACTGTTTATGTGAATAGTATTAAATTTACTCCTCAAAAATTCAATTTTTAAGAAATTGAGAAGAAAATTATATATAGATTTATTGACATAATATTTTTCCGATTTTCGTTTCAGTACATTCCATCCACAAATGTAAGAATAGTGTAGTGACTTTTTGAAACAACTTATATTTTTAGTAACAATAATAGTAATTTTATTTGGGAAGGCAGGGCTTTCTGTCACAATTTACAAAAATACTAGTACCCAAAATCAAACTAGTCAAATTTAGTTTAAATTGGCTAAATACTGTCAAAATTAATTTAACTAATCTGATTCGTCTTTAAACAAAATAAACAGTATGGGATCGGAGCACAAGATATATCATTATTTTATTTTTGGAGCACCTGAGTTCACCCCTCCCCCCGGTTTTTAGTGGGGTTCTGCTACTCGACTCGACCTTTAGTTTTAAATGTATATTTTGTAGATCGTTGTTTGTCCTTTTGTACTTTTCCTTTTGGCCATTGTGTTGTCTGTCCTTCGATATACAGATTCTGATTAACACTCTGGTATCTTCAAACTCTTCTTTATAAAGGATTTTATTCCCAATATAAATTTTTCAACTCCTATGACAGACAGTTTCTCTTTAGACATTACTGCGGCTGTGACACAAGCAAATTCATCCTATTGGGTTCGAGTTTTTGGAGAGTTGAAACTTATTATTTAAGCTTTAACATACGATATTTGTGTATCTACTACCCGAGTCACTGCTAGCCTATCGGTAGAATGACTGTCTACTAGCAGTGTCACTTTGTCTACCACCACAGTCACTGCCTGACTAGCAGAATCACTGCATGATCGCTTGCCAAGTCATTGCTTGTATGCTAACCGAGTCACTGCCTATATATACTAGTCCCATCACTGCTTATTTACTAGCCGAGTTAGTACTTGTCTGCTGGCCGACTCACTACATGTCTACTACTAGCCGAGTCATTGTCTTTCTACTAGACCCATCACCGTTTGTCTACTAACTGTGTCACTACTTGTCTATTAGACCCATTACTGCTTGTCTACTAGCCGAGTCACTACTTGTCTACTAGCCGACTCACGACTTGTCTACTGACCGAGCCACCGTTTATCTGCTAGCTGAGTCACTACTTGTCTACTACTAGCAGAATCACTGCCTACCTACTAGACCCATCACTGATTGTCTACTAGCCGAGTCACTACTTGTCTATTACTAGCTAAGTCACTGCCTGTCTACTACCTTAGTCACTGCTTGTTTACTAACCGAGTCACTGTTTACTAGCCGTGTCGCTGCTTGTATACTAGCAGTCATTGCCTGTCTACTAGCTTAGTCACTGCTTATTAACTGAGTCACGGTCTGTTTACTAGCGTGTCGCTGCTTGTATACTAGTCGCCATTACCTGTCTACTAGCTTAGTCACTGCTTATTAACTGAGTCACGGCCTGTTTACTAGCGTGTCGTTTGTATACTAGTCGTCATTGCCTGTCTACTAGCTTAGTCACTGCTTATTGACTGGGTCACGGTCTGTTTACTAGCGTGTCGCTGCTTGTATACTAGTCGTCATTGCCCGTCTACTAGCTTAGTCACTGCTTATTAACTGAGTCACGATCTGTTTACTAGCGTGTCGCTGCTTGTATACTAGTCGTCATTGCCCGTCTACTAGCTTAGTCACTGCTTATTAACTGAGTCACGGTCTGTTTACTAGCGTGTCGCTGCTTGTATACTAGTCGTCATTGCCTGTCTACTAGCTTAGTCACTGCTTATTAACTGAGTCACTGTCTGTTTACTAGCGTGTCGCTGCTTGTATACTAGTCGTCATTGCCTGTCTACTAGCTTAATCACTGCTTATTAACTGGGTCACGGCCTGTTTACTAGTGTGTCGTTGCTTGTATACTAGCAGTCATTGCCTGTCTAATAGCTTAGTCACTGCTTATTAACTGAGTCACGGTCTGTTTACTAGCGTGTCGCTGCTTGTATACTAGTCGCCATTGCCTGTCTACTAGCTTAGTCACTGCTTATTAACCGAGTCACGGTCTGTTTACTAGCGTGTCGCTGCTTGTATACTAGCAGGCATTGCCTGTCTACTAGCTTAGTCACTGCTTATTAACTGGATCACGGCCTGTTTACTAGCGTGTCGCTGCTTGTATACTAGTCGTCATTGCCTGTCTACTAGCTTAGTCACTGCTTATTAACCGAGTCACGGTCTGTTTACTAGCGTGTCGCTGCTTGTATACTAGCAGGCATTGCCTGTCTACTAGCTTAGTCACTGCTTATTAACTGGATCACGGCCTGTTTACTAGCGTGTCGCTGCTTGTATTCTAGCAGTCATTACCTGTCTATTAACTGGATTTCGACATTGTAGCACGACTGTGATTTTTTAATTGAGTGTCCACAATAGATAAACAGTAATTTATAACAGTTTATGGTAAAAAAAATGGTATTTCATAAAAAAAAAGCAAGTTAATTTTCAATGAGATATGGTATGGTCAGCTTTTTGTAGTAGACCAACAAGTTAGTTGGACTGAAACAACAGTCCGCAGATAGACTTTTTTCATTTGGTGGAGAAGCAAAAATAACAATTTTTATAGTCTTTGGTTTGACATATCATATCGTATTGAAAAATGATACTCTGTTTGTTCCTAGTGGCCAAAGCCCGCGTTCCGAGTGTCATTCTTTCAAGTTGATCTGCGGTTCTTAGTGGGCAAATTGACGTAACCCAAAATGTCTATAAACCATTGGCTATGAGGAATTTTCGTGAATGTTTTAAAGTGAATTTTAAACACAAGTTGTAAGAAGAATTTGGGAAGAGAAAGGGCCAATTTGTTTTTGAAATGGCATTCACGGCAGTAAAGTACAATTAATTTAATTCCGAAATTTCAAAAAAAAATGAGAAAGGTCGATAAAACAAGTGTTGCCGATTTACTATTCACTTTATCACGATAAAAATTTGACTGAAGACTTTATTTTATGCAGTTATTGTATGAAATTATTTCATTGCAAAATATTGCTATGTCTAAGAAAAGAACGTTTACATAATACCTACCCGGTTTTTGATTTTTTTTTATCAGCGCTCGCGTTCTTTAATAGTGCCAGCTACGGTTTCGTGTGCCCGAATACCCGGAGCGTTTATAGACAATAGATCAAAGAATGTGCCTAATCAATATAGTGTTTTTTTTTAAATAATTGTCGCCAATCACGTTTTATGTAAATTAGTAATCATTAATTAATTTCTTTAATTAAAAAAAAAAGGACACCTTCATCAATAAAAATAAGATTATACAGTAATCTTTTAACCAAAAATTTTAATTCATATTAATGCATTTTTTTTTAATTCAATTTGAAATATGTGGCCGATTTGACTGAGGACGATTTGACCTGGGGCCGATTTGACTGAGGACGATTTGACCTGGTGCCGATTTGACTGGGGTCGATTTGACTGAGGACGATTTGACCTGGGGCCGATTTGACTGGAAATCAATAATACCACAGACTTAATGCAAGACACTGACAAACTTTATCATATAATGTTGTACACCTCGCCCTGAGCGGAATTCGAACTCGCATCAGTGGCGATAGGTACCGATTGCATAGGTAGTTGTAAATTCAACTACTATATGTACTCCAATCACAGATATGTGCAGAATATCAGTGAAAACAGTCCATTAATGTCAACATAAATTTGTTGGGAAGTTTGAGTTTTGCCAGCATGGTTGGTATGTGGTTGTTATATTCTCAGCAAATACTGTGCCAGGTTTGTCAGAATAATGGTTCATAATGTTGTGGTTGGTTATATTGTAAACAAAATATTGTGGTCCATTTCTGTGTTTTGGAAGCTGGAGGTTTGCCAAAGGAATGGCTGTGTTGTGGTTGATTATATTGACGGTCATTTCTATGCTAGGAATGTGGTACTGGCAGTACATATCACAACTTAGGGGAAGGGATTATGGTGTTTAACGCCACTTTCAACACTATTTCAGTTACATCATGGCGGCAGGAGGTACAAGTATAATGTAGAACATGGTACTGGCAGTACTTATCACAACTTAGGGGAAGGGATTATGGTGTTTTAACGCCACTTTCAACACTATTTCAGTTACATCATGGCGGCAGGAGATACCAAGTATAATGTAGAACATGGTACTGGCAGTACTTATCACAACTTAGGGGAAGGGATTATGGTGTTTAACGCCACTTTCAACACTATTTCAGTTACATCATGGCGGCAGGAGATACAAGTATAATGTAGAACATGGTACTGGCAGTACATATCACAACTTAGGGGAAGGGATTATGGTGTTTAACGCCACTTTCAACACTATTTCAGTTACATCATGGCGGCAGGAGATACAAGTATAATGTAGAACATGGTACTGGCAGTACATATCACAACTTAGGGGAAGGGATTATGGTGTTTAACGCCACTTTCAACACTATTTCAGTTACATCATGGCGGCAGGAGATACAAGTATAATGTAGAACATGGTACTGGCAGTACATATCACAACTTAGGGGAAGGGATTATGGTGTTTAACGCCACTTTCAACACTATTTCAGTTACATCATGGCGGCAGGAGATACAAGTATAATGTAGAACATGGTACTGGCAGTACTTATCACAACTTAGGGGGAGGGATTATGGTGTTTAACGCCACTTTCAACACTATTTCAGTTACATCATGGCGGCAGGAGATACAAGTATAATGTAGAACATGGTACTGGCAGTACTTATCACAACTTAGGGGAAGGGATTATGGTGTTTTAACGCCACTTTCAACACTATTTCAGTTACATCATGGCGGCAGGAGATACAAGTATAATGTAGAACATGGTACTGGCAGTACTTATCACAACTTAGGGGGAGGGATTATGGTGTTTAACGCCACTTTCAACACTATTTCAGTTACATCATGGCGGCAGGAGATACAAGTATAATGTAGAACATGGTACTGGCAGTACTTATCACAACTTAGGGGGAGGGATTATGGTGTTAACGCCACTTTCAACACTATTTCAGTTACATCATGGCGGCAGGAGGTACAAGTATAATGTAGAACATGGTACTGGCAGTACTTGCTATTATTTGTGAATAGTGGATTGGTTGGTTTTTGTTGTTTAACGCCACTTTCAACAATATTTCAGTTACAGGTATACCGTGGTGGTTGGTTTTATTGGTGGAGGAAACCGGAGTAGCAGGGGAAAACCACTGACCTGTTGCAAGTCACTGACAAACTTTATCACATAATGTTGTATCAAGTACACCTCGCCATGACGCCATGAACGGGGTTCGAACTCACAACTTTAGTTCAATAGTAGAAGGTGATATACAAATGAAGGAAACATACAAATCAATGAATATTTATTCATCATATAATATTGTTTATAGTAAATGTTGTGTCTATAAAATCAAACTATATGACACAAATCAAGTTTATACCTTATAACATCACAATATTGCATTATACACCAAGTATCTTCAACATTTACTTTGTCAAATCACAGTTACATGCAGGTTCCAGCAGACATTTGTATCAGTCAGAACAGTCTAATGACTGGGTACAATGGTATCTGATCATTTGAAGAAAACAGAGCTGTATGGTGACTATCATTTTAAGTAAAGTGTATACTATTTATTTTGTGATATCTGTTATATTACTATTGTATACATGTATTATTTTACTATCATATACATATACAATAAAGTACAAAAATGCATCAATTTAAAAAAATCTGCATTTGATATGAGCAACATATTATAAGAGAAGTGAAGTGTTAATTACACTATCAAATAATATTGTATTAATATCACCTCTCTAACATGATATCATCTCTCTAACAAGTAAACTTGACCATAATTAAATGTCATTCTCACCGATTGGATTGACTACTTGATTTCAATTTTAACGCTATCCATGTTTTGCAATGTTTTTTCTTATTAAATTGTAAATGACAAAAAAATGTGTAAGATATTATTTGGTATTTCGTGTAATAAATTAACATAGACTGAACAATGTATGAATAAATGACAAATTAATAGCACTCTTCAAATCTTAACATTTATAAATATATACTATCCTTGATTTGTTTTACATGAATGGATTTCACAGAGCAATATCACATTGAAGGAGAAACCAGAGATGTGAGATGCCATGAGAAGTCTATTGCTAGCAAAACATATCAATAAAAGTAGGTTTATCAGGGATTGGTCAAAGTAATGCCAAATTAGAAATCAACGATAATATTACTAAAGTATTGGATCACGTATGTTGTTTGATAAAGATTTTATCGTGAGTCAAGATCAAAGAGAAAATTTACAAATCAACGGTAATTAATTTTATTACCTGCTTTATAACTAATGTTTGTACTATAAGTGTACCACTACTTTTTTGTTTTCTTTCCTTTAAAATTATTTCATATTTTCTCTTAAAATGCCTAAAGAATACCATTCTTCAAAGAAAGGAAGATCATATAAACAAGTCATGCATGTGGATAACCAATTTCTATATGTGGATCAGCTTATTAATTCCTAATCGATTTATACAATCCACATAAACATGATACACTTAACTTAAAAACATGACATTGAAAAAAGTAGAACAAAGAGCACTTTATCTGTATAAAAATGAATGGACCAAGAAAGGTAATAACAATCTACCTGTTAAATGTCCACTAAACCAATATGACTTTCATATGGATCTCGAGTAAATACCGGGAGGAATTAACATTTGAAGGTACATTTAATTCTCTAATGTTAATGATCAATGACACGTGATTACAAAAATGGACTCCTGAGACGACTCTAAAATGAAGTATCCCACGATTCAATACTAACATGGCACGGAATGATAGTGAATGAAATAAACATAATATATATATCATCTATTATCATTAATGAATGAAATAAACATAATATATATATCATCTATTATCATTAATGAATGAAATAAACATAATATATATATCATCTATTATCATTAATGAATGAAATAAACATAATATATATATCATCTATTATCATTAATGAATGAAATAAACATAATATATATCATCTATTATCATTAATGAATGAAATAAACATAATATATATCATCTATTATCATTAATGAATGAAATAAACATAATATATATCATCTATTATCATTAATGAATGAAATAAACATAATATATATCATCTATTATCATTAATGAATGAAATAAACATAATATATATATCATCTATTATCATTAATGAATGAAATAAACATAATATATATCATCTATTATCATTAATGAATGAAATAAACATAATATATATCATCTATTATCATTAATGAATGAAATAAACATAATATATATATCATCTATTATCATTAATGAATGAAATAAACATAATATATATCATCTATTATAATAATAATTAGTACAAAGCTGTCAACACTTTTGTTTTTGTTTATTTTCAGATTTTGTGGATACAATAGGTATACTTTATTGAAGTATTAGGATTTCAATCACGACTTAGTTACTATAAACTGTATCAACTGGTTTATCTGGGACAAAACTTAGCATTTATGCTGCAGTAGCCAGCTGGGCTCCATAAACAATTGTAGTAGCCCAGCAAAAATTTAACTGACATTGCACATGAAATAATCAAAATTTCAGTAGCCAGCTGAATTAGTCTAAAAATTTTAGGATCCCAGATCAAAAACTAGTGGTCTTGGGCTGGTGGGCTCCTGTAAAGTTTTATCCCTGATTTATTTTCACTATATAAAACTGGTTTATTTTTAGACTGGTTTCATTTAAAGTTTTATCCCTGATTTATTTTCACTATAAAAGACTGGTTTATTTTTTAGACTGGTTTATTTTTTGACTGTGTTTATTTTTAGACTGGTTTATTTTTAGAATGGTTTCATTTAATTGATCTGTGTTTTTGTTTGAATTCTAATCTAAATGTTACAGTGTTGAAGTTTAGAAGAACACTTACAAGATTGTACAGTAAGACCACCCTATTATAAAACCCCCCTTCTTCAATCTAAATGTTACAGTGTTAAGTTCAGAAGAACACTTACAAGATTGTACAGTAAGACCCCCTATTATAAAACCCCCCTTCTTCAATCTAAATGTTACAGTGTTGAAGTTTAGAAGAACACTTACAAGATTGTACAGTAAGACCCCCCTATTATAAAACCCCCCCTTCTTCAATGAAAAAGTGGTCTTACAAGAGAGGTGTCTTTTGTTTTATTCATAATCTAACTGTTACAGGGTATAAGTATTGGAGCATAATTCACAAAATTATACAGTATTTCCCCCCCTCTTGTAAGAAGACCCCTTCCACAATGAAAAAGGTGGCCTTATAAGAGGGGTGGTCACTCTTGAGGGGACAATTTATTAGAATATTTACTATCTCAAAGCATCTGAAATCTGGGCTAATAAGAGGGGTGGCCTTTAGTGGGAGTGACCTTACAAGAGAGGGGTTACTGCAGTCATTACCTATATATTCTATATTTATAATAATAACAACTATCTCTTGTTTATCTACTTATCTTTGTTTTGAACTGTTAATATTAAGTAATTAATAATGCGTTAAGTAATACTTTGCCCCATTTTTCTCTCAAATTAGAAAATATTACAACAATTAAAAATTAAAATATTTAAAGAGGAATGGCTTGTGCTGACGCAGTTGAGCAGTAGAAGATTGCTTGTTTAATAACTTATTAACAAATGACTTGAGAATTTTTTACAGAGATTGAACAATATATACTTAGAAAGAATAAATGCATCAACATTATGAACACTATTTTGAAAGTTTTTCTTGACTCTAATTACTGCACTTGAACTAGATCAATACGAGGTTTTATGGTATGGAGCAAAGTACAACAATATTGAACGAGGCGAAGACGAGTTCAATATTGTTGTACTCTGCTTCATAAAACCTCATATTGATCAAGTTCAAGTGTAGTATTTGTTTTTGAAAGTTTAGAAATTTTATGAAAATTTGAAATTTAAACAAAAATTGAACTTTAAAATTTTTATTTTTTGTTATTTTATAAATTTGAAATTTTTGAATATTTTGAAATTTTATGAAATTTTCTAACATATTGATTAGCAAAAAGCAATTTCTGTGCAATAAAAAACCATATTACACTCTCGTGCCATGTAATTTTATTCATTGATTTTGCACAAGAGTGTAATATGATTATTTATTGCACAGAAATTGCTTTCTGCTAATCAATATGCTAGAAAATGGAATGTCACGTGTATTGCTTCTGGCCAATAGAAAAACAGTAAAATAGAGACTTATGAAATAATAATTATTAGTTCATTCTTAAACACAATATGGTATAGTTGACTCCAAACTGACCAATAATGGCCACATAGGTACATAAAGTATTTCTCTTGTTTCAACCTTTTAAAGTGAAAAATAACCCACTAACATATGGTGTGGTAGTTCTGTTGATTACATCAGGGAAGAGCATACCAACATTCTTTTTTATACAAATGGCCAAAAAAAGGTCCACTTGTTCCCCCCCCCCCCCTCCCTCCAACACACCCCCAACCCAAAAGTGCAGTCTTTGCCTTAATTTTTGTTCACCTACTTGCCGGTAAGCCTAATTTAGAAAAAAAAAAAAATTATTCAAACAAATTCTTTCATAATTTTCAGTTTGACTTGTCCCGGGTTTCGGGGAAAATAGATTAGTGTGAAGATTGTAAGTAATAAGCAGACATAAATCACGTGTTTTACAATTAATCGTCCGTATAATTAATGTAAGAAATATCTACATGATCAGACCAGACTAGTATTAACATATTATCTTGTTTAACATGAAATTCATCTGTCTTTGCTTGTGAGCTTGTCAATAAGTTCTTGTAGAGGTGCAAGTTCTCTCTTCTCAATCAGATTGAATTCCTGGACAAAGAAAATAAAATGTTTGAAGGAGGTGTTGAGATGAGCCTCCTCACTTAATTGTACCACTTCCTTGAAGTGTTGGTGGTATATATGTGCATACACTCGGAACAGTCTTTTTAAAATTGTCTTGGCGATGGTCAGAAAATTCTTAGGAAATGGCACACCTGAAAATAAAGGTAAGATTATATAGATGACATCAGAGGTGAACAAGAGGAGTTGTTATTGCTGTCAAGTAGCAGAAATGTACATGAACCCTCACACCACTATTGTACATGAACCCGCACCCTGCTATTGTACACGAACCCTCACACCACTATTGTACATGAACCCCCACCCTGCTATTGGCATGCTGGTTCTAATCCAAAATGTGAAAGAAAAATGAATAAAACAAAACAGAATGAAATATAAACCTGGAGGAAAAAAGTTATTTTAATTACCCCCCCCCCTCCCCCCCTTTAAAAAGAGAAACACAATTTATTATTGATTCCCATTGCAATACAGTACAAAAAAATGTGATATACAACTTTTTAGTGATTCTGTTGACCTAGAGGTAAAACAGGTGATACAAGCTAAATAATAGCGGCACAGATAATAAAAAAAAATGCATATCAAGTTTCACTTCCACTGTTTTTTTTAGCATGTGCTGTTGTCTTGAGTTTTGTAGAACTGAATTGCCAGATTCTAATATGAAATGTTGTGAAGTATCAAGATAAATATAATCTGAATGAGTTTCAAATTTTATTTTAGTCCTCTACTGTTGAAAATAAATATCCCTCATTATCATCAATTAATGGATGGGTTTAGGCTTATGGGGCTTAATGCCACTTTCAACAATATTTCAGTAATATCGTGGCAGTCAGTTTTATTGGTGGAGGAAACTGGAGAACCCGGCAAAAACCACGACCTGTTTCAAGTCACTGACAAACTTTTATCACATTATATTGTATCAAGTTCATCTCACCTGAGAGGGGTTCGAACTCACAACATTAGTGGTGATAGGCACTGATTGCATAGGTAGTTATAAATCCAACTACCATACGATCACGACGGCCCCTCATGAATTAAATGTCGGCTCTACTTGGACATGTGAGAAGATGGAATGTTAAATGCTTTGTAAGTTATATCACATTTTAAATATTTACATATAAAATGCACTTTTTGTAGGTTCAAAAATGTTCCAGGAAATGATCACAATGCATGATTTTGCACCATTTAGTGGTTGGTGTAGGCCTGATGGAAAAAATGTTTTTCTCCCTACGTTAGCATTCTCCAATGTTATCAATAACCCCCTATTATTTCAAAAGTATTACTTATTCTCTAAACTATTGAAATACATTTGTACTTGTAAATCATATACATGCTGCTAGGGGTCATTGTGGTCGTGATTGTATGGTAATTTGGATTTATAACTACCTGTGCAATCAGTGCCTATCACAACTAAAATTGTGAGATAGAACCCCGTTCATGGCGAGGTGTACTCGATACAACATTAAGTGATAAAGTTTTGTCAGTGACTTGCGACAGGTCGGTGGTTTTCTCTAGGTACTCTGGTTTCCTCCACCAACAAAACTGACTGCACCCATATAACTGAAATATTTTAGAAAGTGGCGTTTAATACCATAAACCAAACTAAACCTATACATGCTGCCTGAATGTTTCTATCATTATTATTTTGTACTTTTTTGATATATACAGTAGAACTTCACTGGCTCGAACTCGAAGGGACTGTCAAAATCTGTTCGAGCTATCGGAAATTCGAGCCACCGAGGTCCCGTAATTTTAGAGAGAAATAAATCTGGTTCCGACCCGGGACAGTTTCATTACGCTATAACTGATGCACAGTAAAGTGGGCCTTTCTCGTAAAAAATATTTAATCCTTTAGAAAGTTCTCAAAGACTACCACTTCTGAATACCTCTTTGGTATCTTCAAACGTTCCTTAGAAACGTTTTTTCACTTTGTTCGCAATCTATTTATAAACAGGAAATACGAGGTCGGGTATTAACACTTGGGATTGATATCGGTATAATGCTTGATAATTCGGATATATATTTTTAATGGCCAATTTTCAAATTTTAGCCATTTTCTTTTTCTTTAAATTGAATTTGAAGCAATTATATTTGTTTCTTTTGGTATTAAGATTTAAGATTTAATTATTTTTTTTATATACACATAAAAACTTTCAGTACGAGTACATTTCTATTTTTTTGGTATTTAGATGGACCTTGAGAGCACGCAGTTTGATATTATTCAATCCCAGCAACTATAAAAATAAAAAAAAAAAAAAACCTCAATAATAATAATTCATGCAATAACAATTTTAAATATTGTTTTAATAAACTTTATTACGATTGTAAACATTTCATTGTTTTAATTATTGTCGAGTGTAGGCATGGCTTGGTACAATCAGCGACACTAGTCTAGTGTTCAATAATCGTTCTTTATTAACCATAATTAATAGTTAACAATCAAGCCACAGCTGAATGTAATGACTAATAAACACAAATGATGACAAGTTTATCCCTCTACCTGTAATTGTTAAGCAAACAATTTTCTGTTGGTAATCTGACACTTATCACACCTTGCAGTAAGCACATTCAACCGTAACATGCATCTGTCAGTTAAATTGTGATGTTCGAGTTTGACATGGTAAAACTCGTGATTTTATTATTGACGGCACCATTTATTGAGTTCTACTGTTCGAGCAAAAGGGGTTTTTTATACTTAGAAATATAAGGAAAATTGACGGGACTTTCAAATCAGTTCGAGCCATCCATGGTATTCGACCCAACCGAGTTTGAGGCACTGAAGTTTGACTATAGGTAGTAGAGTTTGGTATCTGTTGCTATGCTACAGGGGTCATTATTTTATGTTTATAAGCATACCAATTTTGGATGGAAATAGGGACTCTTCATCTAGCTGATCTTGGACCCAAGACATGAGATAGTCTATATATTTTGGTGCTGAACATTTGATAGGTTTTTTGACTGTTTGTCCATCGGCCCAGTGGTACTCATACTTGGGACCAGCTGACATGACAGGACATGTCTCCTCTGTACAGAACTCTGTTATAGTACCATATAACATATTGATTTGGTTAAAGAAGTCCACAGCTGAAAATAAAATAAAATATTTTACAATATAATATAAAATAACTGGGACAATTTATAAAAGTAGGAACTGCCAAGAAGTCCACAGCTGAAAATATAATAAAATAGTTCACAATATAATATAAAACAAGATATGATTATAATCTAACGATTATGAAGTCTCCCAAACCGGCCACTGACACTATCTACCCACATATCAAATTTTGATGATATCGGACAATGTTGAATTTTTACCCCCCATTTTTATGCCGTGTTTTGGCAGCCATTTTGAAAATGGCAGACATCTTGAAAACACAGAATTGCTCCTCTAATGGTGACCTATCACTATGTCAAAATTTATGTCTCTATCATTATCCAGTTAGAAGTTATCAACATTAATGTACGAAATTTCAAGTTTCCCAGAGGATTCTATAGTAACTCCCACCCCCTTTGAACCCCCAAAAATATGGCTTTGACCCCCTTTACCACAAATCTGAAAACTTTAGGATCAACTAGAAACATATATCTATAACTCCACCAAGTTTCATGAAATTCTGTCCTGTAGTTCCTGAGATCTGCCGTGGACAAGTTCATGGTGCACGGAAAGAAAGGAGAATAACAAGAACAAGAACAAGAATAATAATAATAATAATAAGAAACGGAGCAAAAACAATAAGTCTCCAAACGTTGTTTGGGAGACTTAATAACTGGGACAATTTATAAAAGTAGGAACTGCCAGGAAGTCCACAGCTGAAAATAAAATAAAATATTTCACAATATAATATAAAATAACTGGGACAATTTATAAAAGTAGGAACTGCCAGGAAGTCCACAGCTGAAAATAAAATAAATATTTCACAATATAATACAAAATAACTGGGACAATTTATAAAAGTAGGAAGTCCACAGCTGAAATATAATAAAGATATGTCACAATACAATGAAAAATAACTATACAATAGCAGAAAAACATAGGATGTAAATGAGTATGAAAGAAATTGAAAACCAAACTGAAAATCTAGTTAACATTAAGTTATGCCTTTCCAACTGAATGTTTAGATTCTCATCTCACCCACATTTCTTAGGAACTGTGGAGTGGGCAAGATTATTTTACATGTCTAAAGTAAATTAATGTGTGATTAACCCAACTATTGAAAACTTATTATTGATAAATAAAACATATTCTCAATGATTTTACTGCAGCACAACTGTTTTACAACAGTGCTGATGACGAGAACAGTCTTATGACATGTTTGATAGTATTCAAGATCATTTTACCTTTGCTAAAAATAGTTATGACAAATGGATTTTTTTTAATGGTACTTTGGACATTGTTATATTAGACTGTCATAAGAGTTAATTTTTGGCCTAAGGAACAGGGCTTGTATTGTTGCTCTTCATGTTAGTCATGACAGGAACTGCTTACTCTTCTGCAGCATCCCCGGTATTTAGTGGGGTTCGTGCTGCTCAATCTTTAGTTTTCTGTGTAGTGTTTTATACATCATGGTTGTCCTTTTTCTCTTGGACATTGTATAATTGTCTGTCCTTTGATGGATTGATTAGTCATAATAGTTGAAACCAGATGAAGAATGTTAAAATACAAGAAAGAACTGTTAAAAGAAACAAGGTGATACTAATGTCATTAATACAGGGTGCTAACTAAAAGTTGTACCTATTCTTTAGAACTACAATGTGTGTCACTTTAAACAGTTTTAATATAAAAAAAACACCTTCAATTTTCAAAAACTGTCAAAATGGCTCAAAATAAAAAAATCAGCAAAAAAATTATAAAAATAGAAACTAATTACATAATATTTATGACCTTACCAACAAAATGGGAAGAGGTGGAAACAGTGTACATTTGTACTAAAAAAATAACAAAAAATTAAATAAATAATTCATCAGATTTGAAGAACAAAATCTGCCATTGACACTTGTAAATAATTGGTTTTTTTTCTCCCAAGAAAATATATTATCTAACAATACATAGTTAGTACTAATTATAACATAAAAAAATGACAATGTAATTGTTAGTTCCTGTTTGATAAGTACTTTACATCCTATCATCATTAGTGAGTCAGCTGTACTGTATTATGAATTGTACAACTTTAAAACTTTAGTTTAGTTACTAATCACCATTGTAGTGTCCGTGAAACTTCACCTCATCATGACAGGAAATTATCAAATTTGACAGAAATTATGTTTGTCTTAAGAAAGAGCACCATTCAAATCTACCTAACCTGTGAGAAAGTTTGAGACCCTCTTCACCTGGACTTCCAGTTTATATTCAAATCTTCACTTTCAAAAACATCATTTCTGGCTAAATTTTGAACACATTACCCTTTCTAAGTACTTAACAGCCAAATTATTTGAAAGGCCTTAATTTTATTCCTATTCAAACTTGAGCAGTGTTACTCGCAAATATAGGTTTGTATCCAAAACTCCTCTTTCATTTTAAAATTGAAATGAAAGTAACTTCTAAAATTTGCTTTTATTTATTACTTTTTGTTTGTTTTTTTTCTCTCCAAAATTGAGTTCAAATCTAGCAGACACTGCTGAAATTGATAATTTTAATTTGATGGCATAAAACTAATTTTTGTTTGCAAAGACTGAACCATGGGAATTTAAATTAAATGGAAGAAAACGTATGTCCTAAATAAATACCTCAAGGTAATGTTTCGGCCCGGCAGACTACTAGCTTGTAAAATTTACTTGCTCCTGCAAAATCAGCACGGCACAAGCAATGCTTAAATTTCAAACGGTTTTACCCTGATTGGACTCTGTGGGCATGATATCCTTCCACCTCTACAGGTAAAAAAACTACCTACCGTATGGTTACCAAAGATCCATTTCTCAAATGACAATGGATTTTTTCCCTTGAAATTAGATTACTGGGTATCAATGATCTTTTAATACCTGACTTGTGTTAAAGTAACATGACAGGTTCTTATAAGAAACAGGAACTGCTTACAGTATGTTGTCACTGACATCTTATTAATGTAAATGTACTTTTAACATTTTGCAACAGGGCAAACTTTATTCTAATATTTCAAAATAAATGTTCAGTAGATTGCCACTTCTTATACTCACTGTTTACAGCCACCCACTCATTGAGATCCTCCCCCTCAGGTAAGACAACTGCCTGTCGTAGATTGCCACTCCCTAATGTGGCAGCTGCATGTTTCATCAAGTCATACTGATGGCTACCTTCTGGAATGTTCTTCTTTGGTTTGAAAGTTTTATTGTTCCTTCCTCCACTGAAAAAAAACCCCACATAAATGAGAACAGAGGCTCCAGAGGGCCTATATTTGATCAATTGTGAACAAATAGGTTCTAATAAATCTCATAAGGCCGAAAAAAAATATATGTGTGTTTACTGTCACATGTCAAAATAATCTAGGGTCGGTCGGTCGGGATTTTTTCTATTATCGGCAAAACCGGAAATAGTCGTTCCCGGTTCCGGAATCCGATTCCGGTATTTCATTTTCGAAATTTCCGGTAAAATGACGAATTATGCAGTTTTTCTACCTTCTTTGCTCTCAATTTCGACAAAAAGCTAGCAGTTGAATAAATAAAACATTGCTGCTGGTTAAACAACAAAAATGGTTATCCAAATTCTGTGTAAAAATTCATAGGGTTGCTAGCAAAAATTAGGGTCGGTCGGGTGACCGTAAACACACATATTTTTTTTTTGGCCTAATGTAGATCTGAAATCTGATCCATTTGTGATGCACAGCAGTTACATATATATATATTTGATCAGATTGTCGGGGCCATCGTGGTCGTGATCATACGGTAGTTGGATTTACACGATACAACATTAAGCGATGAAGTTTGTCAGTGACTTGCGACATGTCGGTGGTTTCCCCCAGTTTCCTCAATTCCTCAACCAATAAAACTGACCGCCATGATATAACTGAAATATTGTTGAAAGTGGCATTAAACATCATAAACCAAAACCAAACCATTATCTACTTTCTGCAACTTACAGGTGAGGTCAATGTATATTTTTCTATAAAATTTGTTTCACACGAATCAAAAATTATATTTGTTGTCATATAAAATAGATTTATGTAGATTTGTTTATTCAATTAATTTATTCATAGTATCATAGTTGAAATTTGGTACAAATTAAATTACAGAGACTTTAGAGAATTCTTTTGAAAAAACCATAAACAAAATCTTTCTATGCCTTTAATTTAAATATTTGTAGAAAATAATTTCAGTGCAATTTCAGCATTTAGGAAAGCTTTGATTAAATGTCATATATAGCTTTACAAGAACCTGTATTCATTGTTTTGTTGAATGAATATGCGTTCTCTGTCAATGCCAATATTCATATGTGTACAGTTGAGCTGTAATTAAAATATATTTAATTGTTTGTCGACAGTCCATGCCAGACATGTCTGAAGTTTTGATAAAATGGTAATACTTTTTATTGTACCTCAGTATATCAACATCACTACAAAATTTTCTACATAAAATTGCTATTTTTCTCCTTTTCCAGTTGTTTGACTATTGAGCGGTCCCTAGTTTTTAAGACTATGGACCAGCAATGTGAATCGTTTTTGCGGATTTTTAGTTCAGCGACCAGATTGGATAAAAGTTTTATGTTTATTCGGAACACTCAGACTTCATCATCTATTAACGAAAACTTTCTAAAATTCAAAATAAAATTTTTAAAATTTCAAAAAAATTCAAAATTTTCATAAGACTTGTAGTCGCCATGTAAATTTATGTTGAAGTCTACTTTCTCAAAAGAATCAAACTCTTATGAATGACTGGAGAAATAGCATAAAAATGTCCACGAGACAATATTCAGAATTATAATGCAAAATACTGGCAAAAGATGTGCGATTTTATTGGTCTTTATCATTTTGAGGTGATCATTCAACTACGAGTCTAATGTTTTTATCGGTATAATAAAATACTCATAGACTGTGTATTTGGGAATAGCAAGTTTGTTGTCCTCTCATACCCAGTCAATAAGTATATAATATTGGTTGGTCATCCTGTCATTTATGATTATATTTGTCTGCTTGCTAGAAATCTATTTATCATTTGAAATGATTAAATTTGACTGGTTTAACTCCAGCAAATTTCAGTGTCTGCCCATGACAAAAGCCTCCATTCTCATCAGGTTTGGTTACATTGTCTTGTTTTATTTGCAGTTGATGGCAAGTCAGGATTTATGTTTTGTTGTTTTGCTTGGCGACATTATTATTATTTAAGTTTGACTATCAAAGCTTTTATTTTGTTATCTTAATTTTGATTTACAATTGATCCAAAAGGTCCAACTGGATGAGTACACATCATTACTTTGCAATCATTCGTGGATACGGTTGGTTTGTGGTGTTTAATGCCACTTTCAACAATATTTTGTGGATACAATCCAATTTGTTGAATGGCTATTATTATATTACATCTTTTTTTATCAAATAGTGACGTAATGTCATATTCAATAATGGATTCACAAGTACTGCAAAGATACAGTCGGTAACCAATACAACTAATAAAATCAGAATTCATATTTACAAAATTAAAAGTAGACCACCTGTAAAAATGCAATGTTCCATAGGTCAACATTAAAATAATTTGAATCTACTTTGCTGTCCATTGTTTTTTTTATCTTAATATAAAGTTTTTTAACAACAAAAAACAGGGATGTCAATTCATTCAACTGTTATGACTATGTATGAATGAAAAAGATGACAGTTCAGAAAATGTAAACAAACCGAAACTACTTACAAAAAGAAACTCATTTCTCTCAAATTGTCATAAAAGTAAATTTGTCATATAAATGAACATTCGATTTAACGATCACAGATGTTGATTACAATTTAAATTAGTTGCCTGCATTGATTTTTGTCGATTGGATAAAGTTTTCTTATAAAAATCGAAAAATGTAACCGGAAGTGTTCAAATTTTCAGATAACCGGAAGATATCTATTTTCAGATTCCGTTTTCTGATTAAATTTCCGATAAATATTGGTAATAAGCTAGACAACCTATATTTCTTTTGTCAGTTGAACAATAAAATAATAAGTGACAGTTTAAAAAGAAGAAAGATCAATTTAATGGAAGTTTCGTAAATAGTATACATTTTGGGTACTATATTTTTCAACATTAAATCATGCTCAGTATTACAAAAAAAATATATCCGAAAACCGATAAGATACAAAACAATATATATAGTTTAATTGTCGACCAAGTTTGAAGATGCCAAAAGGGTAATCAGAATTCGTATATCGAAGAAGAACAGACAACACAATGGCCAAAAGAAAAAGGACAAACAACGATCTGCAAAACATACACATAAAACTATAAAGATCGAGTAACACGAACCCCACTAAAAACCGGTGCTCCGGAAGGGTAGGCAGTTCCTGCTCCACTAGTGGCACCCGTCGTGTTAATCTGGTTACAAACCCGATGATAAGTCGTGAATGAGGAAAGGACCGGGAAGTGTTTACGACAAGTAGAACATATCCGTGGCCAATTGTGACACAGATATTCCATAACGGTCAACCGAATCATGGTGCGATCGTAAAATTTTCGAAGTGAAGACTTTAACTTTACCAAGAGGAACCCTTGGTTCAGTAGCTTCCTTGAATTTAATAAAGTTATAACAATGATTGTAATGATTTAATAGAGCTCTTGTGCCCGAAACGATTGTTGCTTACAAAGTGGTCATGCATGTTCAGTAAACGATTGGTTTCAACTGGGGGAAGGGGGGGGGGGGGGGGGGGGGGTCGTCGTGGTCGTGATCGTATGGTAGTTGTATAAACAACGTACAACATGTGCAATCAGTGCCTATCACTACTCAAATTGTAGTTCGAACCCCGTTCATGACGAGGTGTACTCGATACAACCTTTTGTGAGTAAATTTAGTTTGTCAGTGACTTGCTACAGGTCGGTGTTTTTTCCGGGCACCAGTGCCGGATTTAGATAAAGAGAGACCCTAGTCTAATCCACTTGTGAGGCCCCTCCCAATTCCCCACCTTCACGACTGGAGGAAGATGGAAGCGTGTTTAATCAATTTCAATAAAGGCAAAGATGACGAGGGGTGTTTAAAATTCTACAATATTCTGAAATGGAGTGTAACTGCATGTGTAAGGAAAATTACTGAAGGGTTGTTTAGAAAGTACAGTACGTTATGACAGCATAAGTGTGAAAGTCCAATAACAATGTTGAAAATATTATACACCTGGGCCAGAGGCCCCCTAAATTTTGAGGCTTCAGCCTATCGAGCCTATAGGTAAATCCGGCACTGTCGGGCACTCCGGTTTCCTCCACCAATAAAACTGACCGTCATGATATAACTAAAATATTGTTGAAAGTGGCGTTAACAGGGGCGAATCCAGGATTTGTGGTATGGGGAGCGTGAATAGGCGAGGAGGTCTGAGGACCGCTTAAGGTCCCCAGCGGGTCCAAGGCAGAGTCCTGGTAGAAACTTGACTTTGAGTCTTAATTTTGTCGGATAATTGTTCACAGTATGTTTTTGTCAGATTATAAGAACCTAAAGTAAAACTTTTCTTTAACAACCGTGATGCGAATTGTTCAACTCGTGACTGATTGATCACGATATTTTTACCCTTCAAAGAACTATTGGTTTAGTTGTAACGCATTCATTATTTCATTAATTGGTCTGTACTTTCGGTGCTTGTCCTTTCGGGTGGTTCTAGTTAATACTGCCCGTCCGGATGGAGCTTTTCTTTTCGTCGTTTGATTCATTCATTGAAAACGTATGATTCGACCGTTCTTTTTTATAGAAAACAAAAGCGGAAATTGTCAATATATGAACTTGTTATTGATTTCTGATAAGCTAACGTAACTAAATTAGATGATCAGAATCGTTTCATGCAGCATTAATGTTAACATATTCGCCTTTGTTTGTCTATAAACAAGAACGAATCGTACGTTTTCAATGAATGAACCAACGGCGAAACGAAAAGTTTCATTTGGACGGACAGTATACTGATTTTTATCAATGGGTAGAACTTTTTAGAATGATATCCCAAATTTACTCCTAATATCATTACTATTCATTTTAACTTACAGGTCACGAGTTAACCATTCATGAAAAAGTTGTTTGTTGAACTGCTTAATTAACGGTGTATAACATATGCTTTTCCGAATTTTAGGGGGGAGGGGGGGGCGCACGCCCCGCATGCCCCCTCTAAATCCGCCTCTGGTTAAGCACCATAAAGGATTCGGTACTTGAGCCCCTTCTTTTTCTACTTTATATAAACGATATATCAGATAACTTGCAATCTGGCACACTTATTTGCTGACGACACTTCACTATCTTACTCCGGTCGAAACTATGATATTATGAAATCTGATATTCTATAATGATTTATCCAAATTTTGAATGTGCAAAGCAGTGCCGTCTCAACGCATGCGCACACTGGGCAGTTGCCCGGGGGCCCCACGAGCATATGATCGACTCCATGTTAATCTATGTATGTTGTATATGCATGTTTTTACTGCTTAAATACCGATTTTTTTTTTGGAAGTACCAATTACAATAAATCCATGTTTAATTTTATCGATATTTACAGTTTTATTCCAGTGAGTGGTTGTGTAGGTAGGGCCCCCAGTGCATTGCTTTGCCCTGGGGACTATAATGTTGTTAAGACGGCTCTGGTGAAAAGTTCTGGTTAGCAGATTTTAATCCTAATAAAACTAAAGCTCTAGTTATCTCAACTAGTACTGTACCACATCTACACATACGATTTAATGGGGAACCGGTTAAAATTGTAAAAAACAAACTATACACATTTGGGATTAACTTTTTCCTATGATGGAAAATTAGACAAATCATATTGATAATATTGTAAATGCGCCTTTTAAACAAGTTAGTGTTCTCAGAAAACTAAAATTTACTCTGTCCAACCAAACTCTTTCAAATATATATTTTACAGGTCTTCATAAGGCCAACATTAGAATATGCGTTCGTGGTTCGGGATTCATAATCTGTTTTGAACGAGAAATAGCAAAAACTCGAAAAGGTTCAATTAGAATCGGCTAGAATAGTTTCAGAACTAACAAAATTTGCAGTTAGCGATTCTCTTTTATATAAAACAGGATGGGAATCTTTGTCTTGTAGACGTAAATATCGCAAGCTGACAACATTTTATAGAATGCATAATAACTTATGTCCTCAATACTCCAGTATCAGTGATCATAATCTCCGAAACGATGAAAATTACACAACACCAAGAAGTAGACTCAGAATGTCTATATGATAACATCCTTTATACCATTTACTGTTTCATTATGGAACAAATTATAATTAAATATTAGAAAATAGCCCAAATATGTTATGTTTTAAATCTATAATTAAAGAAATACCTTTAGACCTCCGGAGTATTATATTGGGTTATTTTAACCCGTTTACCTCACGGTTTAGAAATGGAAACATTCCAATAGACCGAATATTTTCAAATCTACATTGTGAAAAGTTGCACTTGAAGTTCTGTAAATTTCTTTTGGGAGTGCATACAAAAAGCACCAACTTTGCAGTACAGTCAGAACTAACCCGATTCCCTCTCCATTTCGATATATTAAAGCAAATTTTAAGATTTTGGTATAGACATGAAAATTTGGATTCATCTTTCGCACTTCTTATAGCTGCATATAAATGTACTAAACATTTATATGTACTAAACATTTATATGAAGGCAAGCAACCATCATGGTATGGCTCCGTACAACATATTTTGCAAAATATGCCGAGCTTAACTAATTTCTTGACAGACAAAACACCAACCTTTAAATATAAGTACAATAAAATTGTAAAACAACACTATTTGGAATTGTGGACAAAATAAGCCCATTCACTTAAAGAGGGAAAATTAAGAACTTATTTAAAAATAAAAACCAATTTTGGATATGAAAATTATTTGTCAATCATTAAAAATTTTGAGCAGAGAAGAAGGTTGTCCAAATTAAGAATATCAGGTCACAAATTATAAATAGAAATAGGAAGGTACCAGGGTACTCTCCGGGAAAACCGAATCTGCTGCAGGTGCACTTCGGGTCAGGTTGAAGATGAGATCCATTATTTACTTCATTGTACTTACCATGCAAACCATAGGGAAATTTTTACTACAAATTTGACATCTGAGTGTCAAAATTTTCAAAATTTAGATGACAAATGTAAACTCATATGGATCTTAAATAATGAGGACCCAACTATACTCAGATATCTTTGTCAGTATCTTTTATCAACAAATATTTGATTAAATGGAATAAGAGATATACAAATTGGGCTGACCTGCATTGAACATGAGAAAGAAAATATTCCTTTTGGCATCGTCCCTTGATACTCACTGCTGGTTATCCAAAAGCTCTGATCCCTTTCCATGTTCCCAACAATATTACATGTATGTGTGTCTCTCCCTCCCCTTTCCTTCCACATGGAAATTCTTCTGTATCAACATGGCAAGTCTGCAATTGACACAAGTAGGATTTTATTCCTTTTAGCATCGACTCTTGGTGCCTCTTGCGGATTGGCGATGAATCACCCAATACATGTGTCTGTTCTCTCTCCCCCCCCCCCCCCCTCCCCCCTCCGAGATGTTTTTGTTCACTTTTCATCATCAGTAAGTGTGTGTACGTGCATGTGCATACATCTCTTTTCCTGCCCGAGTGTGCCTGCACCACAATTATTGATACTTCACTGTGAATATTTAGTTTGATGTATTGTTGTTGTGTATCAATATATAATTGTTAATTGTGTATGCCCTCCTGTGGCCCTGATTTGGTTAATAAACTTATTTCTATTTCTATTTCTATATTGAAGGATCCAGAAAACTAAGCCGCAAACTCTGCCGCAAACTTATGCTAGACTACGACCTCTGATGCAACTCTATGAACTCTGATTTATTTCGAATAAATATATCAAATGACCAGAAATGTCAATGTGGTGCACCTTTCGAAGATTCAATTAATTATACCAAAATGAAAGAGATTACATTTTTTAAGAGAAACAAAATATAGAAACATTACTCTTTGGCAACGATGAAATTAGTATTTAAATACGAAAATTCACTAGAGCATACAAGATATAGTAATAAGTGCCCATGAACTAAAAATAGAAAGGGATCGATATAAGAAACCCTATGTAGAACGATCTCAAAGAATATGTGAAAAATGTTCTTCAAATCAAACTGAAGATGAACTTCATTTTATAATTAACTGTCCATTATACATTGACAATAGAGAAATCATGTTCAATAATATAGGTGAGCTTTGTCCAAAATTTAAAGATCTACCCAATGAGGCAAAATTTATATGACTTTTTACAAACGAAGACGTATCAGTACTTAAACTTCTGGGAAAATATATTATTGATTGTCTAGATATTAGAAGAGGGGATTATTGTTGTCATAAGTAGTGTTTATATGTATAGTGTATATCATTACTTTGTCTCTGATTCTGTCCGGCATAAAATGTTGTATTGTTATAAGTACATTGAATCAATATTTGTTTTATATGTAACTCTGCCTCTTCGGGGGCCCTTAATTGGAACAATAAAATTATTATTATTATTATTATTATTATTATTATTATTATTATATTAGACAAACAAAAAGATTTTAATCAGTAGTTGGTCATCTCATCTACATCAACTTATTTCCAATGCTTTATTATACAATGTTAAATATTACATGTATGATGTATCTATATTTGTGTAGGTGCTTGATTTGTTGTTATTACTATATGTGTAGTAATTGATGTGATTTGAATTTCTTATAAGTAAAAATTATTGCACACTAATTATAATGTAAATTAATTATTTGTTCTTATCATTATACTTGATGTCCTTAGTTATTGAGAGAGAGCACTTACATAGGCTATGCTATGCCTGATGTGCGATCCCATTGGATATTGTGTAATTAAATTTATGCATTTTATTCAATAAAATAATTGACTTATTGAATTGAATTGATGTAGGGAAAGGACAAATCCATAAGTTATGATAACTCTTTCGACAATCTCGTAGCAGTTTTATTTGCAATAAAAATATTATTAAATCATAGGGACTTACTCCCGGTCACTAAATTTGCCCCACTCATTTTTTTTACTGCAAAATAATTAAGTGGGGCACATTTAGCGGCCGGGAGCACTGGAGCAAGTCCCTGTGATTAAATCAACAGAGCATTACCAACTTATTCGTGTTTTATAAGTAATAAAATTAGTTTGGGGATCCGCTGGATGATCTTTTTGCATGTTAAATGGTTTCTTAGGAGTTGCTAGCCTTATTATAATTATATATGTCTCTTATATTTTAGATAAGTTATTGGCCATAGGACAATTCCGTCAAATCAAAGTAACATACGCATTCCGATCCGTAGTTGTGATCGTTTTCCCCCGCCTCGTTCCGAATTCTACACACCACAGCCATCTTGCACGCTGAGCAAGAACAAAGAATTTCTTCTCATACCAAAAGGTTATATTTAAGCAATAATGATTATGTCCAGTTGAACATAAATGAAATTAATACTGTGATATCTGTCTGTCTGATAGGGAGATTTATCCCTTGGCCTTGACTTATAACTGCATCGGTGGTGAACTGGATGGTGTGCTCGTCGCGGTCACTAAATTTGCCCCACTGATTTTTATTATTATCAATGCATTACCCACTAAGATCACAAAGGGGGGCGCCATTACTAACCCTTCCTCGCTTCAACTCTAGATTTTTATTTCTAATTTCCCACTTTAATATCTCTTGTACGGATCTTTTAAATAATTCCTTTTGCAATGATTTGTCACATAATTTATCCTTTGGGCACCTTAATTCACATCCAAGCATCGAAAAATTCTCTAAAGGATAACATCTTTAACACAAAAACGAAAATTACAACTTGCTGCGAAATCATGTGGTCATTCTGACTTGGAAACCTTTGTTGCCTTTCAGTTTCATACAAGGATAGCATCTAGAATGGCGTTACCATTGGGTAGTACGAGATTCCTCTGCCGTCCGACGGCTTTTTGTTCGACTTGCTGGAGCCGTGGGACGTCAGCGCGCTCTCCAAAAAGAAAACAGCGGATTTGCCGTTCCAACACTGGGTCGGCACATTTCCACATTTCGTGGCTATCTGATTTTATTTTGCTATCCGAAACCCTTATATAAATCGCTTCACCAATCATTTTTCTATTCATTCATAACCATTTTACCCTCAGAAAGTGGTGTTGCACTCGATTACAGCACGATTTTCCCTTAGACCGTATCATTTTGCCATTTGACATAACACCACTTTCTGAGGGTAAGATGGTTATGAATGAATAGAAAAATGATTGGTGAAGCGATTTATATAAGGGTTTCGGATAGAAAATAAAATCTGATGGCCACGAAATGTGGAAATGTGCCGACCCAGAGTTGGAGCGGCAAATCCGCTGTTTTCCTTATAGAGAGCGCTCTGACGTCCCACGACTCCAGCAAGTTGGACGGCAGAGGAATCTCGGACTACCGTTGGGGAGTCTCATATTTTACAGTACGAATTATGGAGAAAATTTGTAGTTGAACGCAGACCTCATCGTATAATTTACCAATAAGGGAAATACATTATAATTTTGTGTTATCAGAATTTGTTTTGCATTTAGCAGACTGAATCAAGTTTTTATTAATTTTTTTTTTAATCACAAATTTGAGCTGGCGATTTTGTCGAAATGAAGCGACGACAAATCGCCAGGTGTCGGTCCTTATTAAAATCCCTGTATCACTACAAGAAAAACTTGCAGCAATTCCTAATGAGCACCTGTTTACATAAAATGGTTGTCATGTGGCCTGTTACAAGCCATAACCATTATATACTCTTGTTTGTTCCAGGTGTCCTTTGTAAAATTGCATCCTATGCATTATATAATTTTCATAACCTTTTTGTTTGTGATTTACAGATGTCAGCCGAGGATTATGATGGCTGTGTGGTAAGGTTACGTGGTTTACCATGGTCAGCTACAGCGGAAGAAGTTCTAAAATTTCTTGGTGGTATGTATTTAGTGATTTAGAGGAACAAGTTGATATAATAAACTTTTAGTGTCAACTCAAACAGTACAAAATTTATGTAGTCGACAAGCATTACAAATATCTACTAAGAAAATCAATCTCAATGTTATGATTTAGTACAAAACAGAAATCATAATAATCTTATAAAAAATAATAACTTGTTAAGGGATTTAGCCAGGATTTTGAGACCATTACAGTGCCTGAAATGGACGGTCGCCAAATGCGACTAATATCTTATTCGGGCGACCAAGAGCTGCTCCAAATTAGGTAGTCACTGGCCCAACAAAAAGCGTTTGGGCGATTGCCTAAAAGACCGTTAAAAAATGTTGTTTTACCGAAACCGGACATATTTTACTGTAACTTCAACGGTAGATAACTCTTCTGTTCTAGTCGAAAACAGTTTGTTACGAGAACAGCGATTGGTCCAAATACATTTGTGTAGCCAATGAATACACAGCTAATGTAATTTACTGTTCTCCCCAATTATGTATTTTTATCGAGCCAATCAATACACGTGTCCTACACGTTTTCATGTAATACACAAGTATTCACTAAATATTAGAAAAGAAACATGTTTTTTTGTTTCTTTATGATTTAATTATTAAAATTGTTAAAAATCACGGACGAAGTGGAAAGTTGTGAACAATAAAGAGAATTCTGTCAACTTATAATGTTTGCGATCTGGTATCTTCCACGGTTCGGAAATTTATTCATTCAATCTGCTGCAAAATGTACATGTACGAATTTCATTTTACAGAAATCGGAAACCTTTTTGTGTCAATTCTTAGGTAATCATTGAAAAACGTTTCCCCAACAACGGAGAGAAAATCGTTGACAGTTGTCAAACTATGGAAACGATCTGGCCTGTCACTTCTTTTAAACTTTTCATAGTTCATGTACACAGCTACACTTTAGTGACAATTGGGAGTGGTTTTCTTTTTTGGAACCAGAACTTTTGTTTACAAATTAGCACCGTTTGTTATTTCAACAAAGTGAGATGCTTATTTGGAATGAATAACCAACTAACATTACCCCGAACTGAGAAGTTATTTTACTTTAAAATCACTTCTTCATAGCGAATTGAAACAAGTGATGTCACTCTTCACTCTGGGGAGTGCAAGAGCGGTCCTTGTAGTGGCAATAGTCTACTCTTTTCCGGATGTCTTTAATGTGATCATGGCATTGATCTCCCCTTACACAAACCAGCCTTTTATTGTCCCCATCCGATGGACTAGCATCGTTTCTTAAGACCACCCTAGCCAATGGCGTAAAGGTTGTCAAAAAGGTTATAACAAGTAAATTCAGGTTTCATTTGATAGCAATATATGCATTGGGGTGTTTTCGCAATTTCAGCTGCACACCTGTACCTACCAAAATTACCTTGAAGAGCACACCCCCCAACCCTCGTGAGACTAGTGAAAGAATGAATGCTAATGTTATTGATAAAAAACAATTAATCTGAAAACTGTTTATATATTGATATCTGATGTCTTTTTTTTCATAAATAAAATGTCACAAAATGTTTGGGCCACCATTATGCCATTTGGACCAGTGACTAATTTTTTTCTGGGCAGGCTGGCCCTCATTTCAGGCACTGCCATTAGTCACTTTTGCAGAATAAATTTTTTTTGGATTAATTATGAATAAACAAGAATATATTGAGCTTAATCTTATAATCAGTTACGTTGCCTTATTGGTTAGTAATGGAGATTGAAAACCTCCTAGGATGGGAACATACTCGGTAAATTAGCAACCAACTGATAAAACATAACATTGCCACTATTTTGATCTCAATACCACACAAATTGTAATACCCCCCACCCCCTTTTGAAATATTACTGTGCTTTGGTCTAATACCACACAAATTGTAGTAACCCCCTCCCCCACCCTTTTTGAAATGTCACTGTGCTTTGGTCTAATACCACAACAGTTGTAATAACTCATATTTGTGTAGTCCTCAGCAGAATTTTTTTTTCTGCCAGTTTGCCCAATGGTCCAACTTCTATCTAGATTCTTTGTAGGAAATCAGTATAGAACAAACATCAAAAATTGAAACAAGTTGTAAAATAAATAATTATTTCTCAGACCTCATAATCAAATTGCAACAATTGGAATAAAAAATACTGTTGTTATTTTTTTTAATTGCAGACACGTGTCTGTTTGTAAATAGTTCTATAAATAGAACGCAATTGTTACCCGGATGCTGATCAATATATAAAAAAAACTTATGCGTCCTCGTGCAGTGCATTTCAACGAATTGAATGGCCAACCGTTGCATATAAATGACCATATTAAATATGAGAACTAAGATTTCATTTCACAGAAATGAGAATAAATACATCAAAAGTTTGTTTGGTTAAATGTAACTTCGGTGGTTGCGAACTCCTGTTGATTGCACCATTTTTTTTTCTAGTTTCTTCAACGAAGCTTGGTTTCTTTAACCAAAGTTTATTACTTTTCGAGAAAATCACTTTCAAAATACTTAATGGATACGATAGATTTAAAAAAAAATGATATCGACATTTTCATAAATTTGGTAAAAATAGTTTGTTATGGCAGACATTGCAGAGATGAATCATGCAATGAATGACGATTACTATTTTGACGGCAACTTTCCCAATGCGAAATTGCGCCCATATGACCATTACAAAAATATGTCCACTTTAAATATACATACTGTGGCATTTTGAGTACATGTCATAACTATAAAAAAATTATTATCGTTGATTGAATTCTTTGTCCTGGTAAATCAAGCCAGGTGAGATCAAAGATTACGCAATCAAAACAAAAATTCTATAAACCGTTGTTTGGCTTGTAACATGTAATAAAATTGTCATTATCAGTGACTAATTAGTTTTAATCAGCAAATGAAGAAGAATGGATTGTTACAAACATTTTTCTACGATTTTTTGAAAATTCAAGTGACTAATTGGGTAAGGGAAATACTTTCGAAAATCAATCGTCTGACGAAAGTGACGAGCGCTAGCTAAATCACTGTTTGTTATGGGGGGGAGCATATGTGCAAGTAACAAATCACTGTTTGCACTTAAACCTCCTGAATCCAAGTGCTTCAGTCTAAATTTTCATAAATTTATACTTGTCAGTGTAGTCAGGAATTTAGTTGGTGGACTGTTCGTCCTGTTGCTGATAGCTCTGTAAAGTCCTGCAGATGTAGTGATGGTAAATTATTTTTTTCAGATGAAATTGCTGTAGTTGGAGGGGAAAATGGTGTACATTTCACATTCTCAAGGGAAGGTAGACCAAGTGGAGAATGTTTTATAGAACTTGTAGATGAAGCTAATGTACAGAAATCCTTACAAAAAAATAATGAACACATGGGCAATAGATACATTGAAGGTAATCTCTACATTTCCTACAGTTGATGCAAAATAGGGTGATTAATATTTTGATGCACACAGTATTTCCCAAGGTAAATTGAACTTGAATGGACATTCGGTCAAGTAATAGAGTACAAATTATCGGAACCAGCATCAAGTTTACAGGACATTCACATACTCCACAGAGGTGCTCAGATTCCTACTGGTCAATTGGTCCAGTAATGAATAACCTTTTACTGGACATTGCCACATGTCTGACAGACATTGGAAATGACTACATGCACATGATGTACCCATATGTATTTTTAAGTTTTATTATATCTTTCTGCCAAAAAGTTGAGGGGTGAATCTAGTTTCAAAGTGTACATTTGCATGTCTCCGGAGACACAATCTTTGCCAGTGCAAACTTTTTTTTATCGTAAAATGACAACCATCATATCTTGTATATATTGGGACATGAGAGAGTATTGTGTATTAAAAGTATGTGACCTTTACCTTGCCCTTAAATGTCAAGGTCAAATTTAATCTTGTCTGGTGCAGAAATTATTTGTCTTGAAGCTGCAACCATCATATTTTGTGATTTGTGGGGTACCTAATAAAGTAATCTTAGACTGTGAATATCATCAATTAGATGATTGTAAGATATTAAAGTAATCTTGGAGATAATGATTCCCTATTTACAAACATCTTCTTCTTGTAATCACACTCCTAAAATTCTATTCTGAATGGCAATTTGTGATTTTGCATTAAAGTGTTCCGATCTAAGAAGAGTGAAATGGAATGGGTTATAAAGAGGGCTGGTCCAGGACAGATGCAGGGAACACAAGATGCTGTTGTAAGATTACGTGGCTTGCCTTTTGGTTGCTCCAAAGAAGAAATAGCACAGTTTTTCACAGGTAAATATTTCAATTCAAATGAATTTTAAGTTTAGAAACCATTTCATACATGAATTTCAATGAACATTATAGCTATGTTATTTTGATACATTAGTTTTCTTCTCAATGAAATGTTGGTCTACATCACAATTAGACTGGTTAATTTGTACCAAGACCAAATAATAAACAATTCTGTGATTTAAGTTATATTGAAATAAAAATATTGGTTGATGGGTTTTTTTCTGATGGTAACCATTACTATATAGAACGGATAAACCAGATGGTAATTATGGTTGTCTAATTTACTTTGTATGCTATTCACAGCAGTCATAATGTGCCAAAAAATATCTTGCATATCCCTGTTTGAAAATATTTCTGATATAATAAATGCAAACTTGACGCAAAACTTACAAACTGATGAACGTAAGATTGCAAAAATGGGTGAAATGTAGAAATCTAGGTTGAGAATAAATTCTCCTACACTTACATTTGTTACAAGTGTTTGATTGTATTTATGTGTTAACACTTTTTATTATATGACTTCAGATAATGTCTTTTTGATTGGCTGACGTCCCTAGTAACATTCTTTGATAAAACGTTATATTCAACGTGCAAAAAGTCAAGAAAGGTGAACATAATATTCCAAACCTTCTCCAGACACCTTAAAATAGAAATGGTGTTTCCCAATTATCTTAAAGGTAGTAGCCAATCATCATCGGGTTAAGTTTTGTCATCAACTAATCAGATGCGTTCTTTCTAATTTCTTTCGGTACACGATTAAATTAATAATGGCAGACAGGGATGTCTGGGGAAAAAAGTCGGCGCTGTTTGGTGTTAATTCAAATTTAATTTAATGTCATATAATAAAACAGTTAATGACTTTCCATTTCGGTGAATAGAAGGATTGATCAACCCGTGGAACATGATATTCACCTCGGATGCCTCTGTGATTATCATGTTCCATGGGTTGATCAATCCTTGTATTCACCTCATTGAAAGTCATCAATTGTATAATATTGAGATTAATGACAAAACACTATAAACATAAAGAAAACCAATAAATAAATACACCAAATATTTATACACGAGAGTTAAACCAACAATACAAGTGTTATATGCATTGTATATTAATGACATTAGTTTTATGTCATAGCAAATATCTTAATGTCAAATAATTTTATCTTTTTGACTTTAATTGAAAATTAAAATATGGAGGAATATTATAAATTTGAATAACATGTTATTGGTATCCTCTTGAAAGCAAATAAGTATAATTAATAATGATAAGTAAATTTTCTAATGTGTGACTCCGTGATCACTGATGCCACCTCTATAAATTCTCAAAAACATACTATTGTTAGTATATTTTGCCTGTAATGGACCTCTCTTTGCATCTTGATCTTTGCCTTCCAGGTGATAGTGGCATCAGAAATCTGTTCTCGTAAAGCAATCCATGTTAGTGTATATGTAGATACTAGAAGAACTAAACAAAAACAATTTATACCTGTGTTTATCTACAGAACTTCAAATATATATTTAGGATGTTAAAAATAGTAGTGATGTTTAAAAATTGTTGCTTTTCAAGAGATACCAACATTGTGAAATTTACTGTTTAACATGTTATCTTATATTGTATGTATGTACTGAATGCAAATTTTGTGTTTTTGTTGGGTTGGGTGAACAGGGTTGGAGATTGTACCTAATGGGATAATGCTACCCGAGGATCGGCAGGGGAGAAGTACGGGGGATGCCTATGTACAGTTCTCAACACCAGATTTATGTGAAAAGGCATTATTGAAACACAAGGAGAGAATTGGGCACAGGTGGGAGGAAAAGGGCCTCTTGGGGCTTTACTACATATTGTGTGCAATGGCTGAGAGGGCTGGTACGGTAAGGGTGGACGAAGGGCTCACTGGGAGGAGTTGAATGGAGAGCCAATTGATCATGGTACGGTAAGGGTGGATGATGGGTCCACAGTGTGGGAGGTATGTTGGAATGAACCATTTGGCTGATTTTGCCATCATGGTAAGGGTGGATGTAGGGTCCATGGGACCAGTGAGGGAGGAGTTTGAAATGTCAGGTTGACATGTTGTGGGTGGAAGAGGAACAGGGTCCATGGGACCTTAGTGAGGGAGGACAGCTTGGTTCCTTGGGACCATTTATTTACAAGATATGTTAATTTATTCAAGCAAACAGCAAATTGATTCATAATCTTATTTGTAATTCATCTCTCTTCAATTGTTGAAAAGTTACATCAGAAACTATTTGACAACTATATGATATTTATAAAAAGATAACATGAAGGTTTCCAACTGAAAAGTCATGAGTATGTTTCTAATGAATATGTTTAAGTCTTCAATGAAAATCCATAAAAAAAAAAATAACAAAATTTAATGGAGACTATTAGATATGCACAATTCACAAGAAAAGTAAAATAAAATATTATTTTCAAAACAAAACCACTTTTAATTGATTTTGAAAATAAAGATTTTTTTGTTAATTATTTCGTTCTTTCTTTAATAATAATGACATTGTTGATACACATTATTCAGGTATATCGAAATTTTCAAAAGCAGTCTGAATGAAGCCTACGGACAAATGAATCCATCACGGATACGCCCGTTAATGGCTAGTGGTGGTATGGGTGGAGGTATGAACCGACCAGGACCATATGACAGAACTGGACGATTTGGTATGGGTGGTGGTGGAGGAGGAGGAATGGGAATGGGAGGAGGTGGAATGGGTATGGGCTATGGTATGGGAAGAGGAGGCCGAAATGTTAAAGGTAAGTTTAATAACACTGTCGAATGATTAATTACCCAGTTAAATCAGGACATCACTGTCAAATCAGAGCTTCACTGTTAATGACAACACGGTCAAATAATAACATCTAATGATTACCTTGTTAAATCAGGACATCACAGGGCTCTACAATTCATACCAGCTCCCACTAGCCCGTGGCTAGTAAGGAAACATTTTTTACTCGCCAGCAAAAGTGTTACTTGCCAGATAATATGTATTTATTTGTACATAATTATTAATCCCCTGAATGAGACAGAAGATGCTTAGTTGAAGGATGGGCTTTTGCTGAAACCATATTGAAACATTTTTCATGTTTCATGTTTCAGACTTTTATTAAGAAAAACAAGACTTTCACATTTAAACTTTTTTTACAGTAACAAATTCAGTTTTGCCAGCAGTATCTGGGCCTGCCTTTCTGCAAACATCACACTACATAATTTATGTTGTTACTGGAATCATAAATGCGCCATGAAAACTTTGAGTCGGACTTTCAGACATCGTGGAATTTGCACTTTCCACCTTTAGAACCCGAAACTTCATCACTTTTTCGTCTTGATACTTCCGTGGATATTGCATTAACAGGCGAGCTTTATGATAAGTTAATTCAACCAGTTTATTTTTAGCAAAAAATTTTGTATGAAGGTTTTTGATTTTCGCTTGTCGTGGTCACTTGCAAGCGTTAAAAGTATGTGATTTAAAACGTTTATGTCTGAGTCAATTGTGCGGTTTAAAGGACTGGAAAATCAAAGTCAGATTTTAAAGTGAAAAATACGGTCAGTGATGGAATGAAAATGTTCTGAAAATATCAACTTGCCGTCTGGCGATCAATACAAAATTTGTACTCACATTTTACAAAAGTAACTCGCAAATGCGAGTGTTTTAGTTGCATTGTAGAGCCCTGCATCACTGTGTAATGACAACACTGTCAAATAATAACATCACTGTCTAATGATTACCCTGTTAAATCAGGACATCACTGTCAAATCAGAGCTTCAGTGTTTAATGATAACACTCAAAGCACAATATCACTGTCTGCTGATTTAGACTTGTCAAATCGGAACTTTGCAGAGCATCACTTTTATGATTACACTGTCAAATAAGAGCATCATTGTTTAATGATTACACTGTCAAATCAGGGCATCACTATCCAATAATTACACTGTCAAATCGAAGCATCACAGTGTTAATGAATATAACTTAACTACAACACACCTGACATTAAGCTACAATCAATGAATCAATTAATGTAATAATTGTATATTATTGACAGGATTTTTTGAAGATGAGTATGATGACTTTGGAGGTGGTTATGGTTCTGGTATGGGATTTGGTGGCAGAGGGAGACGAGGTATGGGAAGTATGGGAGGGGGATCTATGCGTCCATCCCGTGGAGGTGGCAGTGGTGGAATGGGATTAGGATCATTAGGTGCCATGTCTCGACAGAGAGGAGCCACACCTGGAAGTCATTATGTCAGTAAAACAGGCCATTCAGTTCACATGAGAGGGTTACCATTCCAAGCTTTAGATACAGATATTGCAGAGGTATTATATTTTATAGGTGATTAGAAAAGGTTTTTTTGTGTAGAATCACTTGGAAGTAGAAAAGTTTATCTACTTGATTTAACAATGTTTTATGGAAGTTTGTTCATTGGCAGGGATCAGTTGTCATGCCTCCTCTCTATTCTCCTAACATAAAATTGATATGTTATGACTTTATGGCAAACAAAACAAGATCAACAATGTAGCATTTGGTCCATATTTTATTATACAGGTCTTTAGGTCACCTGGACCATGTGAGGTATTGTCATCACTTTGTTTCATAATTTGACAATATTCTGCTATTTTAATTTCTGTGGTCCCGAGTTGACCACAGAATACTGCAGAAATTACCAGTTATACGTTCAGTCGTTTCCATGTGTAGCTTAAATAGAAGTTTAGTTCATTCATAGTAGCTGTTAGCATAATATATCCTTGATATCGCTGTCATGGTTGTATGGTAGTTGGATTTATAACTACCTATGCAATCAGTGCATATCACTACTAACGTTGTGAGTTTGAACCCCACTCAGGGCGAGATGTACAACATTATGTGATAAAGTTTGTCAGTGACTTGCGACAGGTTGGTGGTTTTCATTGGGTACTCCGGTTTCCTCCACTAATAAACACTGACCGCCATGAAATAACTGAAATATTGTTGAAAGTGGCATTAAACACCATAAACCAAGCAACCAACCTATCCCTGATATCTCAAATTCAAAGTAAAATCATTGTTTGCTACAATCTCCATACAGTATACAGATACAAGTCTATAAACAATCTATAATATTTGTCATGCTCAGTGATTTATTTTTAACATTGCAGTTTTTTTCACCATTAAATATAAAACCAGTCAGTGTAGAAGTAGAATATGGTCCTAATGGAAGACCGACAGGAGAAGCAAATGTTGACTTTGCTACACACCAAGAAGCTGTTGAAGCCATGAAAAATCACAAGAAAAATATGCGTAAGTGTAAAAAGGATTTAAGAAATAAATGTTGCTTGTATCTTTTTTGTAGTTGGGTGTTGCTTTTTAACATTGTAATAATTTAAATGTGTTTTTTATTTATCACAATTGTGATTGCAGCTTGACAGAATCTCTGTCAAAGTTAATCAGTTTGATGTATAATTAAATTTGTTTTTAAAAAATCAGTTTCAAACAATTTTCTGTATAGGTTTTACATAGAAATAATTTAATTGAATACCCTGTATATTATGTGTATATTATTGTCCCCCGCTGAGAGGGGGATATAGAAATGCCGAGCATCCGTCCGAGATATGTTGTAAGTGCTCTAAGATTTTTATTTGTTGACCAATTGATTTCAAACTTACAAGCATTATATTAGGAATCTCTAGCTTAAGTTCGAAATTGGGCAAAATTTGTGAGAATGGTGGCCATTTTTAAGATGTCTGCCAAAACACATCAAAATTTCAAAGTGCTACTACAATTGATATTAAGAAGATTTTCGACCTGAGGAATTTAATAGTAACAAATGCGATTTAAAAATGGTGGCCATTGCAGCCATTATGGTGGCCATTTTGGCAGCTATTTTCAATATGGTCGCCAAAAACATAAAAAATTTCGAAGTGCACCAATTACAAAGAAAATTGATATTTAGGGTTTTTTAGAGGAATGTGATAATGACCAATGCGATTTCAAAATGACGGTCATTTTGGCAGCCATTTTTAAGATGGCCGCCAAAATGCGAAGAATTTCGAAGTGCTCCAATTTCAACGAAAATTGATATGTAGGGTTTTTCCCACATGAGGAATGTGATAGTGACAAAAGTGATATGGAAATGGCGAGTTATTTTTTTACTGGTACACATGTTCTTGTGTATGTGATGTACCAATAAAAATGTAGATACATTTTGTATCAAATTTAGTGCACACAACACGTTTCTGGAATAATATTCATCAGGTACACTCATAGTGAAAAGATTTGAAGGCCAAATAATTTAAAAGTCTTTTTAAGTAAGCCAAAGGACCTAAACATGAGTTATGGGACTTTGACTATTTTATGCATCGTGTAACAGAGTAAGATCTTGTGCACGCAACTTCTGAAACCGTTCATCAGAATGTGTTCATGTATGGTAGGATTGTTAGTCATAATATGTAATTGAGCCTGCTATGCTGCCATTTTAATTTGATAAATTTTGTGGAATATGGAACTTTCACCTTTTTCGACCTACTGTAAAATAGTTTAGACACTTAGCAAAAGGTCATATGTGAAAGACCTCAAACAGTTTATTTCTGGTCTGACATTTGCAAGAGGAAGTAATCAACCTTTTTTTATCAAATGCCATTGTTTTTCTGTCTTCCTCAAGGGCTGATATATTCAGACTTTTTAATTTTGAAAACACAGTAGAGGAGATACCTTTACTGATAGGCCAAAAAAAAAAAATGTGTGTTTACTGTCACATGTCAAAAAAATTTAGGCTCGGTCGGTCGACATTAATTTTTTTTTTACTATCGGCAAAACCGGAAATAGTCGTTCCCGGTTCCGGAATCCGATTCCGGTATTTCATTTTTGAAATTTCCGGTAAGCCGTCATTTGTTGAAACTGTTTTATGACGAGTTACACAGTTTTTCTACCTTCTTTGCTCTCAATGTCGACAAAAAGCTAGCGGTTGAATAAATAAAACATTGCTGCTGATTAAACAACAAAAATGGTTTTTCCGAATTCTGTGTAAAAATTGATAGGGTCGCTAGCAAAAATTAGTGTCAAATAATTGCCGATTAAAAAGATTAGAGTCGGCGGCTGAAAAATAGGGTGGGTCGGTTGACCGTAAACACACATATTATTTTTTTTGGCCATATAAATATATCACATGGATACCATACTCACATTACACCTCTTTCTATTGCGGCGGGGGACATATGGCTACGTGTAGCAATCTTGTTAATATTGTTTTATAAATTAAAATTTATCTTCTTAATAAACATTTAAATGGACCATGTTTAAGAAAATAGTTGGTTAGCTGTTTCTTTGGCCATGATTTTTGTAAGTGGATAGGTAGGTAGGCAAAAATCTAAATTGTAATAGACATTTTTGGATAGTGCTGATTTTGGTGGTCAATAATTTTATGGTATAAAGAAATATTTTTTCATGAACTTTTTATTTTATTTCAACAGAGCACAGATACATTGAGTTATTCCTGAACTCGACACAAACAGGGAAGACAAACTATGGATCAGGAGGAGGCTTTGGTGGATCAGGATCTGGGTCTGGGGGAGGATTTGGTGATGGAGGTTTCAGTAATGGTAGTGGGTTTGGAGGTAATGTTTTAATGTACATGTACTAAGTTAATTATCATTTTACTGTTTATTAGGATCATGACTTTACTTGTACTTTAATGGTATTTTCCATAGAAAATCAGTCTTGAATTAATTGCACTCCAAGGGGAAATCATAGTCTTCATAGTTTCTGAAAAAAGACGTGATCATAGCACAAGACTTCAACAATTTGATGATAATAGAGTTCTGTTACTATTGTTCATGTTTCTGCAGTGAACCTATTTTTAAACCTTGAAGAGAGTTGAAAACCAGACATGCCAGAAAAATTAATAAATATTATTATGCCAGAAAGATAACATATTATGCATGTACATAAACCATAGATTAGCGAATATACAAAACAACTGATTCAATGGTTTTAATGTATCAATTTATTTAAATAAAATTTTCTCAAGTTAAAATTGCTTACTGAGTGATCACAGTATCACATCTACGCAGAGATCAAAGGCAACTGGTGATGAAAAAATTTAATAAAATGACAGTTTTGTCAGAATAGTAATTTTTTATTTCAGGCAATGGATACGAAGGTGGATATGGAGATGGTATGGGACCTGGTGGCATGATGGGTAGTGGAGGTGGCAGTGGTGGAATGGGAGGGGGTATGGGATCAGGAATGGGCAGTGGTTATGGAAGTGGTGGTATGGGGGGAGGTATGGGAATGGGAAATCCAAATTATACAGCATTTTAATAAACTTGATCATGATATATTTTGTTACCGGTATGTCATCTGTTACATTGATACGACTTTACATCATTGTTGTTATTGATTGTCCCTATATAACTGTCGTCATTGTTGTTCTTTTTAAAATCATGTCGCCAATAAATCATTTTTATACAACATTATATTTGATAGTTTATTGCCAAAGAATTGGGAGTTCTATATAGTAGATTGAAAGAGCTAAGAACTATCTTTATATATTAATAACTAATTCTTGTGAGCTATTGCCATCACTTTCTGTCTGAAAACTTCATATTTTACTCTATTTAAGAAGCACTGAAGAAATTGAAACCAAAATTAAGAAGAAAGTTATTGTGTAACACCAAGTAAGCATTGGTTCAGCTATATCATGGCAAGAACAAGTTACATTTCAATGAGATAATGATGTTTGCTTAGATAATTTTTATTGTGCCTGTTCACTAAATTGAACATGTCGTTCCACTCGGACACAATATTCTGATTCCGAACCAACCAATCTTTACAGGGGCCGTCGTGCCCGTGATCGTATGGTAGTTGGATTTACAACTACCTATCACCACTGATATGGGTTGGACTCCCGCTCAGGGCGAAGAGTACAACATGTGATAAAATTTGTCAGTGGCTTGCGGCAGGTCGGTGATTCTCTCCGGGTTTTCTGGATTCCTCCACCAATAAAACTGGCTGCCGCGATATAACTGAAATATTGTTGAAAGTGGTGTTTAACACCATAAAACCAAACCAATCTTTACTATTGTTCCTTAATGCTGCGTGCTTAGCAGAGAAGCAAGAAATACCAATTTTATAGTCTATGGTCTTTGGTTTGACTGAATCCCATATTACCACATGAGAGGTTAGCATGCTAACTAATTCACAACCTGATGCAGTCCTGGCCAAATGTGACTGATGCCAACTGACAATCAAGCATGGTTGCCAGGAGCGAAAAACACTTGTAAAGAACCAATTTTAAATCATATACAGATTTTTATGTTTATTCGGTCAACATAGTACAATGACGAACTATTTCCATTGTTCAACAATTATTACAACAAACACAGAAGGGGAGACATGTTTAGTCCACTGGAACAGTAGTACCTCGAATTTTGATTTGGTGTTTTAAACAATCGCTCACTTGCTTTATAATTTTGAATGAGTATTCTGTATTCTGTTTTATCTCTCTTCATTGACGCAATGGTAGTGATGGAAGAGGTCTGTATTTGTCGGCCATGACACAGTGATGCTAGTGGTCTATTTGTCGGCCATGACAATGGTAGTGATGCAAGAGGTCTATTTGTCGGTCGCGATACATGTGGTCTTTTTGTCGGCCATGACACAATGGTAATTATACAAGTGGTCTATTTATCGGGCATGACACGTAGTCGTACAAGTGGTCTGTATTTGTTGGCCATGACAGAATAAAAAATTTGGAAATACTATGTAAAAAACAGATTCTTTCCACATTTGATTATACAAGATCTATCAGTACTTTAATGTGAACAAAAAAATCAGATTGTCAACAGTACGTGAGCGATTGTTGTTTAAATGCAAAGTGTGTAATTTTTCGACTTGTGAGAAAAAATTACATTTTGATGAGATGTCCACTATACTAGAAGAACACACAGAGTTGGGTGTTTATAGAAGAACACACAGAGTTGGGTGTTTATAGAAGAACACACAAAGTTAGGTGTTTATAGAAGAATACAGAGTTACGTGTTTATAGAAGAACACAAGAGTTAGGTGTCTATAGAAGAACACAATTAGGTGTTTATAGAAGAACACAAGAGTTAGGTGTTTATAGAAGAACACACAAGAGATAGGTGTTTATAGAACACAGAGTTGGGTGTTTACAGAAGAACACACAGGTGTTTATAGAATAACACAAGAGTTGGGTGTTTATAGAAGAACACAATTAGGTGTTTATAGAAGAATACAGAGTTATGTGTTTATAGAAGAACACAAGAGTTAGTGTTTATAGAAGAACACACAAGAGTTAGGTGTTTATAGAACACAGAGTTGGGTGTTTATAGAAGAACACACAGGTGTTATACTAGAAGAACACGCAGTTAGGTGTTTATAGTGTTGGCTCACTGAAACAACAGTCCTAAATGTGTTGCTCCACACTTTATACTAGAAGAACACAAAGAGGTGTTTATAGTGTTGGCTCACTGAAACAACAGTCCTAGACGTGTTGCTCCACACTTTATACTAGAACACACAGTTAGGTGTTTATAGTGTTGGCTCACTGAAACAACAGTCCTAGACGTGTTGCTCCACACTTTATACTAGAAGAACACACAGAGTTAGTTGTTTATAGTGTTGGCTCACTGAAACAAGTCCTAGACGTGTTGCTCCACACTTTATACTAGAACACACAGAGTTAGGTGTTTGTAGTGTTGGCTCACTGAAACAAGTCCTAGATGTGTTGCTCCACACTTTATACTAGAACACACAGAGTTAGGTGTTTATAGTGTTGGCTCACTGAAACAAGTCCTAGACGTGTTGCTCCACACTTTATACTAGAACACACAGAGTTAGTTGTTTATAGTGTTGGCTCACTGAAACAAGTCTTAGACGTGTTGCTCCACACTTTATACTAGAACACAGAGTTAGGTGTTTATAGTGTTGGCTCACTGAAACAACAGTCCTAAATGTGTTGCTCCACACTTTATACTAGAAGAACACACAGAGTTAGTTGTTTATAGTGTTGGCTCACTGAAACAAGTCCTAGACGTGTTGCTCCACACTTTATACTAGAAGAACACACAGAGTTAGGTGTTTATAATGTTGGCTCACTGAAACAAGTCCTAGACATGTTGCTCCACACTTTATACTAGAAGAACACACAGAGTTAGGTGTTTATAGTGTTGGCTTACTGAAACAACAGTTCTAGACGTGTTGCTCCACACTTTATACTAGAAGAACACACAGAGTTAGGTGTTTATAGTGTTGGCTCACTGAAACAACAGTCCTAGACGTGTTGCTCCACACTTTATACTAGAAGAACACACAGAGTTAGGTGTTTATAGTGTTGGCTCACTGAAACAACAGTCCTAGACGTGTTGCTCCACACTTTATACTAGAAGAACACACAGAGTTAGGTGTTTATAGTGTTGGCTCACTGAAACAAGTCCTAGACGTGTTGCTCCACACATTATACTAGAAGAATACACAGAGTTAGGTGTTTATAGTGTTGGCTCACTGAAACAAGTCCTAGACATGTTGCTCCACACTTTATACTAGAAGAACACACAGAGTTAGGTGTTTATAATGTTGGCTCACTGAAACAACAGTCCTAGACGTGTTGCTCCACACTTTATACTAGAAGAACACACAGAGTTAGGTGTTTATAGTGTTGGTTCACTGAAACAACAGTCCTAGACGTGTTGCTCCACACTTTATACTAGAAGAACACACAGAGTTAGGTGTTTATAGTGTTGGCTCACTGAAACAACAGTCCTAGACGTGTTGCTCCACACTTTATACTAGAAGAACACACAGAGTTAGGTGTTTATAGTGTTGGTTCACTGAAACAACAGTCCTAGACATGTTGCTCCACACTTTATACTAGAAGAACACAGAGTTAGGCGTTTATAGTGTTGGCTCACTGAAACAACAGTCCTAGACGTGTTGCTCCACACTTTATACTAGAACACACAGAGTTAGGAGTTTATAGTGTTGGCTCACTGAAACAAGTCCTAGACGTGTTGCTCCACACTTTATACTAGAACACACAGAGTTAGGTGTTTATAGTGTTGGCTCACTGAAACAAGTCCTAGACGTGTTGCTCCACACTTTATACTAGAAGAACACACAGAGTTAGGTGTTTATAATGTTGGTTCACTGAAACAAGTCCTAGACGTGTTGCTCCACACTTTATACTAGAAGAACACACAGAGTTAGTTGTTTATAATGTTGGCTCACTGAAACAAGTCCTAGACATGTTGCTCCACACATTATACTAGAAGAACACACAGAGTTAGTTGTTTATAATGTTGGCTCACTGAAACAAGTCCTAGACGTGTTGCTCCACACTTTATACTAGAAGAACACACAGAGTTAGGTGTTTATAGTGTTGGTTCACTGAAACAACAGTCTTAGACGTGTTGCTCCACACTTTATACTAGAAGAACACACAGAGTTAGGTGTTTATAGTGTTGGCTCACTGAAACAAGTCCTAGACATGTTGCTCCACACTTTATACTAGAAGAACACACAGAGTTAGGTGTTTATAGTGTTGGCTCACTGAAACAACAGTCCTAGACGTGTTGCTCCACACTTTATACTAGAAGAACACACAGAGTTAGGCGTTTATAGTGTTGGCTCACTGAAAAAACAGTCCTAGACGTGTTGCTCCACACTTTATACTAGAAGAACACACAGAGTTAGGTGTTTATAATGTTGGTTCACTGAAACAACAGTCCTAGACGTGTTGCTCCACACTTTATACTAGAAGAACACACAGAGTTAGGTGTTTATAGTGTTGGTTCACTGAAACAACAGTCCTAGACGTGTTGCTCCACACTTTATACTAGAAGAACACATAGAGTTAGGTGTTTATAGTGTTGGCTCACTGAAACAAGTCCTAGACGTGTTGCTCCACACTTTATACTAGAAGAACACACAGAGTTAGGCGTTTATAATGTTGGTTAACTGAAACAAGTCCTAGACGTGTTGCTCCACACTTTATACTAGAAGAACACACAGAGTTAGGTGTTTATAGTGTTGGCTCACTGAAACAAGTCCTAGACATGTTGCTCCACACTTTATACTAGAAGAACACACAGAGTTAGGTGTTTATAATGTTGGCTCACTGAAACAAGTCCTAGACATGTTGCTCCACACTTTATACTAGAAGAACACACAGAGGTAGGTGTTTATAGTGTTGGCTCACTGAAACAACAGTCCTAGACGTGTTGCTCCACACTTTATACTAGAAGAACACACAGAGTTAGGTGTTTATAATGTTGGTTCACTGAAACAACAGTCCTAGACGTGTTGCTCCACACTTTATACTAGAAGAACACACAGAGTTAGGTGTTTATAGTGTTGGTTCACTGAAACAACAGTCCTAGACGTGTTGCTCCACACTTTATACTAGAAGAACACACAGAGTTAGGCGTTTATAGTGTTGGCTCACTGAAACAACAGTCCTAGACGTGTTGCTCCACACTTTATACTAGAACACACAGAGTTAGGTGTTTATAGTGTTGGCTCACTGAAACAAGTCCTAGACGTGTTGCTCCACACTTTATACTAGAACACACAGAGTTAGGTGTTTATAGTGTTGGCTCACTGAAACAAGTCCTAGACGTGTTGCTCCACACTTTATACTAGAAGAACACATAGAGTTAGGTGTTTATAGTGTTGGCTCACTGAAACAAGTCCTAGACATGTTGCTCCACACTTTATACTAGAAGAACACACAGAGTTAGGTGTTTATAATGTTGGTTCACTGAAACAACAGTCCTAGACGTGTTGCTCCACACTTTATACTAGAAGAACACACAGAGTTAGGTGTTTATAGTGTTGGTTCACTGAAACAACAGTCCTAGACGTGTTGCTCCACACTTTATGCTAGAAGAACACACAGAGTTAGGCGTTTATAGTGTTGGCTCACTGAAACAACAGTCCTAGACGTGTTGCTCCACACTTTATACTAGAACACACAGAGTTAGGTGTTTATAGTGTTGGCTCACTGAAACAAGTCCTAGACGTGTTGCTCCACACTTTATACTAGAAGAACACATAGAGTTAGGTGTTTATAGTGTTGGTTCACTGAAACAAGTCCTAGACGTGTTGCTCCACACTTTATACTAGAAGAACACACAGAGTTAGTTGTTTATAATGTTGGTTCACTGAAACAAGTCCTAGACGTGTTGCTCCACACTTTATACTAGAAGAACACACAGAGTTAGTTGTTTATAATGTTGGCTCACTGAAACAAGTCCTAGACATGTTGCTCCACACATTATACTAGAAGAACACACAGAGTTAGTTGTTTATAATGTTGGCTCACTGAAACAAGTCCTAGACGTGTTGCTCCACACTTTATACTAGAAGAACACACAGAGTTAGGTGTTTATAGTGTTGGCTCACTGAAACAACAGTCCTAGACGTGTTGCTCCACACTTTATACTAGAAGAACACACAGAGTTAGGTGTTTATAATGTTGGTTCACTGAAACAACAGTCCTAGACGTGTTGCTCCACACTTTATACTAGAAGAACACACAGAGTTAGGTGTTTATAGTGTTGGTTCACTGAAACAACAGTCCTAGACGTGTTGCTCCACACTTTATACTAGAAGAACACACAGAGTTAGGTGTTTATAGTGTTGGTTCACTGAAACAACAGTCCTAGACGTGTTGCTCCACACTTTATACTAGAACACACAGAGTTAGGTGTTTATAGTGTTGGCTCACTGAAACAAGTCCTAGACGTGTTGCTCCACACTTTATACTAGAACACACAGAGTTAGGTGTTTATAGTGTTGGCTCACTGAAACAAGTCCTAGACGTGTTGCTCCACACTTTATACTAGAAGAACACATAGAGTTAGGTGTTTATAGTGTTGGCTCACTGAAACAAGTCCTAGACATGTTGCTCCACACTTTATACTAGAAGAACACACAGAGTTAGGTGTTTATAATGTTGGTTCACTGAAACAACAGTCCTAGACGTGTTGCTCCACACTTTATACTAGAAGAACACACAGAGTTAGGTGTTTATAGTGTTGGTTCACTGAAACAACAGTCCTAGACGTGTTGCTCCACACTTTATACTAGAAGAACACACAGAGTTAGGCGTTTATAGTGTTGGCTCACTGAAACAACAGTCCTAGACGTGTTGCTCCACACTTTATACTAGAACACACAGAGTTAGGTGTTTATAGTGTTGGCTCACTGAAACAAGTCCTAGACGTGTTGCTCCACACTTTATACTAGAAGAACACATAGAGTTAGGTGTTTATAGTGTTGGTTCACTGAAACAAGTCCTAGACGTGTTGCTCCACACTTTATACTAGAAGAACACACAGAGTTAGGTGTTTATAATGTTGGTTCACTGAAACAAGTCCTAGACGTGTTGCTCCACACTTTATACTAGAAGAACACACAGAGTTAGTTGTTTATAATGTTGGCTCACTGAAACAAGTCCTAGACATGTTGCTCCACACATTATACTAGAAGAACACACAGAGTTAGCTGTTTATAATGTTGGCTCACTGAAACAAGTCCTAGACGTGTTGCTCCACACTTTATACTAGAAGAACACACAGAGTTAGTTGTTTATAGTGTTGGTTCACTGAAACAACAGTCCTAGACGTGTTGCTCCACACTTTATACTAGAAGAACACACAGAGTTAGGCGTTTATAGTGTTGGCTCACTGAAACAACAGTCCTAGACGTGTTGCTCCACACTTTATACTAGAAGAACACACAGAGTTAGGTGTTTATAATGTTGGTTCACTGAAACAACAGTCCTAGACGTGTTGCTCCACACTTTATACTAGAAGAACACACAGAGTTAGGTGTTTATAATGTTGGTTCACTGAAACAACAGTCCTAGACGTGTTGCTCCACACTTTATACTAGAAGAACACATAGAGTTAGGTGTTTATAGTGTTGGCTCACTGAAACAAGTCCTAGACGTGTTGCTCCACACTTTATACTAGAAGAACACACAGAGTTAGGCGTTTATAATGTTGGTTAACTGAAACAAGTCCTAGACGTGTTGCTCCACACTTTATACTAGAAGAACACACAGAGTTAGGTGTTTATAGTGTTGGCTCACTGAAACAAGTCCTAGACATGTTGCTCCACACTTTATACTAGAAGAACACACAGAGTTAGGTGTTTATAATGTTGGCTCACTGAAACAACAGTCCTAGACATGTTGCTCCACACTTTATACTAGAAGAACTTACAGAGTTAGGTGTTTATAGTGTTGGCTCACTGAAACAACAGTCCTAGACGTGTTGCTCCACACTTTATACTAGAAGAACACACAGAGTTAGGTGTTTATAATGTTGGTTCACTGAAACAACAGTCCTAGACGTGTTGCTCCACACTTTATACTAGAAGAACACACAGAGTTAGGTGTTTATAGTGTTGGTTCACTGAAACAACAGTCCTAGACGTGTTGCTCCACACTTTATACTAGAAGAACACACAGAGTTAGGCGTTTATAGTGTTGGCTCACTGAAACAACAGTCCTAGACGTGTTGCTCCACACTTTATACTAGAACACACAGAGTTAGGTGTTTATAGTGTTGGCTCACTGAAACAAGTCCTAGACGTGTTGCTCCACACTTTATACTAGAACACACAGAGTTAGGTGTTTATAGTGTTGGCTCACTGAAACAAGTCCTAGACGTGTTGCTCCACACTTTATACTAGAAGAACACATAGAGTTAGGTGATTATAGTGTTGGCTCACTGAAACAAGTCCTAGACATGTTGCTCCACACTTTATACTAGAAGAACACACAGAGTTAGGTGTTTATAATGTTGGTTCACTGAAACAACAGTCCTAGACGTGTTGCTCCACACTTTATACTAGAAGAACACACAGAGTTAGGTGTTTATAGTGTTGGTTCACTGAAACAACAGTCCTAGACGTGTTGCTCCACACTTTATACTAGAAGAACACACAGAGTTAGGCGTTTATAGTGTTGGCTCACTGAAACAACAGTCCTAGACGTGTTGCTCCACACTTTATACTAGAACACACAGAGTTAGGTGTTTATAGTGTTGGCTCACTGAAACAAGTCCTAGACGTGTTGCTCCACACTTTATACTAGAAGAACACATAGAGTTAGGTGTTTATAGTGTTGGTTCACTGAAACAAGTCCTAGACGTGTTGCTCCACACTTTATACTAGAAGAACACACAGAGTTAGGTGTTTATAATGTTGGTTCACTGAAACAAGTCCTAGACGTGTTGCTCCACACTTTATACTAGAAGAACACACAGAGTTAGTTGTTTATAATGTTGGCTCACTGAAACAAGTCCTAGACATGTTGCTCCACACATTATACTAGAAGAACACACAGAGTTAGTTGTTTATAATGTTGGCTCACTGAAACAAGTCCTAGACGTGTTGCTCCACACTTTATACTAGAAGAACACACAGAGTTAGGTGTTTATAGTGTTGGTTCACTGAAACAACAGTCCTAGACGTGTTGCTCCACACTTTATACTAGAAGAACACACAGAGTTAGGTGTTTATAGTGTTGGCTCACTGAAACAAGTCCTAGACATGTTGCTCCACACTTTATACTAGAAGAACACACAGAGTTAGGTGTTTATAGTGTTGGCTCACTGAAACAACAGTCCTAGACGTGTTGCTCCACACTTTATACTAGAAGAACACACAGAGTTAGGCGTTTATAGTGTTGGCTCACTGAAACAACAGTCCTAGACGTGTTGCTCCACACTTTATACTAGAAGAACACACAGAGTTAGGTGTTTATAATGTTGGTTCACTGAAACAACAGTCCTAGACGTGTTGCTCCACACTTTATACTAGAACACACAGAGTTAGGTGTTTATAATGTTGGCTCACTGAAACAACAGTCCTAGACGTGTTGCTCCACACTTTATACTAGAAGAACACACAGAGTTAGGTGTTTATAGTGTTGGTTCACTGAAACAACAGTCCTAGACGTGTTGCTCCACACTTTATACTAGAAGAACACACAGAGTTAGTTGTTTATAATGTTGGCTCACTGAAACAAGTCCTAGACGTGTTGCTCCACACTTTATACTAGAAGAACACATAGAGTTAGGTGTTTATAGTGTTGGCTCACTGAAACAAGTCCTAGACATGTTGCTCCACACTTTATACTAGAAGAACACACAGAGTTAGGTGTTTATAATGTTGGTTCACTGAAACAACAGTCCTAGACGTGTTGCTCCACACTTTATACTAGAAGAACACACAGAGTTAGGTGTTTATAGTGTTGGTTCACTGAAACAACAGTCCTAGACGTGTTGCTCCACACTTTATAGTAGAAGAACACACAGAGTTAGGCGTTTATAGTGTTGGCTCACTGAAACAACAGTCCTAGACGTGTTGCTCCACACTTTATACTAGAACACACAGAGTTAGGTGTTTATAGTGTTGGCTCACTGAAACAAGTCCTAGACGTGTTGCTCCACACTTTATACTAGAAGAACACATAGAGTTAGGTGTTTATAGTGTTGGTTCACTGAAACAAGTCCTAGACGTGTTGCTCCACACTTTATACTAGAAGAACACACAGAGTTAGGTGTTTATAATGTTGGTTCACTGAAACAAGTCCTAGACGTGTTGCTCCACACTTTATACTAGAAGAACACACAGAGTTAGTTGTTTATAATGTTGGCTCACTGAAACAAGTCCTAGACATGTTGCTCCACACATTATACTAGAAGAACACACAGAGTTAGTTGTTTATAATGTTGGCTCACTGAAACAAGTCCTAGACGTATTGCTCCACACTTTATACTAGAAGAACACACAGAGTTAGGTGTTTATAGTGTTGGTTCACTGAAACAACAGTCCTAGACGTGTTGCTCCACACTTTATACTAGAAGAACACACAGAGTTAGGTGTTTATAGTGTTGGCTCACTGAAACAAGTCCTAGACATGTTGCTCCACACTTTATACTAGAAGAACACACAGAGTTAGGTGTTTATAGTGTTGGCTCACTGAAACAACAGTCCTAGACGTGTTGCTCCACACTTTATACTAGAAGAACACACAGAGTTAGGCGTTTATAGTGTTGTCTCACTGAAACAACAGTCCTAGACGTGTTGCTCCACACTTTATACTAGAAGAACACACAGAGTTAGGTGTTTATAATGTTGGTTCACTGAAACAACAGTCCTAGACGTGTTGCTCCACACTTTATACTAGAACACACAGAGTTAGGTGTTTATAATGTTGGCTCACTGAAACAACAGTCCTAGACGTGTTGCTCCACACTTTATACTAGAAGAACACACAGAGTTAGGTGTTTATAGTGTTGGTTCACTGAAACAACAGTCCTAGACGTGTTGCTCCACACTTTATACTAGAAGAACACACAGAGTTAGGCGTTTATAATGTTGGTTCACTGAAACAAGTCCTAGACGTGTTGCTCCACACTTTATACTAGAAGAACACACAGAGTTAGGTGTTTATAGTGTTGGCTCACTGAAACAACAGTCCTAGACGTGTTGCTCCACACTTTATACTAGAAGAACACACAGAGTTAGGTGTTTATAATGTTGGTTCACTGAAACAACAGTCCTAGACGTGTTGCTCCACACTTTATACTAGAACAACACACAGAGTTAGGTGTTTATAGTGTTAGCTCACTGAAACAACAGTCCTAGACGTGTTGCTCCACACTTTATACTAGAACACAGAGTTAGGTGTTTATAATGTTGGCTCACTGAAACAAGTCCTAGACGTGTTGCTCCACACTTTATACTAGAAGAACACACAGAGTTAGGTGTTTATAATGTTGGCTCACTGAAACAACAGTCCTAGACGTGTTGCTCCACACTTTATACTAGAACACACAGAGTTAGTTGTTTATAGTGTTGGTTCACTGAAACAACAGTCCTAGACGTGTTGCTCCACACTTTATACTAGAACAACGCAGAGTTAGTTGTTTATAATGTTGGCTTACTGAAACAAGTCCTAGACGTGTTGCTCCACACTTTATACTAGAAGAACACACAGAGTTAGGTGTTTATAGTGTTGGCTCACTGAAACAAGTCCTAGATGTGTTGCTCCACACTTTATACTAGAAGAACACACAGAGTTAGGTGTTTATAATGTTGGTTCACTGAAACAAGTCCTAGACGTGTTGCTCCACACTTTATACTAGAAGAACACACAGAGTTAGGTGTTTATAGTGTTGGCTCACTGAAAAAAGTCCTAGACGTGTTGCTCCACACTTTATACTAGAAGAACACACAGAGTTAGGTGTTTATAATGTTGGCTCACTGAAACAAGTCCTAGACATGTTGCTCCACACTTTATACTAGAAGAACACAGAGTTAGGTGTGTATAGTGTTGGCTCACTGAAACAAGTCCTAGACGTGTTGCTCCACACTTTATACTAGAAGAACACACAGAGTTAGGCGTTTATAGTGTTGGCTCACTGAAACAACAGTCCTAGACGTGTTGCTCCACACTTTATACTAGAAGAACACACAGAGTTAGGTGTTTATAGTGTTGGTTCACTGAAACAAGTCCTAGACGTGTTGCTCCACACTTTATACTAGAACACACAGAGTTAGGTGTTTATAATGTTGGCTCACTGAAACAAGTCCTAAACGTGTTGCTCCACACTTTATACTAGAAGAACACACAGAGTTAGGTGTTTATAGTGTTGGCTCACTGAAACAAGTCCTAGACATGTTGCTCCACACTTTATACTAGAAGAACACACAGAGTTAGGTGTTTATAGTGTTGGCTCACTGAAACAACAGTCCTAGACGTGTTGCTCCACACTTTATACTAGAAGAACACACAAGAGTTAGGTGTTTATAATGTTGGCTTACTGAAACAACAGTCCTAGACGTGTTGCTCCACACTTTATACTAGAACACACAGAGTTAGGTGTTTATAGTGTTGGCTCACTGAAACAAGTCCTAGACATGTTGCTCCACACTTTATACTAGAACACACAAGAGTTAGGTGTTTATAATGTTGGCTCACTGAAACAACAGTCCTAGACGTGTTGCTCCACACTTTATACTAGAAGAACACATAGAGTTAGGTGTTTATAGTGTTGGCTCACTGAAACAACAGTCCTAGACGTGTTGCTCCACACTTTATACTAGAAGAACACACAGAGTTAGGTGTTTATAATGTTGGCTCACTGAAACAAGTCCTAGACGTGTTGCTCCACACTTTATACTAGAAGAACACAGAGTTAGGTGTTTATAATGTTGGCTCACTGAAACAAGTCCTAGACGTGTTGCTCCACACTTTATACTAGAAGAACACACAGAGTTAGGTGTTTATAATGTTGGCTCACTGAAACAACAGTCCTAGACGTGTTGCTCCACACTTTATACTAGAAGAACACACAAGAGTTAGGTGTTTATAATGTTGGCTCACTGAAACAATAGTCCTAGACATGTTGCTCCACACTTTATACTAGAAGAACACACAGAGTTAGTTGTTTATAATGTTGGCTCACTGAAACAACAGTCCTAGACATGTTGCTCCACACTTTATACTAGAAGAACACACAGAGTTAGTTGTTTATAGTGTTGGCTCACTGAAACAAGTCCTAGACGTGTTGCTCCACACTTTATACTAGAAGAACACACAGAGTTAGGTGTTTATAATGTTGGCTCACTGAAACAAGTCCTAGACGTGTTGCTCCACACTTTATACTAGAAGAACACACAGAGTTAGTTGTTTATAATGTTGGCTCACTGAAACAAGTCCTAGACGTGTTGCTCCACACTTTATACTAGAAGAACACACAGAGTTAGGTGTTTATAATGTTGGCTCACTGAAACAAGTCGTAGACGTGTTGCTCCACACTTTATACTAGAACACACAGAGTTAGGTGTTTATAATGTTGGCTCACTGAAACAAGTCCTAGACGTGTTGCTCCACACTTTATACTAGAACACACAGAGTTAGGTGTTTATAGTGTTGGCTCACTGAAACAACAGTCCTAAATGTGTTGCTCCACACTTTATACTAAAAGAACGCAGAGTTAGGTGTTTATAATGTTGGCTCACTGAAACAACAGTCCTAGACGTGTTGCTCCACACTTTATACTAGAAGAACGCAGAGTTAGGTGTTTATAATGTTGGCTCACTGAAACAAGTCCTAGACGTGTTGCTCCACACTTTATACTAGAAGAACACACAGAGTTAGTTGTTTATAGTGTTGGTTCACTGAAACAAGTCCTAGACGTGTTGCTCCACACTTTATACTAGAAGAACACACAGAGTTAGGTGTTTATAATGTTGGCTTACTGAAACAACAGTCCTAGACGTGTTGCTCCACACTTTATACTAGAAGAACACACAGAGTTAGGTGTTTATAATGTTGGCTTACTGAAACAACAGTCCTAGACGTGTTGCTCCACACTTTATACTAGAAGAACACACAGAGTTAGGTGTTTATAATGTTGGCTCACTGAAACAAGTCCTAGACGTGTTGCTCCACACTTTATACTAGAAGAACACACAGAGTTAGGTGTTTATAGTGTTGGCTCACTGAAACAAGTCCTAGACGTGTTGCTCCACACTTTATACTAGAACACACAGAGTTAGGTGTTTATAGTGTTGGCTCACTGAAACAAGTCCTAGACATGTTGCTCCACACATTATACTAGAAGAACACACAGAGTTAGGTGTTTATAGTGTTGGCTTACTGAAACAACAGTCCTAGACGTGTTGCTCCACACTTTATACTAGAAGAACACACAGAGTTAGGTGTTTATAGTGTTGGCTCACTGAAACAACAGTCCTAGACGTGTTGCTCCACACTTTATACTAGAAGAACACACAGAGTTAGGTGTTTATAATGTTGGCTCACTGAAACAACAGTCCTAGACGTGTTGCTCCACACTTTATACTAGAAGAACACACAGAGTTAGGTGTTTATAATGTTGGCTCACTGAAACAACAGTCCTAGACGTGTTGCTCCACACTTTATACTAGAAGAACACACAGAGTTAGGTGTTTATAGTGTTGGCTCACTGAAACAACAGTCCTAGACGTGTTGCTCCACACTTTATACTAGAAGAACACACAGAGTTAGGTGTTTATAGTGTTGGCTCACTGAAACAACAGTCCTAGACGTGTTGCTCCACACTTTATACTAGAACACACAGAGTTAGGTGTTTATAGTGTTGGCTCACTGAAACAAGTCCTAGACGTGTTGCTCCACACTTTATACTAGAAGAACACACAGAGTTAGGTGTTTATAATGTTGGCTCACTGAAACAAGTCGTAGACGTGTTGCTCCACACTTTATACTAGAACACACAGAGTTAGGTGTTTATAATGTTGGCTCACTGAAACAAGTCCTAGACGTGTTGCTCCACACTTTATACTAGAACACACAGAGTTAGGTGTTTATAGTGTTGGCTCACTGAAACAACAGTCCTAAATGTGTTGCTCCACACTTTATACTAAAAGAACGCAGAGTTAGGTGTTTATAATGTTGGCTCACTGAAACAACAGTCCTAGACGTGTTGCTCCACACTTTATACTAGAAGAACGCAGAGTTAGGTGTTTATAATGTTGGCTCACTGAAACAAGTCCTAGACGTGTTGCTCCACACTTTATACTAGAAGAACACACAGAGTTAGTTGTTTATAGTGTTGGTTCACTGAAACAAGTCCTAGACGTGTTGCTCCACACTTTATACTAGAAGAACACACAGAGTTAGGTGTTTATAATGTTGGCTTACTGAAACAACAGTCCTAGACGTGTTGCTCCACACTTTATACTAGAAGAACACACAGAGTTAGGTGTTTATAATGTTGGCTCACTGAAACAACAGTCCTAGACGTGTTGCTCCACACTTTATACTAGAAGAACACACAGAGTTAGGTGTTTATAATGTTGGCTCACTGAAACAAGTCCTAGACGTGTTGCTCCACACTTTATACTAGAAGAACACACAGAGTTAGGCGTTTATAGTGTTGGCTCACTGAAACAACAGTCCTAGACGTGTTGCTCCACACTTTATACTAGAACACACAGAGTTAGGTGTTTATAGTGTTGGCTCACTGAAACAAGTCCTAGACGTGTTGCTCCACACTTTATACTAGAAGAACACATAGAGTTAGGTGTTTATAGTGTTGGTTCACTGAAACAAGTCCTAGACGTGTTGCTCCACACTTTATACTAGAAGAACACACAGAGTTAGGTGTTTATAATGTTGGTTCACTGAAACAAGTCCTAGACGTGTTGCTCCACACTTTATACTAGAAGAACACACAGAGTTAGTTGTTTATAATGTTGGCTCACTGAAACAAGTCCTAGACATGTTGCTCCACACATTATACTAGAAGAACACACAGAGTTAGTTGTTTATAATGTTGGCTCACTGAAACAAGTCCTAGACGTGTTGCTCCACACTTTATACTAGAAGAACACACAGAGTTAGGTGTTTATAGTGTTGGTTCACTGAAACAACAGTCCTAGACGTGTTGCTCCACACTTTATACTAGAAGAACACACAGAGTTAGGTGTTTATAGTGTTGGCTCACTGAAACAAGTCCTAGACATGTTGCTCCACACTTTATACTAGAAGAACACACAGAGTTAGGTGTTTATAGTGTTGGCTCACTGAAACAACAGTCCTAGACGTGTTGCTCCACACTTTATACTAGAAGAACACACAGAGTTAGGCGTTTATAGTGTTGGCTCACTGAAACAACAGTCCTAGACGTGTTGCTCCACACTTTATACTAGAAGAACACACAGAGTTAGGTGTTTATAATGTTGGTTCACTGAAACAACAGTCCTAGACGTGTTGCTCCACACTTTATACTAGAACACACAGAGTTAGGTGTTTATAATGTTGGCTCACTGAAACAACAGTCCTAGACGTGTTGCTCCACACTTTATACTAGAAGAACACACAGAGTTAGGTGTTTATAGTGTTGGTTCACTGAAACAACAGTCCTAGACGTGTTGCTCCACACTTTATACTAGAAGAACACACAGAGTTAGTTGTTTATAATGTTGGCTCACTGAAACAAGTCCTAGACGTGTTGCTCCACACTTTATACTAGAAGAACACATAGAGTTAGGTGTTTATAGTGTTGGCTCACTGAAACAAGTCCTAGACATGTTGCTCCACACTTTATACTAGAAGAACACACAGAGTTAGGTGTTTATAATGTTGGTTCACTGAAACAACAGTCCTAGACGTGTTGCTCCACACTTTATACTAGAAGAACACACAGAGTTAGGTGTTTATAGTGTTGGTTCACTGAAACAACAGTCCTAGACGTGTTGCTCCACACTTTATAGTAGAAGAACACACAGAGTTAGGCGTTTATAGTGTTGGCTCACTGAAACAACAGTCCTAGACGTGTTGCTCCACACTTTATACTAGAACACACAGAGTTAGGTGTTTATAGTGTTGGCTCACTGAAACAAGTCCTAGACGTGTTGCTCCACACTTTATACTAGAAGAACACATAGAGTTAGGTGTTTATAGTGTTGGTTCACTGAAACAAGTCCTAGACGTGTTGCTCCACACTTTATACTAGAAGAACACACAGAGTTAGGTGTTTATAATGTTGGTTCACTGAAACAAGTCCTAGACGTGTTGCTCCACACTTTATACTAGAAGAACACACAGAGTTAGTTGTTTATAATGTTGGCTCACTGAAACAAGTCCTAGACATGTTGCTCCACACATTATACTAGAAGAACACACAGAGTTAGTTGTTTATAATGTTGGCTCACTGAAACAAGTCCTAGACGTATTGCTCCACACTTTATACTAGAAGAACACACAGAGTTAGGTGTTTATAGTGTTGGTTCACTGAAACAACAGTCCTAGACGTGTTGCTCCACACTTTATACTAGAAGAACACACAGAGTTAGGTGTTTATAGTGTTGGCTCACTGAAACAAGTCCTAGACATGTTGCTCCACACTTTATACTAGAAGAACACACAGAGTTAGGTGTTTATAGTGTTGGCTCACTGAAACAACAGTCCTAGACGTGTTGCTCCACACTTTATACTAGAAGAACACACAGAGTTAGGCGTTTATAGTGTTGTCTCACTGAAACAACAGTCCTAGACGTGTTGCTCCACACTTTATACTAGAAGAACACACAGAGTTAGGTGTTTATAATGTTGGTTCACTGAAACAACAGTCCTAGACGTGTTGCTCCACACTTTATACTAGAACACACAGAGTTAGGTGTTTATAATGTTGGCTCACTGAAACAACAGTCCTAGACGTGTTGCTCCACACTTTATACTAGAAGAACACACAGAGTTAGGTGTTTATAGTGTTGGTTCACTGAAACAACAGTCCTAGACGTGTTGCTCCACACTTTATACTAGAAGAACACACAGAGTTAGGCGTTTATAATGTTGGTTCACTGAAACAAGTCCTAGACGTGTTGCTCCACACTTTATACTAGAAGAACACACAGAGTTAGGTGTTTATAGTGTTGGCTCACTGAAACAACAGTCCTAGACGTGTTGCTCCACACTTTATACTAGAAGAACACACAGAGTTAGGTGTTTATAATGTTGGTTCACTGAAACAACAGTCCTAGACGTGTTGCTCCACACTTTATACTAGAACAACACACAGAGTTAGGTGTTTATAGTGTTAGCTCACTGAAACAACAGTCCTAGACGTGTTGCTCCACACTTTATACTAGAACACAGAGTTAGGTGTTTATAATGTTGGCTCACTGAAACAAGTCCTAGACGTGTTGCTCCACACTTTATACTAGAAGAACACACAGAGTTAGGTGTTTATAATGTTGGCTCACTGAAACAACAGTCCTAGACGTGTTGCTCCACACTTTATACTAGAACACACAGAGTTAGTTGTTTATAGTGTTGGTTCACTGAAACAACAGTCCTAGACGTGTTGCTCCACACTTTATACTAGAACAACGCAGAGTTAGTTGTTTATAATGTTGGCTTACTGAAACAAGTCCTAGACGTGTTGCTCCACACTTTATACTAGAAGAACACACAGAGTTAGGTGTTTATAGTGTTGGCTCACTGAAACAAGTCCTAGATGTGTTGCTCCACACTTTATACTAGAAGAACACACAGAGTTAGGTGTTTATAATGTTGGTTCACTGAAACAAGTCCTAGACGTGTTGCTCCACACTTTATACTAGAAGAACACACAGAGTTAGGTGTTTATAGTGTTGGCTCACTGAAAAAAGTCCTAGACGTGTTGCTCCACACTTTATACTAGAAGAACACACAGAGTTAGGTGTTTATAATGTTGGCTCACTGAAACAAGTCCTAGACATGTTGCTCCACACTTTATACTAGAAGAACACAGAGTTAGGTGTGTATAGTGTTGGCTCACTGAAACAAGTCCTAGACGTGTTGCTCCACACTTTATACTAGAAGAACACACAGAGTTAGGCGTTTATAGTGTTGGCTCACTGAAACAACAGTCCTAGACGTGTTGCTCCACACTTTATACTAGAAGAACACACAGAGTTAGGTGTTTATAGTGTTGGTTCACTGAAACAAGTCCTAGACGTGTTGCTCCACACTTTATACTAGAACACACAGAGTTAGGTGTTTATAATGTTGGCTCACTGAAACAAGTCCTAAACGTGTTGCTCCACACTTTATACTAGAAGAACACACAGAGTTAGGTGTTTATAGTGTTGGCTCACTGAAACAAGTCCTAGACATGTTGCTCCACACTTTATACTAGAAGAACACACAGAGTTAGGTGTTTATAGTGTTGGCTCACTGAAACAACAGTCCTAGACGTGTTGCTCCACACTTTATACTAGAAGAACACACAAGAGTTAGGTGTTTATAATGTTGGCTTACTGAAACAACAGTCCTAGACGTGTTGCTCCACACTTTATACTAGAACACACAGAGTTAGGTGTTTATAGTGTTGGCTCACTGAAACAAGTCCTAGACATGTTGCTCCACACTTTATACTAGAACACACAAGAGTTAGGTGTTTATAATGTTGGCTCACTGAAACAACAGTCCTAGACGTGTTGCTCCACACTTTATACTAGAAGAACACATAGAGTTAGGTGTTTATAGTGTTGGCTCACTGAAACAACAGTCCTAGACGTGTTGCTCCACACTTTATACTAGAAGAACACACAGAGTTAGGTGTTTATAATGTTGGCTCACTGAAACAAGTCCTAGACGTGTTGCTCCACACTTTATACTAGAAGAACACAGAGTTAGGTGTTTATAATGTTGGCTCACTGAAACAAGTCCTAGACGTGTTGCTCCACACTTTATACTAGAAGAACACACAGAGTTAGGTGTTTATAATGTTGGCTCACTGAAACAACAGTCCTAGACGTGTTGCTCCACACTTTATACTAGAAGAACACACAAGAGTTAGGTGTTTATAATGTTGGCTCACTGAAACAATAGTCCTAGACATGTTGCTCCACACTTTATACTAGAAGAACACACAGAGTTAGTTGTTTATAATGTTGGCTCACTGAAACAACAGTCCTAGACATGTTGCTCCACACTTTATACTAGAAGAACACACAGAGTTAGTTGTTTATAGTGTTGGCTCACTGAAACAAGTCCTAGACGTGTTGCTCCACACTTTATACTAGAAGAACACACAGAGTTAGGTGTTTATAATGTTGGCTCACTGAAACAAGTCCTAGACGTGTTGCTCCACACTTTATACTAGAAGAACACACAGAGTTAGTTGTTTATAATGTTGGCTCACTGAAACAAGTCCTAGACGTGTTGCTCCACACTTTATACTAGAAGAACACACAGAGTTAGGTGTTTATAATGTTGGCTCACTGAAACAAGTCGTAGACGTGTTGCTCCACACTTTATACTAGAACACACAGAGTTAGGTGTTTATAATGTTGGCTCACTGAAACAAGTCCTAGACGTGTTGCTCCACACTTTATACTAGAACACACAGAGTTAGGTGTTTATAGTGTTGGCTCACTGAAACAACAGTCCTAAATGTGTTGCTCCACACTTTATACTAAAAGAACGCAGAGTTAGGTGTTTATAATGTTGGCTCACTGAAACAACAGTCCTAGACGTGTTGCTCCACACTTTATACTAGAAGAACGCAGAGTTAGGTGTTTATAATGTTGGCTCACTGAAACAAGTCCTAGACGTGTTGCTCCACACTTTATACTAGAAGAACACACAGAGTTAGTTGTTTATAGTGTTGGTTCACTGAAACAAGTCCTAGACGTGTTGCTCCACACTTTATACTAGAAGAACACACAGAGTTAGGTGTTTATAATGTTGGCTTACTGAAACAACAGTCCTAGACGTGTTGCTCCACACTTTATACTAGAAGAACACACAGAGTTAGGTGTTTATAATGTTGGCTTACTGAAACAACAGTCCTAGACGTGTTGCTCCACACTTTATACTAGAAGAACACACAGAGTTAGGTGTTTATAATGTTGGCTCACTGAAACAAGTCCTAGACGTGTTGCTCCACACTTTATACTAGAAGAACACACAGAGTTAGGTGTTTATAGTGTTGGCTCACTGAAACAAGTCCTAGACGTGTTGCTCCACACTTTATACTAGAACACACAGAGTTAGGTGTTTATAGTGTTGGCTCACTGAAACAAGTCCTAGACATGTTGCTCCACACATTATACTAGAAGAACACACAGAGTTAGGTGTTTATAGTGTTGGCTTACTGAAACAACAGTCCTAGACGTGTTGCTCCACACTTTATACTAGAAGAACACACAGAGTTAGGTGTTTATAGTGTTGGCTCACTGAAACAACAGTCCTAGACGTGTTGCTCCACACTTTATACTAGAAGAACACACAGAGTTAGGTGTTTATAATGTTGGCTCACTGAAACAACAGTCCTAGACGTGTTGCTCCACACTTTATACTAGAAGAACACACAGAGTTAGGTGTTTATAATGTTGGCTCACTGAAACAACAGTCCTAGACGTGTTGCTCCACACTTTATACTAGAAGAACACACAGAGTTAGGTGTTTATAGTGTTGGCTCACTGAAACAACAGTCCTAGACGTGTTGCTCCACACTTTATACTAGAAGAACACACAGAGTTAGGTGTTTATAGTGTTGGCTCACTGAAACAACAGTCCTAGACGTGTTGCTCCACACTTTATACTAGAACACACAGAGTTAGGTGTTTATAGTGTTGGCTCACTGAAACAAGTCCTAGACGTGTTGCTCCACACTTTATACTAGAAGAACACACAGAGTTAGGTGTTTATAATGTTGGCTCACTGAAACAAGTCGTAGACGTGTTGCTCCACACTTTATACTAGAACACACAGAGTTAGGTGTTTATAATGTTGGCTCACTGAAACAAGTCCTAGACGTGTTGCTCCACACTTTATACTAGAACACACAGAGTTAGGTGTTTATAGTGTTGGCTCACTGAAACAACAGTCCTAAATGTGTTGCTCCACACTTTATACTAAAAGAACGCAGAGTTAGGTGTTTATAATGTTGGCTCACTGAAACAACAGTCCTAGACGTGTTGCTCCACACTTTATACTAGAAGAACGCAGAGTTAGGTGTTTATAATGTTGGCTCACTGAAACAAGTCCTAGACGTGTTGCTCCACACTTTATACTAGAAGAACACACAGAGTTAGTTGTTTATAGTGTTGGTTCACTGAAACAAGTCCTAGACGTGTTGCTCCACACTTTATACTAGAAGAACACACAGAGTTAGGTGTTTATAATGTTGGCTTACTGAAACAACAGTCCTAGACGTGTTGCTCCACACTTTATACTAGAAGAACACACAGAGTTAGGTGTTTATAATGTTGGCTCACTGAAACAACAGTCCTAGACGTGTTGCTCCACACTTTATACTAGAAGAACACACAGAGTTAGGTGTTTATAGTGTTGGCTCACTGAAACAACAGTCCTAGACGTGTTGCTCCACACTTTATACTAGAAGAACACACAGAGTTAGGTGTTTATAGTGTTGGCTCACTGAAACAACAGTCCTAGACGTGTTGCTCCACACTTTATACTAGAACACACAGAGTTAGGTGTTTATAGTGTTGGCTCACTGAAACAAGTCCTAGACGTGTTGCTCCACACTTTATACTAGAAGAACACACAGAGTTAGGTGTTTATAATGTTGGCTCACTGAAACAAGTCCTAGACGTGTTGCTCCACACTTTATACTAGAAGAACACACAGAGTTAGGTGTTTATAGTGTTGGCTCACTGAAACAACAGTCCTAGACGTGTTGCTCCACACTTTATACTAGAAGAACGCAGAGTTAGGTGTTTATAGTGTTGGCTCACTGAAACAACAGTCCTAGACGTGTTGCTCCACTCGGACACATTATCCTGATTTTCGAACTCTTTGCTCTTTATCCTTAATGCTGCATGTCTTGCAGAGAAGCAGCTAATACCTATTTTACAGTCCGATTTGACCCAACCATCACTTGAACCTGCACTCGAGGTGAGCACGCTAACCATTACACTACTGATGCGTTGGAAATGGATTTACATAGGTCTTAAAAAAATTAAGTGTTTTTTCATATTTGTTCAAAACGAAATTAACCATATATAATATTAATAGCTTATAATGCAGAAATTAAACTACATACTTTACTACAAATCTGATTTTAGGAAGTAGTGGACTTGGCAAAAGTTATTATCTCCCCTTATGCTCTTATTGTACAAGTGTAAAGGAATGGTATCAAAGTAATTCATATAATTTTCTAAAGATTTATTTTGTAAAAAAAAAGAATAAATACATAAAGGAACAGTAAGATGATATATAACATTCCTAGTCACCAACAAATTATAACCAGGAGTTCATAAACTAGGTCAAAACACAAAGAAACTGTCAACTAACCAGGATTGATTTGATTTTTGGTGTTTAAAGCCACTTTCAGCAATATTTCAGCTATTTTTCATGGTGACCAGTTTTAGTGGTGGAAGAAGCCGGAGTACCCGGAGAGAACCACCGACCATGGGCAAGCAACTAGTAAACTTTATCACTTGCAGCTGCGAGTCGAGTGCACCCTTTTTTGTAATTTACAAAGCCGGGCACGAACTCGTGCCGTATTGGTGATAGGCTTGTATGAGTTGTGAGGTAATCCAACTACCTAACTCATTGAGCCACCTGGGCCCTTCAACTAACCAGGAAATAATGAACTAGGTCAAAACACAAAGAAAACGTGTCACTAACCAGGAGTTCATTAACTAGGTCAAAACACAGTGACAGGTGTTTCCCAATCTATGATACAATACCGTTAGATGGAATAATTAATTGATATACAGGGAGAGGTTAAAACTTGAAACAAAATCAAGAATTGACAAATTGTTACTCTGAAACTTTCTTAAACCCATTCCTCTATCCAAAATTCTCTAGTTTATTTATATATTTACACCTAAAAAAAGACTAGCATCCAGGATAAAAACAAGTTTAACTGTTAATGTCAAAAATGAAAGCTGCCATGAAAATATAAACCAATGTAAAATATTTCAATAATGGAGTACAAATATTCTGTCAAGTTTCGAAAGCTAAATACAAGTACAGAGAATATTTTAATATATTGTACTGGTACCTTAACATAAACCATCCAAATAGTACCAGTTGCCAGTGTTCCGGCACTTACATGGTTTATTAGCTATATTTATTGTTGAAATTAATGTAATCAAAACTAGTATTACTGTGAGCACAGCTCACTAAGATATACCCCCTGCTCCCCACATCTGTCCAACCTATTTCCATAACCAAAACATTACCGATTGTTCCAACCAAAAATGAAAGGGACCCCCTTCTCTTCACCGGTAAGCTGCTGATAAAATTTCAAAACATTCTGAGAAACACTACTCAAGTTATCATACGACATAGGGTAAAAATCCTATTTTCCGTCATATCAAGTCCAATAACTCTGGAACGGCAAAAGTGAAAATCATCAAAAAAGAAAGGGATCCTCCTCTCTCCACCAGTAAACAGCTGATAAAATTTTAAAAGATTCTAAGAAACACAACTCAAGTTATCGTATGACATAGGATTTGTCTACAGACGGACGGACGGACATGGTGAAACCAGTATACCCCCTACAACTTCGTTGCGGGGGGTATAACTAAGGTTCTCCTCCCTCATACATAGGTGACTGTAGTTGATATTAGTTATCCTGTTTAGGATCTTATGTTTTCTTGCTCCCAAAGTCTTTAAAATTATTTGTCTTTCAAATCCTTGAAGATTATTACAGAAACGTGTGGAGTGAACTAAATTAGATATATTTCTATGTTCTGAACTACATTTTTTTGTGTCAATATTATTGGTTAATGATCGCCATTTAAAGATGGCCGATTACACTAGTTCTAACAAAAGGATCAACTAATCACACACAGCATCAAATAATCTCGCACCTCAGATGATAAAACTAGATATAATATTAAACAAATACAAAAATGTAATAACAATCCTATTTTTGAAATACTGAAAATAAATAATATCTTTGAAGACAGTTTTTACTGAAATAATAATTTTTGATATTCTGAAGTATAATTGTCTGATAGAAGTTGTTTACTTCAATAGACAGCTTCACAAATACAATAACATGAAGGGAAAACAACTGTTGGTCAATTCAACCTTACAGGAGCAGTGCATGCTCAGTAAAATTTACTAAGACAAGTTAAATCATGATTTGGTTCATCAGTTAAATAGATGTTAAGTTAATTAGATTTCTGTTATTAGTATCATGATGAATTAAAGTGTAAGAAAGATTTTTAAGGTCTACATTATTCTCTGGTTAAACCAAAAAAAATTTCAAAGATGTTCAAAATTACTGACAAAAAAACAGGGAAAAATGTCTACAAACAACACAAAAAAAGAGCATAAATTAGCTGTTAGTTTTAGCTGCTTCTACTACATAATATGCCACAATGCAACCAGTGGCATGGTATATAGTAAACACAGCCAAAACTAACAGCTGATTTAACTATCACAGAATGTCATATATAAAATCTGCTACATCTTATCATATATATAATATATATAATACATATATATACAATTCTATACATTTTCTTATTACCGTTACTACATTCAAGTCATATCTTGAATGGATGATAATGAATTGAAAATTCAAATAAAAAATTATGGTTTTTGAACAAAAATCACATAACTAGTTGACGGACAAAACCACAATTCAACTTTAGCGTGAAAAAAAAAAAAATCTTTTCTGAAATACATAATCACATTTCCTTCTATCAAAATATTAGCTGACGTGACCTATTGTCTAAAGGAAAACAAACTAATTTTTTCCTTCTTGTTCTAAAATATGTAAAGATGTCTTAACAATTTTATTTTATCATTACAAAAATCACCAATTGCAAAGTTTGCCAAAAAATAATATTTTTGAACCAGTATTTGCTTTACCACTTAAAGCATTTTAAAAGTTAGTTAGGAAAAGAAGAGTAAATGATTTCTTCCTTCTTCTTAATCTTATTTTCGTTCTGGCCTTAAATCTTTGTAAATTATTTTCGTTCTGACCTTAAATCTTTGTAAATTATTTTCGTTCTGGCCTTAAATCTTTGTAAATTATTTTCGTTCTGACCTTAAATCTTTGTAAATTATTTTCGTTCTGGCCTTAAATCTTTGTAAATTATTTTCGTTCTGGCCTTAAATCTTTGTAAATTATTTTCGTTCTGGCCTTAAATCTTTGTAAATTATTTTCGTTCTGGCCTTAAATCTTTGTAAATTATTTTCGTTCTGGCCTTAAATCTTTGTAAATTATTTTCATTCTGGCCTTAAATCTTTGTAAATTATTTTCGTTCTGACCTTAAATCTTTGTAAATTATTTTCGTTCTGACCTTAAATCTTTGTAAATTATTTTTGTTCTGACCTAACCTTTTCATATATTATTTTCGTTCCTGCTTAACTTCTTCCTAAAGTAATTTATTCTAGCCTTAATTTTTTGTAAATTTTTTTTGTTCGACTTACAAATTGCTACCATTAAGGTAGCACTATACAAAGATTTTTTTCCTCCAATCTTCCATCTGAAAACAGCTATAACTTTCTTAATATTGCATCCAAATTAACAAATGAGGTACCATTTGAAAGAAGAAAGATATATCTTTCCACTGATTATAATATTATGATTATACAACAATTACATAATTAATTATTATGCAATTAGTTGCAAAATCTTGATGTGTGCACTTGACCAAAATTAGCTGTTTCATGTTTATTCAAATGGTAAAACTTTTTACAATTTCTTAATCAACACAGCATGACCTCCAAAACCGTGTCTCAGATTTTTTCTGTGATGTTTCAATCTCTCTTAAAGCCCCATTATGTGTATACAGCCTGACTTCATAAGATTTCACCAACTTTAATTGTGTGTAGAATTTGTTCTATTAATTCTATCAGAAATCTGAGACACGGTTTTGCAGATAATAGGTCTAAGAACAACATATACCAAAACCAAACCTCTAAGGGTACCAATGCAGGAGCTAATTTCATTTAAAGTCAACATTTTATGTCAAAAATTATAGTGGAAAAATCCCAAAAGTTGTAATTTTCCTCTTGGTACCTCATTTTCTTGAATAAAAGTCACAAATGTGCCATGGGAACACTTCAGGATTGACCTTGAATCATAAATCAACAATGATTTGACCAGAAAGATAGAATTTCTTCACACAAACTCTAAATATAGCTGGAAAATGCACACCTTGTGCAGTAAACACATGAAATTGGCAGGAGAAGTTACATCACTCTGACCTAGCTTGAGGTTAACTGCCTACTGATAAGGTCAAAACTCCACCTCCACTGACTAGAGTGAACCACTAATTATAACAGGAATCACCTGGAATCTTAGTTTGCTCATTATGTGTATTCTTCCCTTTTAGTTGGATTTTACTAAATGAAAATTATACATTAGATATGTTGAAATAAATTCCATTGCAAATAACTAATTTATTTCTTTTGGCATTGATGAAAAGTTAGCTACATCCATGCTGCTTTCCCATTCACTTAATGGAATCTTCTCTTATCTCAAGTATTACTGGTTAGTGGTCATAAAACTATCAAATTATCCAATAGATAAACAATTAAGGACCGCCCACTTGTTTTTATCATCTCTGATTCAAGCACATGTGTTTGTTTACAAAACTAATTAAAAGTAATGCTCATTAATGGTACATCATATCTGAATTATTTTTTCACCTGTGTATCAAGAATATTATAATAAAATAAAAATTGATTTAAAAACATTTTGATGAAAAAATATCAATTTTTGTATAGTTCTACCTTAAAATAACAAATACAATAATGTATATAAATATAAACTATCATTCTAAGAAGGCAGAGGTTTGAGATTTTATGATCTGAAGAAGGCAGTGGTTTGAGATATTGCACATATAAACACTGCCCCTACAAGTCTTGTGAATCCTGTATCCCTAGGTTTGTCTAGTCCCCTCATCGCACGTCGCTTCATCACAGATATAAATTCTTTGTTACTTAATTGTCCATCATCTGTAAGAACAAAAATAATGATGTAGATATAATAATAACCTTAAAAAATAAAAACCAACGATTAGATATACATAACAATAACATTAAACAACTATTAGATATACATGTATATTACAAATTTAGTTTGTTACACATATTTTCATTGGTTCTTCAACCCTGAATGTCAGCATATATTCTGAAAACAGACGGGGTATATATATTTCAGTCCCCAAAAACGATTAAAACATGGACGACAAAACATAACGTTTCACTGAATCAATGGTATAATACGGAATAATAAATGTATTTTTACCAAATTAAATGCTGTTTTTATACTCAAAATGGCTGCATGAACAAAAAAATATTACAACGGTTAATTCCGTCACAAATACCTGATTGATTCAGCAAACTCCTATGTTCCACGGCTGTACCATAACAAATAAACAAAATGTTGAGCCTTGAAAACTTTTGACGCCATGGGGCCACACCAAGGTTTAGTTTACATGACGTTAATATTTAAATTATCGAAATTGTTTCGCAAACCCGTTGTTTTGCTATGTGATATATTAATGTTATATTTATAAAGTTTATAAAATTTACTGCATATGAAACTGTATTGACTTAGAAATTTAGTACAGTATTTTCCTTCCTGAGACACCCCATACATGAAATATGACGCGACACATATTTTGACGTCATTGAAGAATGACGTCAAAGGTACGGAAACGGACATCTAGAGATACGAAAAATGAAAATAAAAGAGACAAATTTATTTAATACAGTTGGATGTTATATTTAAAAAAAAACCAATGGTTAAATCCGTAATATATCTGTTATTCAGCTATCAGACAGGGTATATAATGTGACATTCCCGGCTTATGATATATATTCCCTTTGGCTGCGCCTCAGGGAATATAGATCCTAAGCCGGGAATGTCACATTATATACCCTGTCTTATAGTTGAATAACATATAATATACATAACAATAACCTTAAACAACTATTGTATATACACAACAATAACCTTAAACAACTATTGTATATATACATAACAATAACCTTAAACAACTATTGTATATATACATAACAATAACCTTAAACAACTATTGTATATATACATAACAATAACCTTAAACAACTATTGTATATACATAACAATAACCTTAAACAACTATTGTATATATACATAACAATAACCTTAAACAACTATTGTATATACATAACAATAACCTTAAATAACTATTGTATATACACAACAATAACCTTAAACAACTATTGTATATATATAACAATAACCTTAAACAACTATTGTATATATATATAACAATAACCTTAAACAACTATTGTATATACATAACAATAACCTTAAACAACTATTGTATATATACATAACAATAACCTTAAACAACTATTGTATATATATAACAATAACCTTAAACAACTATTGTATATACATAACAATAACCTTAAACAACTATTGTATATACATAACAATAACCTTAAACAACTATTGTATATACATAACAATAACCTTAAACAACTATTGTATATATACATAACAATAACCTTAAACAACTATTGTATATATATAACAATAACCTTAAACAACTATTGTATATACATAACAATAACCTTAAACAACTATTGTATATACATAACAATAACCTTAAACAACTATTGTATATACATAACAATAACCTTAAACAACTATTGTATATACATAACAATAACCTTAAACAACTATTGTATATATATAACAATAACCTTAAACAACTATTGTATATACATAACAATAACCTTAAACAACTATTGTATATACATAACAATAACCTTAAACAACTATTGTATATATACATAACAATAACCTTAAACAACTATTGTATATACATAACAATAACCTTAAACAACTATTGTATATACATAACAATAACCTTAAACAACTATTGTATATACATAACAATAACCTTAAACAACTATTGTATATATATATAACAATAACCTTAAACAACTATTGTATATATACATAACAATAACCTTAAACAACTATTGTATATATACATAACAATAACCTTAAACAACTATTGTATATATACATAACAATAACCTTAAACAACTATTGTATATATACATAACAATAACCTTAAACAACTATTGTATATACATAACAATAACCTTAAACAACTATTGTATATATATATAACAATAACCTTAAATAACTATTGTATATACACAACAATAACCTTAAACAACTATTGTATATACATAACAATAACCTTAAACAACTATTGTATATACATAACAATAACCTTAAACAACTATTGTATATACATAACAATAACCTTAAACAACTATTGTATATACATAGCAATAACCTTAAACAACTATTGTATATACATAACAATAACCTTAAACAACTATTGTATATATACATAACAATAACCTTAAACAACTATTGTATATATACATAACAATAACCTTAAACAACTATTGTATATACATAACAATAACCTTAAACAACTATTGTATATACACAACAATAACCTTAAACAACTATTGTATATATACATAACAATAACCTTAAACAACTATTGTATATATACATAACAATAACCGTAAACAACTATTGTATATATACATAACAATAACCTTAAACAACTATTGTATATATACATAGCAATAACCTTAAACAACTATTGTATATACACAACAATAACCTTAAACAACTATTGTATATATACATAACAATAACCTTAAACAACAACCATTATGCATTTATATACATATAGAAACCTTATTGGCTAGTAACCTGTTTAGAAAAACACAGAATATAATGTTGAAGTAACCACTTTCATGTAGCTGAAGATTAAATTTGAACTCATTTTACACAGTCACTACAGAGTAGGAACCATAAAGTGGAAAGTTAGATGTACGACAGACTAAAAATAAGCGGATGCCAAATGATGGTAAAAGCTTACACAGCCTTTGGCCAGTTATAAAAGGTAGAGTGGTTGGCCCTGGTGACAAAGATTAGAAACATCAACTGACAATTTTTTTTTATTTGTTATGAAACTGTGATTGACAACCTCATTATTTTGATTTAATCCAAACAGAATACTCTGATGTAAATCACAGGAAAGAAAGATATGATTTGTCTGTCATTGACATCCTGACTTAATAGATTAAGAATTTTACTTACTATTTTCATCAAACAATGTAAAGACAACATCTACTAAATGTTCTGACAAATGAACATAAGCCACTGTTTTAGCCACATGAACCAGTGTTTCTGTAAAAAATAACCATAAATATTTATCTACTGACAACAATTTAAATGTGATGCTATGTCTAACTTTTTATTACATGGTAATCTAGCAAGAAAAAAAACCTATTTCCTGCTGTAGTGGCCATCTTGGATTTTTTATCAGACTAACAGTGAAATCAGTGAAATCCTATGTGATTATTAATGTAGTAAAGGTTCTGTACAAATGTATGTAGTTTCTGAAGATTGTGTTTTTTAAAACATTTCTCTCATAGAGTTCTATGTTCTGTAGTAATAGTGACTAGTCGTCGTTGATATCTGATCAACACAGTAAACATAAATCTGATCAACATTAGATCTTTATAAGCTCCTCCTTTTCTGATAACTTGTGTATAACGATCTAAAGAAAACCCTGTGTATGGTCACATTCAGGTGATCTTTACACATCCAATCAAATTGCTGCTTACAGCTTACCAAATCTTTAAAGTAAAACTGAAGTTTGATTGGTTGACTATAACTTATCTTGATCCATTTACCATTACAGAACCAATGTCTATCTATCAGGAGGGAATTATACAGAAATAGATAAGCATTGATATCAATAATAACTAATGTCTTTAAAAGAGACCAATTTTCTTCAATAATTTTTCTCTCTCAAGAATTCTACCTTATATACTTGCATATAACTTGGAAATTTTACATGCCACGATAGAGCTGAAATACTGCTAAAGTTGGCGTTAAAACACCAATCAATCAGAAATTTGAGATTAAAAATAGTCGTCCAAGAAAGGGTTCCAAATTATAACCTCAATCAAGCCTAGAGGATAAAAATTTCCTACCTAATGTTGACAATGGGCGACTAGAGAACATTAGATTGCTGATTTACTATGGGAGTATAACAGAGAAAGCTGTTTTTATTATCATACATCAGCCCATCTAAACTTAATACAACAGATAACATACCTTGATCAATAGATACACCAGCCAAGTGATAAAAACTCAATGCTGTGTCAACATCATTTACATTTTTCAAGAATTTCCAAAAATTTAAATACTCTTCAAATGTTATACCCTGAAAATAGAATCACAGTAGATGTTACACTAACATATAACCTTAACCATGCTGTAACACTAATATAACTATAACCACTATACAACACTTCTAATATAACCTTAACCACTTTGTAACACTAACATAACCATAACCACTTTATAACACTGCTAATATAACATATAAATACTTTATAACACTGCTAATATAACCATAACCACTTTGTAACATTTCTAATATAACCATAACCACTTTGTAACACTGCTAATATAACCATAACCACTTTGTAACACTGCTAATATAACCATAACCACTTTGTAACACTGCTAATATAACCATAACCACTTTGTAACACTGCTAATATAACCATAACCACTTTGTAGCACTGTTAATATAACTATAACCACTTTGTAGCACTGCTAATATAACCATAACCACTATGTAACACTGCTAATATAACCATAACCAGTATGTAACACTGCTGATATAACAATAATTATGTTGTAAGACTAATATAACCATAACCACTTTGTAGCACTGCTAATATAACCATAACCAGTATGTAACACTGCCAAAATAACAATAACCACTTTGTAACACTGCTAATATAACAATAACCACTTTGTAGCACTGCCAATATAACCATAACCACTCTGTAACACTGCTAATATAACAATAACCACTTTGCAGCACTGCTAATATAACCATAACCAGTATGTAACACTGCTGATATAACCATAACCACTTTGTAACACTGCAAATATAATCATAACCACTCTGTAACACTGCTGATATAACCATAACCACTTTGTAACACTGCAAATATAATCATAACCACCCTGTAACACTGCTGATATAACCATAACCACTATGTAACACTGCTAATATAACAATAACCACTGTAGCACTGCTAATATAACCATAGCCAGTATGTAACACTGCTGATATAACCATAACCACTTTGTAGCACTGCAAATATAACCATAACCAGTATGTAGCACTGCTAATATAACCATAACCACTTTGTAGCACTGCTAATATAACCATAACCACTTTGTAGCACTAACATAACCATAACCACTTTATAACACTGCTAATATAACATATAAATACTTTATAACATTGCTAATATAACCATAACCACTTTGTAACATTTGTAATATAACCATAACCACTTTGTAACACTGCTAATATAACCATAACCACTTTGTAACACTGCTAATATAACCATAACCACTTTGTAACACTGCTAATATAACCATAACCACTTTGTAACACTGCTAATATAACCATAACCACTTTGTAACACTGCTAATATAACCATAACCACTTTGTAGCACTGTTAATATAACTATAACCACTTTGTAGCACTGCTAATATAACCATAACCACTATGTAACACTGCTAATATAACCATAACCAGTATGTAACACTGCTGATATAACAATAATTATGTTGTAAGACTAATATAACCATAACCAGTATGTAACACTGTCAAAATAACAATAACCACTATGTAACACTTATATAACAATAACCACTTTGTAGCACTGCCAATATAACCATAACCACTCTGTAACACTGCTGATATAACCATAACCACTTTGTAGCACTGCTAATTTAACCATAACCACTTTGTAGCACTGTTAATATAACCATAACCACTATGTAACACTGCTAATATAACCATAACCAGTATGTAACACTGCTGATATAACAATAATTATGTTGTAAGACTAATATAACCATAATCACTTTGTAGCACTGCTAATATAACCATAACCAGTATGTAACACTGCCAAAATAACAATAACCACTATGTAACACTGCTAATATAACAATAACCACTTTGTAGCACTGCCAATATAACCATAACCACTCTGTAACACTGCTGATATAACCATAACCACTTTGTAGCACTGCAAATATAACTATAACCACTATGTAACACTGCTAATATAACAATAACCACTTTGCAACACTGCTAATATAACCATAACCAGTATGTAACACTGCTGATATAACCATAACCACTTTGTAACACTGCAAATATAATCATAACCACTCTGTAACACTGCTGATATAACCATAACCACTTTGTAACACTGCAAATATAATCATAACCACTCTGTAACACTGCTAATATAACAATAACCACTTTGTAGCACTGCTAATATAACCATAACCAGTATGTAACACTGCTGATATAACCATAACCACTTTGTAGCACTGCAAATATAACCATAACCAGTATGTAGCACTGCTAATATAACCATAACCACTTTGTAGCACTGCTAATATAACCATAACCACTTTGTAACACTAACATAACCATAACCACTTTATAACACTGCTAATATAACATATAAATACTTTATAACACTGCTAATATAACCATAACCATGTTGTAAGACTAATACAACCATAACCAGTATGCAACACTAATGATATAACAGTAACCACTTTGTAGCACTGCTAATATAACCATAACCAGTATGTAGCACTGCTAATATAACCATAACCACTCTGTAGCACTGCTAAAATAACCATAACCACTTTGTAGCACTGCTAATATAACCATAACCACTTTGTAGCACTGCTAATATAACCATAACCATGTTGTAAGACTAATACAACCATAACCACTCTGTAACACTGCTGATATAACCATAACCACTTTGTAACACTGCTAATATAACCATAAACAGTATGTAACACTGCTAATATAACTAGTATTACTGTGAGCACTGCTCACTAAGATATACCCCCCACTCCCCACATCTGTCCAACCTATTTCCATAACCAAAACATTACTGATTGTTCCAACCAAAAATGAAAGCAACCCTCCTCTCTTCACCGGTAAGCTGCTGATAAATTTCAAAACATTCTGAGAAACAATACTCAAGTTATCATACGACATAGGGTAAAAATCCTATTTTCTGTCATATCAAGTCCAATAACTCTGGAACGGCAAAAGTGAAAATCGTCAAAAATGAAAGGGATCCTCTTCTCTTCACCGGTAAGCTGCTGATAAATTTCAAAACATTCTGAGAAACAATACTCAAGTTATCATACGACATAGGGTAAAAATCCTATTTTCTGTCATATCAAGTCCAATAACTCTGGAACAGTAAAAGTGAAAATCGTCAAAAATGAAAGGGATCCTCTTCTCTTCACCGGTAAGCTGCTGATAAAATTTCAAAACATTCTGAGAAACACTACTCAAGTTATCATACGACATAGGGTAAAAATCCTATTTTCCGTCATATCAAGTCCAATAACTCTGGAATGGCAAAAGTGAAAATCGTCAAAAATGAAAGGGATCCCCCTCTCTTCACCGGTAAGCTGCTGATAAAATTTCAAAACATTCTGAGACACACTACTCAAGTTATCATACGACATAGGGTAAAAATCCTATTTTCCGTCATATCAAGTCCAATAACTCTGGAACGGCAAAAGTGAAAATCGTCAAAAAAGAAAGGGATCCTCCTCTCTCCACCAGTAAACAGCTGATAAAATTTTAAGATTCTAAGAAACACAACTCAAGTTATCGTACGACATAGGATTTGTCTACAGACGGACGGACGGACATGGTGAAACCAGTATACCCCCCTACAACTTTGTTGTGGGGGGTATAACAATAACCATGTTGTAAGAATAATATAACCATAACCAGTATGTAGCACTGTTAATATAACCATAACCACTTTGTATAACTATTATAGCCATAATTACTATGTGACACTGCTAATATAACCAATATAAACCCTGTATTACTCAGAAAGATACCAAATTTCTAACACTCCTAAAAGATATCTCTGATCTTTAATATACATTGTTATATCTCCTACCTTTTCTTCATCATTGAACTTCTCCCTGACCCTATTGATCATCCTTGACCTCTTTTCGCCTGGGTATCCTGCATACGTTATCAGAATATGGGCAAAATCTTTCTCAGATATATAATCAACCTTTTCATATCTTGAATTATATCTTTCAAACTAAAACATAAAAAAATATTACATAATAAGAAAATGTCTCCTTTACAAAATGAAGTAAAAAAATCCCCACAAAAAATGAAAATGTTATTGCAATAAATACCATATTTAAGTATGGTTTTGATTTAAACTATTGCTAGTATCAGAGAAAATTATTATTCATATTTCCAAATGGTTCTATGATAAAACTATGTCCTGTGGTGGCAGCCATCATGATTTCCAAGCAACTCCCCCTCCCCCCCCCCCAAAAAAAAAACCCACACACATTTTGTAGTAAAGGACTATCCAAGGAACATTCCAGCATTGTTTGCTAAATAATGGTTTAGAGATTTCAGATAAAAATAATTATGAAATATTTTCCCCATAGGGTCCTGTTATGTTAGAAAAAAACCAGAACAGTTTGAAGATACCACAAAGGTAATCAGAATCTGTAAATCAAAGAAGCACAGACAATACAACCGTCAAAGAAGCACAGACAATACAACCGTCAAAGAACAGACAATACAACCGTCAAAGAAGCACAGACAATACAACCGTCAAAGAAGCACAGACAATACAACCGTCAAAGAAGCACAGACAATACAACCGTCAAAGAAGCACAGACAATACAACCGTCAAAGAAGCACAGACAATACAACCGTCAAAGAAGCACAGACAATACAATCGTCAAAAGAAAAAGAACAAAACATTTGTAAGAGACCCTGAAATGATTATTCATGTACAGTTTTGGGTTCAATCAAACATCTCCTCAGTGTGTGCTCGGTTTAACTACAAAACATTTATATTAGAAACTTGCTATCTCAAAAAAAATCCCGATGACTTAATTTCACTTTGGACGTACAAAAACTCAAATATCACAAAAATATTTTACATTAGAGTATAGGACAAAAATCCGTCATTAAATTGTTACATATGGACTACTGCAAGCTAAGGTTGCACTTTTAGTGGCCACAGAGGGTGAAAAATGAAACACCTTTAATCTTTCCAAATTTTAATTGTTTTTGAACACAAACATCATACCTACCAGATTCCAACTGATCAGGGATAGTTTCCATCATTTTGATTGAAAAAATATATTTAAAGATAATGCTGTCAAAAAATCTGTACCGTATGGGACAATCACTTATGATTATTAATTCTTTTTCCTCTAAAGACTTTATCAATTGTTTTATTATATTTTGAAATCAGAACTAGCTTGCTTTCAACTCTATAGAACAACCAGGACTTTCTGGTAAGATATCTTTTTATAATTTTCCAATTTTTCAAGCTGCCTTAAAATAATTGAAAAAATTGTTAATTTTTTCTCTTTAAAAATCACACAAGCTAAACTATTTTTCATTTAATATAGTGATTATGAAATTTTACAATTCTTTTAACTAATAGAAAAAATTATTAAGATATCTGATACATAAAATTCACAATAACTATTTTTAAAATGTCCGATTTTCAATATTCTTGCCCCATACGTAAGATTTAATTGACAATGTTTAGTAAAATTAAATGAAACAATAACATTCTATATTAAAATCTTCCAATTGTTTCAAAGAAATAAGGCGATGAAAATTATAAACTAAACCTTTTACATTTGATATTAAAATGATCAGAAAGAATCACCAAATAAGTCTTTTTTTTCCCTTAAAAGAAACAACACATATATTAACTCCTGTTTCTTGCAAAAAATAAATAAATTTTTGACTGAATAAGATATTTACATATGAAGTCTACATTTTGCATAGTGTTCAGAATTAAAATTGTAGAATTTGACTCATTCTTATAAGGATAAAATAATACTTTTTGCTATTATGTTCCATACGTAAGATTTTATAGCCTATATATAGAAGTAAAATTAAATAATTCAAAAACATATTTAAATCTTCCAAGTGTTTCAGAGTAGCTGCAATAATGTAGCTCCTGTGACAAACTTGTGTCTCGGCAGAGCATTCGTCACAATGGAGCAAAAAAAAAGTTGCAGTTGAAACATAAAAACTCACTATTTACGCTTCAAACATTTCATTATAACTATTACTGATGATCCCAGTCCTTGTTAAATCGGTTTGGCTGAGAAATATATGCTTTTCAAAGGTAGCAACAACCTTGTTCAAATTTATCGATCGTTTGTCATAACCGGAAACTACGGAAGGCGGAGCTTTTCTAAATATGGTATTTCTTACTACGATGCTTACGACGGCTGATGTAAACATTCACGCCTTAAACGCCAAATATGGTATCGACATCCAAATAGTGAGGCTGGAAATGACGAAATTCAAAATGTTCAGAGTGAAAGTAAACATGGATTTTTATTTTGTGGGAATTACATTCTAAAATACTGGTAGGTGATAAAAACTTGTTATAATAATGGACAGAAGGAAAGGTTATGTCTTATTATTGATAAATGCAGGCGTCAGAAACTCTGTAAACGAGTGCAAAAAATCTCGGCGGCTGCTCCATTACGTCTAATGGTATCCCGTTATAACCCTTGTGAGTAAGCGAGCATTTAGGGTTTTATTATTAGAACTAGTTTCAGAGTAGTAAGGTGGTAGAAATAATATATTAGACCTTTTAAGCTTATTTTATATGAAACAATCAGCATTGGATCACCAGACAGCTATTCTTTTTCCAAAAAAGAAACAAATACAAATACCAATTCTTGTTTCTTGCAAAAAATATTTTTTTTTTAGACTGACTAACCTGATTTAACTAAGTAGTCAACACATTGTATAGTATTCAGAATTAAAATTGTAGCATTTGACACATTCTTACCAGAAAAACTTGATATTTTTTGTCATATATAGGACTATATAGTGTAATCCCAACATCTTACGTACGAGACAAAAGTTTGCAATATTTATTTTGTTGTGGATTTCACTTACATTTAATATAGAAAGTAATGAAATGTTGTCTGATTTTTTTAGTTTTCTATTTTTTTTACAAATGTGACTGTTTATTTAGCTTATTCTTGACAAAATGGGAATATTTTGTAAAGTTTGGAAAGAAAGAGCAAACACTTACATTTCTATAATGTGGAAATTCGTAGAAAATATATAAAATCCTACTATTGTAGAAAATATATAAAATCCTACTATTGTAGAAAATATATAAAACCTTACTATTGTAGAAAATATATAAAACCCTACTATTGTAGAAAATATATAAAACCCTACTATTGTAGAAAATATATAAAACCCTACTATTGTAGAAAATATATAAAACCCTACTATTGTATCAATCCATCTGCTTTTAAACTAACACAGTTATTATCTGTTCAAAATGTTAAAGAACTTAACAATCTTGGAAAGTATTTATATGTGGCTGAAAAAATTCGTAATTCCTAAATTTATGTCATGCTCCGCTATAATTATGTATTGTGTATGATACAATTTTTTTTTACCTTACATATGGGACATTTCAAATTGACTTTGATGTCTTGTCTTGTCTACATTAATACATTAATTGGTGATAGTCAAAACCAAAGTTATTTAAACTTAGGTACCTTGATACCATTCAAGTTAAAAGTGAGATCTTATATTTCAAGTATGTACTTTTCATGGAAATATGGCTTACGTATGGGACAGCATGGGTTTCGGAAAATGTCTTTTCAAACTTTGAAGACTTAAATTTAAAAAATTATCAGAATTCTTTCCATTTGTTCTTGTCACAGTTCTTCCTCACACTCTCAACCAAAGAATAACTGTATATAATGTAGATAAATAAGAAGATGACCCCATAAAATTCCTTGTTAATCTTGTGAATGACTATTTAGTTAAAAAAGATTACATACCATCATTTATCTGTTTACATCTTTTCTGATAAGGATATTATATTGAAGTGCTACATGTTATATACCAAAAGAAACTAGAGAAAATTCACTATAAACTGAAGCTGACCGTAACTTTGTTATTCTTGAGAGAAAAATGTATTACACTTTTTAAACTAGAGGCTCCCAGGAGCCTGTAATCGCTCACCTGGTTTTCCATTTGACATCTAAAGTTGATAGAAAATGGGAGTGTTACACATAATTTTGAAAGTGGGCCACCCAAAGATCATTTCAACTCAAATTTCTGAGCAAAAGATTTAGATGTGATTTTTATCTCATAATATTCCTAAATGGAAAAACTTTCACAGAAAACGGAATATATGTTAAACTACTTCTTGCCATGTAGCTGCAGTTAAAATTTGAGCTCATTTTGACTTATACTAAAGCAGCAATGGACAATTGAAGAAATTTCTATTTTTAGTAACAGCAGCCATCTTGAATGGAGGGCGGGGCTGTCAGACACAATTTTGAAATGAACCCACCCAAGGACCATCCCTGCCAGGTTTGGTTTAATTCGGTTCAGTGGTTTCAGAGGAAAAGATTTAAATGTGAAAGTTTAAGACATACGACGGACGGACGCGAAGTGATGTCAAAAGCTCACATGGCCTTTGGCCAGGTGAGCTAAAATGGGGAAAATATGAAGTGGCCACTCGTTACGGGCATTTTTGGGTATGTGTGAGCCTGTATTTCCATAACCGATCATAATAGTAATAGACCACTGAAAGTTATCTATTGCTTAGACCCCATAATGCACCAAGTTTAAACATATCATTCATTTATATTATTATATTACAACATATCATTTGCTGATCAATTACACAATATCCTTTAAAAAGTGCAACCTTAGCTTGCAGTAGTCCATATGATAATTTATTTGGTTAAGAAATATTTTTGCAGAGATCTTCACCACAGGAGATATAAAAAGTAGTGATGTGAAATGGTAACATTTTCAAGGTCGATGATCGTAATACCAACATAAACCAATGCTCGATCAACAGTGAGTCACGTGACAATATCTACTAAATGTATTTACTGACTATAATTACTCAAATTTAGTCACATTATGTGATAACGTTTGTCAGTGACTAGCGGAAGGTTGGTGGTTTCCTCCGGGTCCTCCGGTTTCCTCCACCAATAAAACTGACTGCCAAGATATAACTGAAATATTGTTGAAAGTGGCATTAAACACCATTAACAAAAAAAAACAAAAAAACAAACAAATTTAGTCTTATTTCAAGAGTATGTTTGACAAAAGTAAAGAGTTGAATAAAATTGTATGATATAAAAACAGACCACAATTTTTTTTTCATTTGCTGCGGCCGCTGGTGATTTTAATATATACTGGCTGGAACACTACAGTACAAATCTTAGAAAACGTGGTAGTTGAAACCTATCTGTTACATAGAATATGTTATAACTTTTACTATTTTATTCAAGAATATTGAGATTTATTACCGGTGATCGTCACCAGAATGGACTGTTACAATTTGTAAACATAAGAGGCCTAATTGTTCAGAACAAAAGAAAACATTGGTTTTCACATGACTAACACCTGACATAAAATTGACTAGTCCAGACAGTAGATAAATAATAGACTAGTCCAAATATGTGCATTGACTGAATGTCAGAAATGCCAGACATGTCTGGAATTAAGCTGAAATAAAACTGCAAGATGTTTGTCAGTATGAAGACAAAAACAAAGTTAAACATATATATTTTCAACACCAAGAATTAGAATCCAACACAAGTTTTAAGAATCAATCATCAAATTGGACGCAGACATCCGACTGCTTAGTCGATCTTTCCGATGGCTGGTGCACCACTAATACTAAGGTTCAAGTATCTTCTGATAAAAGGTACATACCTCTATTCTTAAAATTTCCTTAGAAAGTTCAGCCTGGAAATCTAGAAACTGTTTCACTGTCAGTTTCTTTTCTCCATTTGCTCCAAAGAAGTATGTCCTTAAGGCAGAACCATAAGCTCGATTCCCACTTCCCGTGGCTTTATGATCTTTATGATGATTGCCTACAGTGGTTTGTGCTTTAACAATGTTATGAACCTATTAATTTATAAACATAGAAGTGTGTCATCAAATCACTATAGCTATATTTCAGGACAATGTGCCATTGTGGCGACGACCTACAGCAGTCTGTGCTCTCAGTCTGACAAGAAAATTTGTTCTAAAAAAGTCTTACAATATATAGTACAAAACAATTGATTTATGAAATTCTGACTTTCGTAAGAAAAACAGAAGAATGTGTCCATATGAAATGGATTTCCCCCCTCCCCGCCCCCATTTCCAGCTATTGCAAACAGGTATTATTTGGAAAAGTGGTAAAGTTTAAACAGGTATTTTTCAGACTTGGTCTTCATTTTATAGCACCTGAACTGACATGATTTGACTAAGGACAACTTCAGTTATTGAGCAGAAACCAAATGTGGGAATTACGGACGGATGGACATGTGATGATGTGTAAAACTTTATAACCCAGACGCTTAAAAAATAGGTACCTTGTCAAATTCTTCTTTGTCAACATCTCCATCACCATTCAAATCAAACATTTTAAAAGCTATCTGGAAGTTCCTAGGTGGAGCTGAGAAAATAAACAAGAATAAAAATAAAGAATTGTTTCTTATCTTGTTAACAATTAATATTGTAAATTATAATGTACCCACATTTTTATTATTGATAGATGAAATATTTCAACAGTCAACGGTGAATAAATGTATCTTATGAACACAAGGCATTCAATGGTGTATAAAAGTATCTTAGGAACACAAGGTATTCAATGGTGTATAAAAGTATCTTAGGAACACAAGGCATTCAATGGTGTATAAATGTATCTTATGAACACAAGGCATTCAATGGTGTATAAATGTATCTTAGGAACACACAAGGCATTCAATGGTGTATAAATGTATCTTATGAACACAAGGCATTCAATGTGTATAAATGTATCTTATGAACACAAGGCATTCAATGGTGTATAAATGTATCTTAGGAATACAAGGCATTCAATGGTGTATAAATGTATCTTAGGAACACAAGGCATTCAATGGTGTATAAATATATCTTTGGAACACAAGGCATTCAATGGTGTATAAATATATCTTTGGAACACAAGGCATTCAATGGTGTATAAATGTATCTTAGGAACACAAGGCATTCAATGGTGTATAAATGTATCTTAGGAACACAAGGCATTCAATGGTGTATAAATGTATCTTAGGAACACAAGGCATTCAATGGTGTATAAATGTATCTTAGAAACACAAGGCATTCAATGGTGCATAAATGTATCTTAGGAACACAAGGCATTCAATGGTGAATAAATGTATCTTAGGAACACAAGGCATTCAATGGTGTATAAATGTATCTTATGAACACAAGGCATTCAATGGTGTATAAATGTATCTTATGAGCACAATGCATTCAATGGTGTATAAATGTATCTTAGGAACACAAGGCATTCAATGGTGTATAACTGTATCTTATGAACACAAGGCATTCAATGGTGCATAAATGTATCTTATGAACACAAGGCATTCAATGGTGTATAAATGTATCTTATGAACACAAGGCATTCAATGGTGTATAAATGTATCTTATGAACACAAGGCATTCAATTGTGTATAAATGTATCTTATGAACACAAGGCATTCAATGGTGTATAAATGTATCTTATGAGCACAATGCATTCAATGGTGTATAAATGTATCTTATGAACACAAGGCATTCAATGGTGTATAAATGTATCTTAGGAACACAAGGCATTCACTGGTGTATACAAGTATCTTATGAACACAAGGCATTCAATGGTGTATAAATGTATCTTATGAGCACAATGCATTCAATGGTGTATAAATGTATCTTATGAACACAAGGCATTCAATGGTGTATAACTGTATCTTATGAGCACAAGGCATTCAATGGTGTATAAATGTATCTTATGAACACAAGGCATTCAATGGTGTATAAATGTATCTTATGAACACAAGGCATTCAATGGTGTATAAATGTATCTTATGAGCACAATGCATTCAATGGTGTATAAATGTATCTTATGAACACAAGGCATTCAATGGTGTATAAATGTATCCTAGGAACACAAGGCATTCAATGGTGTATAAATGTATCTTATGAACACAAGGCATTCAATGGTGTATAACTGTATCCTAGGAACACAAGGCATTCAATGGTGTATAAATGTATCTTATGAACACAAGGCATTCAATGGTGTATAACTGTATCCTAGGAACACAAGGCATTCAATGGTGTATAAATGTATCTTAGGAACACAAGGCATTCAATGGTGTATAACTGTATCCTAGGAACACAAGGCATTCAATGGTGTATAACTGTATCCTAGGAACACAAGGCATTCAATGGTGTATAAATGTATCTTAGGAACACAAGGCATTCAATGGTGTATAAATGTATCTTAGGAACACAAGGCATTCAATGGTGTATAAATGTATCCTAGGAACACAAGGCATTCAATGGTGTATAAATGTATCCTAGAAACACAAGGCATTCAATGGTGTATAAATGTATCCTAGGAACACAAGGCATTCAATGGTGTATAAATGTATCCTAGGAACACAAGGCATTCAATGGTGTATAAATGTATCTTAGGAACACAAGGCATTCAATGGTGTATAAATGTATCTTAGGAACACAAGGCATTCAATGGTGTATAAATGTATCTTAGGAACACAAGGCATTCAATGGTGTATAAATGTATCCTAGGATCACAAGGCATTCAAGAAGGGTTAGGGTTGTGAAGTTAGACATTAATTACTTGACAATACAGTTAGACATTAATAACTATATAATACTTACTAGATAATACGGTAAGAAGAAATATAAAATCTGAGAATGATATCAGTCCACTTTCTCCTAACTTGTAAAAAATACTATTGGTATCCCTTCCTATTTGCCAATCTAATTTTTTTCCATGCTGAAATATACAAAACAAAATACAGATTTACAATACAAATATTAAATAATATTAACATTTTACTGAGCAGACATAATACAAATTGAACGATACCTGTAAATAGATAGGTGAATTTAAGTTTACACAGAATTTACTTATATTGTGTAGCTGTACATATGTCATGATGTTTAAATATTGCATATAAGACATTTAAGAAATTCAGATTGCATATTTTCCAATCTTTCCAAGTAAGCACAAATAGATGGTTTAACACCACTTTCAACAATATTTCAGTTATATTGTGGCAGTGCACAAATAGAACCTTGGGGAAACTACTTGTACTACAAAATCATTCAGACTAAAGCTGGTAAACGCAAAATAATAGTACACAAACAACACTCAAAATATACAGGTCAAATCTGGGTTTAAAAAGATGTCATATCTTGCATAAAATTTTAGTTTAAAAAAGACATATTTTGAGATGTTATTACTGTATATACTTAAAAGTTAATGTTGCAAATATTTATGATTAAAATGAACAAGACAAGAATAGCATACCAATTCTAGGCAACAGGATAAACACCCATAGGTAGAGAAAACAACATGAGTGGAACACAACATACCAATTATAGGTAACAGGATAAAACACCCATAGGTAGAGAAAACAACATGAGTGGAACACAACATACCAATTCTAGGTAACAGGATAAAACACCCATAGGTAGAGAAAACAACACGAGTGGAACACAACATACCAATTCTAGGTAACAGGATAAACACCCATAGGTAGAGAAAACAACACGAGTGGAACACAACATACCAATTCTAGGTAACAGGATAAACACCCATAGGTAGAGAAAACAACAAGAGTGGAACACAACATACCAATTCTAGGTAACAGGATAAAACACCCATAGGTAGAGAAAACAACACGAGTAGAACACAACATACCAATTCTAGGTAACAGGATAAACACCCATAGGTAGAGAAAACAACACGAGTGGAACACAACATACCAATTCTAGGTAACAGGATAAAACACCCATAGGTAGAGAAAACAACAAGAGTGGAACACAACATACCAATTCTAGGTAACAGGATAAACACCCATAGATAGAGAAAACAACACGAGTGGAACACAACATACCAATTCTAGGTAACAGGATAAAACACCCATAGGTAAAGAAAACAACAAGAGTGGAACACAACATACCAATTCTAGGTAACAGGATAAACACCCATAGGTAGAGAAAACAACACGAGTGGAACACAACATACCAATTCTAGGTAACAGGATAAAACACCCATAGGTAGAGAAAACAACATGAGTAGAACACAACATACCAATTCTAGGTAACAGGATAAAACACCCATAGGTAGAGAAAACAACAAGAGTGGAACACAACATACCAATTCTAGGTAACAGGATAAAACACCCATAGGTAGAGAAAACAACACGAGTGGAACACAACATACCAATTCTAGGTAACAGGATAAAACACCCATAGGTAAAGAAAACAACAAGAGTGGAACACAACATACCAATTCTAGGTAACAGGATAAACACCCATAGGTAGAGAAAACAACACGAGTGGAACACAACATACCAATTCTAGGTAACAGGATAAACACCCATAGGTAGAGAAAACAACAAGAGTGGAACACAACATACCAATTCTAGGTAACAGGATAAAACACCCATACGTAGAGAAAACAACACGAGTAGAACACAACATACCAATTCTAGGTAACAGGATAAACACCCATAGGTAGAGAAAACAACACGAGTGGAACACAACATACCAATTCTAGGTAACAGGATAAAACACCCATAGGTAGAGAAAACAACAAGAGTGGAACACAACATACCAATTCTAGGTAACAGGATAAACACCCATAGGTAGAGAAAACAACACGAGTGGAACACAACATACCAATTCTAGGTAACAGGATAAAACACCCATAGGTAAAGAAAACAACAAGAGTGGAACACAACATACCAATTCTAGGTAACAGGATAAACACCCATAGGTAGAGAAAACAACACGAGTGGAACACAACATACCAATTCTAGGTAACAGGATAAAACACCCATAGGTAGAGAAAACAACATGAGTAGAACACAACATACCAATTCTAGGTAACAGGATAAAACACCCATAGGTAGAGAAAACAACAAGAGTGGAACACAACATACCAATTCTAGGTAACAGGATAAAACACCCATAGGTAGAGAAAACAACACGAGTGGAACACAACATACCAATTCTAGGTAACAGGATAAAACACCCATAGGTAAAGAAAACAACAAGAGTGGAACACAACATACCAATTCTAGGTAACAGGATAAACACCCATAGGTAGAGAAAACAACACGAGTGGAACACAACATACCAATTCTAGGTAACAGGATAAAACACCCATAGGTAGAGAAAACAACATGAGTAGAACACAACATACCAATTCTAGGTAACAGGATAAAACACTCATAGGTAGAGAAAACAACAAGAGTGGAACACAACATACCAATTCTAGGTAACAGGATAAACACCCATAGGTAGAGAAAACAACACGAGTGGAACACAACATACCAATTATAGGGTTATGGTGTTTAACACCACTTTCAACACTATTTCAGTTATATTGTGGCAGTCAGTTTTATTGGTGGAGGAAACCAGAGTACGTGTAGAAAACCACTGACCTGCAACAAGTCAGTGACAAACTTTATCACATAATGTTGAATAGAGTATTTGTAGTTGTAAATCCAACTACCATACAACCACGGTGGCCCCCTTTTATAGGGAAAAGTACAAAAACTGACAGGTAGGTCACAAAATAACAAGAGTGAAACATAAGATATTTTTCCTTTGATCTCTCTGAGTGATATTGTCAGTATTGTTCCTTTGATCTCTCTGAGTGATATTGTCAGTATTTTTCCTTTGATCTCTCTGAGTGATATTGTCAGTATTTTTCCTTTGATCTCTGAGTGATATTGTCAGTATTTTTCCTTTGATCTCTCTGAGTGATATTGTCAGTATTTTTCCTTTGATCTCTCCAAGTGATATTGTCAGTATTTTTCCTTTGATCTCTCTGAGAGATATTGTCAGTGTACTGATATCATATTATGATGTTACAGACATAAACAATAACATAAGGTGTGAAGGCCCTTACATACATGATTATCACTAGTAATGGCATCTCGTCCTATTAAACTTTCTGTGATACTAGTGATAATGTCTGTCTCGATCTTAAAACATGCTGTTATTCTATATTTATCTAGAGAAAAATGAATACAATATTTCAGCCATTATCGAGAGTTTATAATGAACAAAATATACTACTCGAGAGTTTATAATGAACACAGTCACTATATACTACCTGTTATCGTGGGTGTATGTATACATGTACTATATATCATCAGTTGTCATGGCTACATGTGTATGTACAGAATTCTACATGTGCATCCGACACAAAATATTGACAAATATATCCTAATATATCTTACTAAGTAGCAGAAAGCAGATCCAGGTAATAGAAAAAGAAATATTTGCAACATTAATGGTTTAACTAAACTTCATTTCTCCCAAAAAGATTGAAAAAGAAACATTGGCAACATTAATGGTTTAACTAAACTTCATTTCTCCCAAAAAGATTGAAAAAGAAACATTTGCAACATTAATGGTTTAACTAAACTTCATTTCTCCCAAAAAGATTGAAAAAGAAACATTGGCAACATTAATGGTTTAACTAAACTTCATTTCTCCCAAAAAGATTGAAAAAGAAACATTGGCAACATTAATGGTTTAACTAAACTTCATTTCTCCCAAAAAGATTGAAAAAGAAATATTTGCAACATTAATGGTTTAACTAAACTTCATTTCTCCCAAAAAGATTGAAAAAGAAATATTTGCAACATTAATGGTTTAACTGCACTTCATTTCTCCCCAAAACCTACAAAATCTCTACCCTTGTAGCTGCTTTTAGCAAAAAAAAAAAACTTTGATTTTTTCTTGAGACAGAAATTAAAATACCAAGGAATTATTACCATGGTAACAATTACAAATAAATATTATTTAGATGGTTGGTGGTTTATGGTGTTTAATGCCACTTTCAACAATATTTCAGTTATATTGTGGTGGTCAGTTTTATTGATGGAGGAAACCGGAGTACCTGGAGATAACAGCCGACCTGTCGCAAGTCACTGACAAAAATAATAGTCCTTTTAATGGAATTAATATTTATTTAAAGAATTGTTTATCAATAAATGTTATTGTTGTTTATTATTGACAGTAATATCAACTTATATCAGCTTTGTACAGTAATATCAACTTATATCAGATTTGTACAGTAATATCAACTTATATCAGCTTTGTACAGTAATATCAACTTATATCAGCTTTGTACAACAGAAAAATGATTTAAAAAACTTACTTTCATTTGCCAAAAATATATTTTTACTTTAAAACAGGGAATAAATTCAAACCTGACTGGGTTGAAGGGTACAATTGAATCATTCAGTACATACACAAGCAGTGACATTTGATATAAAACCAGCATTAATACCACAACACACTGAAAACTGGTTAACCAGTAAAAATGTCATGGCACTCTCATGGTCTCGTAAAGGTTCAAAACTTCACAAGTTACAATGGTAAACCTGAACTTATTATTTGTCAAACAGTTAATACATGTTGTTAATGAAACAATTGATTCCTTCTTAAATCATGTCTCTAATGGAGTGATTGTTGGTAGCTTGACGTCCAGCTGTAAATAGTTCATACATATTCATGGTATTTGTGTCTTTAGTGAGGGACGGAAAATATTAAACAAGTAGAATAAAAGATAAGAGATACATGATTTTCTTTAGAATAAATCCTAATATATATGTGTGTGTGTGTGTGTGTGTGGATTGGTTTATTATTGAAGATTTGTGACTTTAAAATAAAAAGCAGCAATAAATACATGTTCCAACAACTTTCTGATGTATTCACATCCAAATCCTTTCCTATTAACTCATTGTCAAGTACATGTAATTGTTATCTATAATTTGCACATTTTTTCTATGATCTCACCAAGTGATATTGTCAGTATCAATGACTCGGAGACTGAAAATTATCAGTCTGTGTGACATCAAACACATTATGACATTCGTGCTGTAGATCTTGGGTTTGAGCCCCAGTAAGGTCAAATCAGATTATAAAATTGATATTTGTTGCTTTTTCGCTAAGCATGCAGCATTAAGGAGGAAGAGCAAAGACTGGTTGGCTTGGAATCAGAATAATGTGTCAGAGTGGGGCGACATGTCTATCCGGGGACTGTTGCTTCAGTGACCTAGCGCTATAAAAATCGAACTCAGCGTGTTGGTCTTGTATAAAGCGGACCTGATCATCATCTCATTGAAAATTAACTTGTTCTCACCATGATATAGCAGAAAAATTGCTGAATTGGTGTTAAACAACAATCACTCACTTACTGACTCATTATGACATTCAAAAGTGACCTAATTCTATACTGATTGATGTCAATCTGTGCCAGTTCTATATCGTTCATATTTATATTTGTTTTATCATTTTATTTCTAGTAATCAAGAAGTGATGGTGGGGATAATCTATTTAACCCTGCCACTTATATGTCACTCTCACAAATTTGGTTTTATTGGTGGAGGAAGCCGGAATACCCGGAGAAAGCCACCAACCTGTCACAAGTTACTGACAAACTTCATCATATAAGGTTTAATCAAGTACACCTCGCTATGAACGGGGTTCGAACTCACAACTTTAGTGGTGATAGGCACCAATTGCACAGGTAGTTGTAAATGCAATTACCATACGATCACGACGGTCCCTCAGTAGTTTGTAGTGAGAGGTGGATGATGATTGTGTTATGATTGGTTCAATTGTCAACTTTTCTCACTACATATGTGTCATAAAAATACTAGAAATTTTTTCTGTAACTTCTGAAAATTAATTCAAATATTTAATCAAAAGAACAGTAGGAATTAGCATACAAAAATGAAGCAAATAAAACAATGCAACAAAACACATTAATTCATAAAAAATAGAGGTGTTTTAATAATCCATGCTTATCACTAGAAAAATAAAATTCCCACCAGATAATTTACACTAGAGTACAATACTTTACTACTAAATCTTATTTTACCTTTTTCGTTTTGCTCATCTACAAAAAACTTTTAAACTAAAAAAATATTCCAATTAAAATAGGTACAACATTAATATTTAAAAAGATAAGAAAATTGATAAAAATGATAATATTGATGAATATTAAAGAGTAAAATTGTATAAATTACATAATAAATCCCAGCAGATCATATGAACACATGAAAACATTGAAAGAAAACAAATGGATTATCAAAAATCCTCAGGAGAATGTTAGTTGTATATAGCAAAACTCACCATCAATCTGAAATCATCCTTCTATAGGCATTGAGACAAACAGAGCAGTTATTTAACAGTTTCTACATGACAAAGTAAGCTCAACCTAGACTTCAACAGAATAGGCATCGAGACAAACAAAGCAGTTATTTAACAGTTTCTACATTTCAAAGTAAGCTTAACCTAGACTTCTATAGGCATTGAGACAAACAAAGCAGTTATTTAACAGTTTCTACATTTCAAAGTAAGCTCAACCTAGACTTCTATAGGCATTCAGACAAACAAAGCAGTTATTTAACAGTTTCTACATGACAAAGTAAGCTCAACCTAGACTTCTATAGGCATTCAGACAAACAAAGCAGTTATTTAACAGTTTCTACATGACAAAGTAAGCTCAACCTAGACTTCTATAGGCATTCAGACAAACAAAGCAGTTATTTAACAGTTTCTACATGACAAAGTAAGCTCAACCTAGACTTCTATAGGCATTGAGACAAACAAAGCAGTTATTTAACAGTTTCTACATGACAAAGTAAGCTCAACCTAGACTTCTATAGGCATTGAGACAAACAAAGCAGTTATTTAACAGTTTCTATATGACAAAGTAAGCTCAACCTAGACTTCTATAGGCATTGAGACAAACAAAGCAGTTATTTAACAGTTTCTATATGACAAAGTAAGCTCAACCTAGACTTCTATAGGCATTGAGACAAACAAAGCAGTTATTTAACAGTTTCTACATGACAAAGTAAGCTCAACCTAGACTTCTATAGGCATTGAGACAAACAAAGCAGTTATTTAACAGTTTCTACATTTCAAAGTAAGCTCAACCTAGACTTCTATAGGCATTGAGACAAACAAAGCAGTTATTTAACAGTTTCTACATGACAAAGTAAGCTCAACCTAGACTTCTATAGGCATTGAGACAAACAAAGCAGTTATTTAACAGTTTCTATATGACAAAGTAAGCTTAACCTAGACTTCTATAGGCATTGAGACAAACAAAGCAGTTATTTAACAGTTTCTACATGACAAAGTAAGCTCAACCTAGACTTCTATAGGCATTGAGACAAACAAAGCAGTTATTTAACAGTTTCTACATTTCAAAGTAAGCTCAACCTAGACTTCTATAGGCATTGAGACAAACAAAGCAGTTATTTAACAGTTTCTACATGACAAAGTAAGCTCAACCTAGACTTCTATAGGCATTGAGACAAACAAAGCAGTTATTTAACAGTTTCTATATGACAAAGTAAGCTTAACCTAGACTTCTATAGGCATTGAGACAAACAAAGCAGTTATTTAACAGTTTCTACATGACAAAGTAAGCTCAACCTAGACTTCTATAGGCATTGAGACAAACAAAGCAGTTATTTAACAGTTTCTACATGACAAAGTAAGCTCAACCTAGACTTCTATAGGCATTGAGACAAACAAAGCAGTTATTTAACAGTTTCTACATGACAAAGTAAGCTCAACCTAGACTTCTATAGGCATTGAGACAAACAAAGCAGTTATTTAACAGTTTCTACATGACAAAGTAAGCTCAACCTAGACTTCTATAGGCATTGAGACAAACAAAGCAGTTATTTAACAGTTTCTACATGACAAAGTAAGCTCAACCTAGACTTCTATAGGTATTGAGACAAACAAAGCAGTTATTTAACAGTTTCTACATGACAAAGTAAGCTCAACCTAGACTTCTATAGGCATTGAGACAAACAAAGCAGTTATTTAACAGTTTCTATATGACAAAGTAGAGAATAACATTAACTTTCCAGTAATTGTTTTTAATTATACACGCGTATTTACTTTTTCATTATTTAATGAAGACATATATTCTTCCATTCGGCCAACATAACAGATCTTAAATCATTGCCACTCGTGTGTGAAATTTAATGTCTTTTACCCTTGTACCACTATGCTTCATGACAGCATTTTCATATTCTCATAAGGTAAGGTTCTGTGTTGGATTTCCAATTCACACAAATATCGAAAATTTGTAAGGGACCATCCAATACTTTCATGTACAGTTTGGATGCAATCCAATTTCTAGTTTCTGAGAAAAAATAATTTTCCCATACAGTTCAATGAAAAAAACAGTCCTGACCATAATGGTCACCTTGGTTTTTCAATAACCAATAGGCAGCAACTATTCAAAACTAGTACAGGACAATTTAATGAACATCTCAACATCACAATTCAATCTGCAAGGACATTTCTGAGAAGACAATTTTCAGATTTTAGCCAATTAAAACCCTTACACCCATTATGGATTTCTAACCAGCATAAAAAAAAAATGTGTAAGTAACACCTAATAAATGTTTCTTCTACTTTTGGTTTAAATTGGTCTAGTGATTTCAAAGAAGAAGATTGAAATGTGAAAGGTTTACAGACCAAAGTCAACAATGACAACAGGTGAAAAGTGAGGAAGACCTAAAAAGCAGATGACAAAGAAGAGTAATGCAGTCAAAAGCAGGATTTAAATGTCTATAGAGAGGCTTGTGAAGCTACAGCTAACATTTGACAATTTCTATCACGACTATAGATATATAGCACTGTGTTGTCAGAATAAATAGTTCCTCACATTTGACAAGTTAAATTAACTAGAGGCTCCCAGGAGCCTGTATAGCTCACCTAGGTATAATAACAACATCAGTCAATAATTCTATTCTTACTAGAATTTATCAATAATTCGTAATCCGATTGGATATCGTCACTTATTCTATGTCATTCGAAAGGAATTTATAAATCAATATTTCCGTTTGCCGGACTAAGTTTTTCACTGGTCATTCCACGCGTATAAATCTACAAGCAATGATACAAAGGGGTTCTGCTGGAAGGATCTGCCATCTTGAAAATGTGAAATCCTACATGTCATATTTACAACAATACACAAAAATAATTAAAAAGCTTACCTTGAACACTTATTTTAGTTAAATTGTATCAAACTTGAAGCATACACAAAGCCAAATAACGTCTAATCTTTACGTTTCAAACTGGAAGTCTTCATATGACGTCAATGACATCATGTTGGTTATGTTCCAAAGTCGTCAATAACATTTCGCAGATTTTTTTCAGTTTACAATCGTATGCGTATTGTATGTCCATTGTTTGAGACTCTCCTTGGGTATTTCTTTAATAACATTTAGCATCGAAAACAAACACGATGTCCAAGAATAAGAATTATAAGGATTACACACTGTGTTTTTAGGAAATTATGAATGCATAAACTCCGGCAGCTCACTCACAAACTTTACATAAAGTCCTTCAGACTTTATTCAGTTTGTGAGTGAGCTGCTGGAGTTTATACATAGATAATTTCCTAAAAAACAGTGTTTAATCCTATAATAAAACTTGATAACTTCGGTAAAAAAATAACAAATGTATAAACCATCGTCATTGCAGACCCCCTCTCCAAAAAAATTTGGGCAGGAGTTCCCCTTTTAATGTAAGTTATCAACATTGTTGTAAAAAAATATAAATGTCAATGATTCTCAAAATTTAGCTTTTGCTACTTCACCTACTTAACATCTATCTCTTATAGTTTTTGAAATAAAGGACAAAAAGTATTAAAATTGTGAAAATTTGATGAAAAAAGGGAAACAACTCCAAAATGGGTAATGGGATTTACTTAAACATTGCAGTGTATGTAGATCTTGACATGCTGCACATTTTTGCAATTTAAACTTAACATCTATCTCTTATAGTTTTTGAAATATAAAACAAAAGGTATTAAAATTAAAAAAAAAATTGATGAAAAAAGGGCAATAACTTCAAAATGGGTAATGCGATTTACTTCAAAATAGCAGGGTAGGTAGATCTTAACATGCTGCACATTTTTGCAATTTAAATTTAATATCTATCACATATAGTTTTTGAAATAAAGGACGAAAATTATTAAAATTTTGAAATTTGATGAAAAAAGAGAAATAACTCCAAAATGGGTAATGGGATTTACTTAAAAATTGCAGGGTAGGTAGATCTTGACATGCTGCAAATTTTTGCAATTTAATTTTAACCTTTATCTCTTATAGTTTTTGAAATATAAGACGAAAAGTATTAAAATTTTTAAAAAATTGATAAAAAGGGTCATCAGATTTACTTCAAAATTGCAGGGTAGGTAAATCTTGCTGTCTTAATCATTTTTACCCCATGTCAGATTTCTGATATTATTAACGGTTTTCGAGTTATTACCCAAAAACCTGCAATTTTACCATATGTTCTATTTTTAGTAACAGTGGCCATGTTGGTTGGTGCACAGCATCACCGGACACAATTTTGAAACTAGACACCCTAGTGATGATTCAGACCAAGTTTGGTTTCAATTGGTCTAGTAGTTACAGAGGAGAAGATTTTTTTTAAAGTTTACGACGTACGACGGACGCCAAGTGATGGCAATAGCTCACTATTTGGGCCAGGTGAGCTAAAAATTAATAGAATCAGATCATTGGCCTATATTAAGATTTGTCAACCATTACAGTTTAACTTAATTTGATCAATTAGTACAATATTTGATTTTTTACATATTATCAGTTTATTCAAAGTTTAGTTTTCAAATACCAGATGAAGATACATACTTAGTAATTAATAAATCTTCATTTCTACAACCAAAGCTGCTATTTTTGTCTAGATTTCTACAGGAAAAATGGGTTATCTTCTAGAGCTAAAAAAATTATCTATTTCTATATTTCTACAGCCAAAAATGTTATCTAATTTTATAGGTGTTTGCAGTTTTTTTTTTTTATTTTAAAATTTTTTGTTCAGTGGCAATACACTAACATTTATTCTAACATGACCTCACTCTTTCCCTTTGTTAAAAAAACCCAGAATTATTTCTTCGTATTATCTCATTAGCACATGTGCCGATGAATGTGACTGACGTTTCCATTGGCAGCATAAATTGTGACCCGAATAATGCTGAGAGGGTGCAGTATTATTCAAGTTACATAAATTGTGTGTGACATTTTCCGCAAGCGTATGTATAAATTACCGTCTTCCAATCAAAGTATACTACCGTATTTGTACTCTTAGACATATCAGAATTGAAATAAATCAGGGAAGCCAGAATGTGTTTTGAGTTTTAACATGGATTGTCGGATATTAGTAAATTTTATCCCTTGCTTCTGGCTCGGGATAAAATACTAATATCCGCCATTCCATGTTAACACTCCCCACACATTCTGGCTTCCATGATTTATTTCTTAAACAACATCCCATTACTTTGAAATGTTAGACAGTTAAAAATTCTGTTCAATATCGGCAAATATTTCAGCATAATACATTTCAATAGGACAAAAAAACACTTGTACTGTACTGGTCAATAGATCAAGGTAAATTATAGTTACCAAAAATATTTGGAGAACAGCGATATGATTGGATGGGTAAAGTTCACCTGAACATGACCCCTTATGGGATGTTAGATGTTAGTATACAGCAATATGATTGGATGGGTAAAGTTCACCTGAACATGACCTCTTATGGGATGTTGTTAGATGTTAGTGTACAGCGATATGATTGGATGGGTAAAGTTCATCTGAACATGACCTCTTATGGGATGTTGCTAGATGTTAGTGTACAGTGATATGATTGGATGGGTCTATTATGTAATATGATATATGTAATGTATATACCAATGAACTGGCATATACACTCGATTTATATACTATCAATTCAGAACTTTTCGTGATACATTTTAATGTGAAAATTGAAACCAGACAAAGATAGCAATAATCAAACCTGGTACTTTGATACACATTTTCTTGTTTTGTACTAGTATTTGATTTGTCACTCTTTGATTGTATATAATCAACAACACATAGGTATGTATAAGGTCATATTCTAGAACAATACATGATGTAACATTACATAGACATGGTCAGTGATGTGCATCAGTAGTAGAACAAAAATGAAACATTTCTGTGTAAAAAGGGTAAGACATAACTAAAGTATAATAACAATAATGTATATTTGAAATTGTTGAACAGGTTTAATACGATATAACCTGGTTTGGGTCAGTTTACGCTTAATAAACAGTGAAGCGGTTTATGAAAAGCGTAAACTGACCCAAACCAGGTTATGCAAGTATAACCTGTTCAACAATTTCAAAAATTCCTTATAATTTAATTTTTACAACAAAATTTAATGATTCCTCGATTTTAATTACGATTATTTCATGTGACTATTTGAATTTGTCGCTGGCAGATGAACACGTTGGTGACGTCACAATACCAACCCAGGTTATCGAGTATAACCAAAATTTTCTCCAGGCAGCTTAGCCAATCAGATTGAAATATTCAAATCAAATTAAATTATTAATGTATATTCACTGATATTTCACCTACTATTTATATAAAATTATACAAAATTATGTCTGTCATCAAGAGGGTAATACAATTTTATAAATTTCATGTTTTTACGACTACAATTGCAAAATTTTAACTGCACATTTTTGTTTTGGTTTCGCATTAAAAAAAATGACACAAAATTCCTGAATTTACAGTAATATATATCTTCCCCATTGTAATAATGTTAAATTTGATTTCTTAGCCAATGAAAATTTAATATTCCTGCCAACTTCTGATAATGGTCACACAATCATTTCTTAAATGTTAAAATCACTTTATTGAGAGCCACAAGTTTCCTAAAGGAGACAATACCAAACAGCTATATTGAATATACTTGGGTTAGGAAACATATAATCTATATATAGATTTTGATAAATACCTGTGGATCATACTTCTTGTAATGGTCTAATCCTAAACCTGTAACATATAAACATATGTTAACATGATGAAGGTTATTCCAGAAACAGTGTCGTGCACACTAAATTTGATGTCTGTTTTTATTACAATCACTGGGTTGATATCTCTGCTGGTGGACTATTAGTCCCCGAGGTTATCATCTGTCCAGTAGTCAATGTTATTACCTAATTGTAAAGTTTTACATGTTTTATAAAATAGGTTTTATTTTCAACTATTTTTGGGGTTTTGGCTTTCTAGTGTTCTATTGCCTGGGGCTGGTGATCTATTGCCCGGCTATCTTTGACCATTACTGTGATTGGTCAAAACAATCTCATGAATATTTATTACAAATCCGAAATCTTGTCTAGTCGACACCGGATTACATCGTATGAAAGGGTCGTAATCTAAAACGATTTAACCCTTTGACTGTGACGTTTCGTGTATAATCATAACTTTGTGTGCGGTACAATTCCTGACGTTATGGTTCTTTCAGCAGAGTGACGTCATTTTAACAGCAATGTGACATACTTCTTTTTAATTCTGAAGAGGTTCAATATGTGCAATAACTGTATCTAACTTCAAATTGTGCAATCTAATTATAACGTATTTGCGCAACTTATTATAACAACATATTAAGAATAAACTGGTAGAACGTGCTAAAGTGGGTCACGGGTCACTGTGAGTAGCATGTGTACTCACGTGACTTGTCTCATTGGTAATCGGGTGGCTGTATCGAGAAACAGATACGGTGTTGAAAAAACTGTTGATACTCATAAAATATTGATAAATGCAATAAAATTTTATGTTTGTCTTCAAGAAATATGATAGACAAAACCATGTGTGAAGTTTTATGACGAAATATCTCCGATTTCTATGTAAATTTACGAGTTGAAGTGGGGAAACACCCACAGGTAATTTTAGCGATGTATTTTTTATCTTGGACAAGAATATTGAGCGTCCTAATTGGATGACCAATTTAAAACACACTGACTCCGAAGGGTTTAGCAAGGTTACTCAGGTCAATAGTTTATAAATATAGAATCTTGACATCTCCAGCTTTCCAACCATGTAAGTATTTTTGCTCTACGGCGAGGAAAAGCATATTACTGAGTGAATTAAAGGTTAAAATGTTATTATTTTTTAAAAAGAAAAACAGCTATAAATGTGTTCTGTGGTTCATATAGGAAAGGAAAATACCGGACTTTTAACATTGAAACGGAACCATCTTATGCGGAAACCCCTACCCTCACTTGAATTTGATGAATGCTACAGCCACCATTTTCTTGATATGATAATGTAAAACAAAAAGATGCATGTAAAAGAAATCTATGTTATATTTATTCATTTGTTTGATTCTGGAATATTATTGATCATTGAATTAAACAAGAAAAAAGGGAAAAAGGGGGGGGGGGGGAATTTGATTTGTGAATTTTTGTTAAATAAATGTTGTGTTTCGACAGTTTGAAGAGAAAAATAAAAATTTGTTGCGACTAAAGCTTAAATCAGCATTAAAAATTGAACATATATCGGTGGTTTGGTAAATGAGATTTATTTTAAATAGAAAATCTGAATTTATTATTTATTAATTTATTATTAATGATACAATTGTATATCCCTTGGGAGCGGGGCTATGATGAAAATTTGAAATAAAAACACAGGACTAGACTTTAAGCAAAAATAATAATCCAGGATTAGTTTTTTATTAAAAAAATCCAGGACCCCTGTGTCCATGATTTTTTTTCTTCTTCAAAAGTTAATAATATGAAATATTGACATCCACACTTGCCTTTTGGACAGCACATTTCTGTGTCCACATTTGCCCTCAGGCAACACTTGTTCTTAAAGAAAATATTGATTGATTGATTGGTGTTTAACGTCCAACGAGCAATTTTTCAGCTATATTCAGGACGAGATCATTTAAAAATTTAAACGCCACGGGACTCGAAACAAGGAAAGGTGATGGGTAGGGACGGATAATTTTGCCAGTGCAACAGGTCTCTTATGGACCACTCATCATGCTCATAATGAGCTGTTACACTGGCTTCTTTAACATGTGGAGAGGGTGGCAATCTCTCAACACGGGACCTCGGTTTTATTTACGTCTCATCCGCAGGACGGGTTGGTTGTGAATTTATACATCCCGCACAACCGGCGGACGCCCCTTCAAGCCGAAGAAGCTCTCTGTCCCATTTCTATACCCTGGGGTTCCCGCGGAGTTGTAAAGAAAATAAACGTAATATTTCTTTGCAAAGGGACATATATAACCCTAGCACAGTCTATCAACCAGGGACATATATGTCTCTCACGCAGTCTAAAAACAAGCACAGATTAACTTGTTTTAAGAATCTTCATGTTTATTAGGAAAAAGATCATTTGTGTTATTTGTTAAACAATATTTAAATATTGAAAACAGTAGTTCTTTTTAATCTGTTTAAAACAATTATAATTAGGTAATAAAACAGTTATTTAATGGGAGTGCAGGCAATAGATCAAACAATTTTTCCCTCGGTATTGGGAAAGACCAAAGTGTTCTATTGACCTCGGGCAATAGAACACTCTGGTCATTCCAATTACCCCGGGAAAAATATTTTGATCTATTGCCTGCACTCCCATTAAATAACTGTATATTTCGGCACTGATATAGATATATCTATTATTGAAATTTACAGCTTCAAACAATGTAATTATTAATAAAACTGAGGTTCTCCTCCCTTAGGCATAGGTGACCTTAGTCGATTTTGGCTATCATCTTTATGCATGTTTATTTGCTCCCAAAGACCTTTAAATTATTTGGCTTCCCAATCTTTTAATTATGATGAAGGTAGTACCTTCATTACTACATCTTTATTATTTAACTGGTGTCATCCTAAACCATAAAATATATAAATATAGGTATTTAATTGGTATAATCTGAAACCTCAGACCTCTTTAAAATAAACATCATCAGATTGTCAAACTTGATACCATGATCTAATTCTTCTGTGTATAAATATAGTCAGATGATTACAGGTTTTAGTGACCACCTCTCTTAAGCAATAATGTGTATTACATTACCTTAATTTTAATTAACCTTCACAGCACATTTTATTTAATTAAACCTGTATATAATGACCACCACTATTAAGCAATAACCTTCATTATAATTTAACTTCACAGTGCAGTTCATATTAATGAAACCTGTATTTAGGGACCACCTGTCTTATAATTATGTGATCTCATAGAAGTATTGTGTATGTGTTAACATCAGTAACACTTATAACCCACATAGGTACAATATATGTACAAACCTTCAGGTTGTTTAACTCCAGGTGTTATAGCTCTGACAAAATCTTCAGGTGTCATATACACTTCCCATCGACCTTTATAGTTCACCTTCAACGTAGCAAAATAACGAAATATTTTGTCTGGATTCGAATACCCTCGAATTCTATTTTCATACGAAATTATCTGCAAGTAGTAAGCAATAAACTTGATTTCAAAGTAATAACTAATCAAAAAAAGAATATTCTGTAATTTTACAAAATTAAAAATTCAAGCCATTTTTGGCCCCATTTCATGTCAAAAATGGTAATAGTGTCATAATAATGCTATTCATTATTCTGAAAGAGATTTTCTTTAGAAAAAACTAGATGTGTCAGAATGACACGAATGTCCCCGCTGTGAATATTAAGGAGGCTCGCAAATGTTTCACCCTTTTTTAATTCCCTAAGTAATAGGCTAAGAATAACAAACTATTGCTTAAGATCTGTATCGTCAAGCCTCCTTAAATTCACAAGATTTATTAAAGGAAACAATATTGCCTGAACAAATCTTGATATGATCAGGAATCTACAACACTTGCATATGAATAAGAAGTCCTATACCTATAAAACATTCAGTGGGAACAAAAGCTAAACTTGATCTGTAACTCATCATTGTAATTCCATATATCAAAAATCAAGTCAATATCTCAAAGCATAGTGAAATAAAGTGGTGACAACTAAATATTTGGCCAAAGTTAAAAGTCCAAGGTGTGTAAATTAGCCCAAAATCATTCAATCGGAACGAAATTTAAACTTGATCGGTAACTCATCACTATACACTCACATACTGTACCAAAAATCCAGTCAATATTTCAAATCACAGTGATAAAAAAGTGGTGACAACTAAATATTTGGCCAAATTTCGAAACCCAACAGCTGTAAGTTGGCCAAAAATCGTCTAAAACCGAATGAATTTCAAAGTTGATCTGTAACTTATGATTATACACTCTCATACCAAAAATCAAGTCAATATCTCAAACCATAGTGAAATAAAGTGGTGACAACTAAATATTTGGCCAAATTTCAAAGCCAAACTGCTGTAAGTTGGCCAAAAATCATTCAACCGGAACAAATTTCAAAGATGATTTGTAACTTATGATTATACACTCTCTTACCAAAAATCAAGTCAATATCCCAAATCATAGTGAAATAAAGTGGTGACAACTAAATATTTGGCCAAAGTTAAAAGTCCAAGGTGTGTAAATTAGCCCAAAATCTTTCAATCGGAACGAAATTCAAACTTGATCGGTAACTCATCACTATACACTCACATACTGTACCAAAAATCAAGTCAATATCTCAAACCATAGTGAAATAAAGTGGTGACAACTAAATATTTGGCCAAATTTCAAAGCCAAACTGCTGTAAATTGGCCAAAAATCATTCAACCGGAACAAATTTCAATGTTGATTAGTAACTTATGATTATACACTCTCATGCCAAAAATCAAGTCAATATCCCAAATCATAGTGAAATAAAGTGGTGACAACTAAATATTTGGCCAAAGTTAAAAGTCCAAGGTGTGTAAATTATAGTGATGGGAATCGGTCACATTTTCAAGATCGATGATCGTTATACCAACATCAACCGATGATCGATCATCAGTGACAATTACCTACTAAATGCATTTACTGACTATAATTACTCAGATAGTCTTTATTTCAAGAGTATGCTGGACAAAAGTAAAGATTTGAATAAAATCGTATCATATTTTTACAAACTATAGGGCCATAACTCGACCAAATATCATTGGACCGAAACGAACTGTTAACTTGATCTGTAACTCATCCCTATACACTCATATACCAAAAATCAAGTCAATATCTCCAAGCATAGTGAAACTAGAGGCTCAACCCACTGAGCCTGTATCGCTCACCTGACAAAAGAATGATACTGAAGCAAATTTCAAAGGGAGATAATCATTACCTTAAAAAACAGCAGTCATCTTGAATGGAGGGTGAGGCTGTCGGACACAATTTTGAAAGGGACACACCCAGGGACCATCTCTGCCAAGCTTGGCTCCATTTGGCCAAGCTGTTTCAGAGGAGAAGATTTTTTTAACATTAGCCAATCAGAAAAAAAAATTAATCTTGGCGGCCATGTTTGTTGGCCGAATGGAACCAAATGAAGGAGCTTTATAGAGGATATTACACAGATGCTTCCTGCCAAGTTTGGCTCCATTTTGCCAGGCAGTTTCAGAGGAGAAGATTTTTTTAAACAGTAGCCAATCAGAAACAAGAATTGCCCTTGGTGGCCATATTTGTTGGTGGAACGGAAAGAAATGGAGAAACTTTATAGAGGACCTTACATAGATGCTTACTGCCAAGTTTGGTTCCATTTGGCCAAGTTGTTTCAGAGGAGAAGATTAAAATATGAAAAAGTTAACGGATGGACGACGGACGCCAAGTGATGGCAATACCTCACATGGCCCATTGGGCCAGGTGAGCTAAAAAATTATGAAAAAAAGGGCAATATTTCCTAGACCGGTAATCAGATTTACTTCAAAATTGTAGGGCATGTAGATCTTGACAAGCTGAACATGCTTTCAGTTTACACTTAACATCTATCTCTTATAGTTTTTGAAATAAAGGATGAAAAGTATTAACATTTTGAAAATTTGATGAAAAAAGGGCAATAACTTCAAGATGGGTAATCAGATTTACTTTAAAATTGCAGGCTAGGTAGATCTTGACATGTTGAACATGTTTGCTGTTTAAACTTAACATCTATCTCATATAGTTTTTGAAATAAAGGACAAAAGGTATTAACATTTAGAAAATTTGACGAAAAAAGGGCAATTACTCCAAAATGGATACTCAGATTTACTTCAAAATTGCAGGGCAGGTAGATCTTGACATGCTGAACATGTTTGCAGTTTAAACTTAACATCTATCTCTTATAGTTTTTGAAACTAGAGGCTCCCAGGAGCCTGTATAGCTCACCTGGGTATAATAACATGTCAATAAAACTTGATAACTTCGGTAAAAAACATTAACAAATGTAGCCTTCGTCATTGCAGACCCCTTCTACAAAAAAATTTGGGCAGGGCTTCCCCCTTTAATGTAAGTTATCAAAATTACTGTAAAAAACCATTTATGTCAATGATTCTCAAAATTTAGCTTTTCCTACTTCACATTTTGTAATAGAGTTGCTTCCCTTTGATTATCTGAGTAACCAAAAGCAGTGAGTCAACAAAAAAATGCATTTCAAGAGGAATAAATTCACCCCCCCCTTTTTCTATTTTTAGCTTGGCGGCCATCTTGGTTGGAAGTCGGGATCACCGGACACAATTTTGGATCATTCCACAAAAGTTTGATTGCATTTGGCCCAATGGCTTCCGAGGAGAAGATTTTTATGTGAATTTCCAATAGGGCCCTATGTTAAGCTAAGTTCAGCTGTGGGGGCCATCTTGATCGAAGGGCCGAACCGCCGGACACATTTTTGGAAGAGAACCATCCAATGACTATTTCATCAAAATTTTGTTCTTATTGAGCAAATGGTTTCAGACAAGAAGATTTTTATGGGAATTTCCCATAGGGTCCTATGTTAAATTAAGTTCGGCTGTGGTGGCCATCTTGGTCGGTGTTCTGAAATGCCGGACACAATTTTGGAAGAGGATCACCCAAGAATCATTTCAGCAAAGTTTGGTTGAGATTGGCTCAGTAGTTTCAGAGGAGAAGATTTTTTTTTAATTTCATCCCCCCTTTTTTCTAATTTGCATAATCGGTCAAAATAGGCAAAAGTTCAAAGTTCATAAAAAATCCCATAATATATGTTAAAAAGCTCATCATTATGCTTATACAGTTCAAATTTGGGCACTTTCTGGCTTAAAATAGAGCAGTTTTGGCCATTTGAAGAAATTTCTATTTTTAGTAATGGTGGCCATCTTGGATACAGTACGGCGCTGATGGACATAATTTTGAAAGGGGACCACCCAAGGATCATTTCAGCAAAGTTTGGTTGAGATTGGCTCAGTAGTTTCAGAGGAGAAGATTTTTTTTTAATTTCATCCTCCCTTTTTTCTATTTTTAGCTTGGTGGCCATCTTGGTTGGAAGTCGGGATCACCGGACACAACTTTGGAAGGGGGCCATCCAAGGATCATTCCACAAAAGTTTGGTTGCAATTGGCCCAGTGGTTTCTGAGGAGAAGATTTTTATGTGAATTTCCCATAGGGTCCTATGTTAAGCTAAGTTCGGCTGTGGGGGCCATCTTGATCGAAGGGCCGAACCGCTGGACTCATTTTTGGAAGAGAACCATCCAATGACTATTTCATCAAAATTTTGTTCTTATTGAGCAACTGGTTTCAGACAAGAAGACTTTTATGGGAATTTCCCATAGGGTCCTATGTTAAATTAAGTTCGGCTGTGGCGACCATCTTGGTCGGTGTTCTGAAATGCCGGACACAATTTTGGAAGAGGACCACCCAAGAATCATTTCAGCAAAGTTTGGTTGAGATTGGCTCAGTAGTTTCAGAGGAGAAGATTTTTTTTAAATTTCATCCCCCTTTTTTTTCTAATCTGCAAAAGTTCAAAGTTCATAAAAAATCCCGTAATATATGTTAAAAAGCTCATCATTATGCTTATACAGTTCAAATTTGGGCACTTTCTGGCTTTTTACTTCAAAATTGCAGGGCATGTAGATCTTGACATGCTGCACATGTTTGCTGTTTAAACTTAACGTCTATCTCCTATAGTTTTTGAAATAAAAAACGAAAAGTATTAAAAGGATTAAAATTTGAAAATTTGATGAAAAAAGGGCAATAAGTGAATAACTCCAAGATAGGTAATCAGATTTTCTTCAAAATTTCAGGGTAGTTAGATCTTGCTGTGCTGATCATTTTTCAGATTTCCGATATTATTAACGGTTTTTGAGTTATTACCAAAAACGAGCAATTTTACCATATGTTCTATTTTTAGTAACAGTGGCCATGTTTGTTGGACGAATGGAACCAAATGAAGAAGTTTTTATAGAGGATCTTATATAGATGCTTCCTGCCAAGTTTGTCTCCATTTGGCCAAGCAGTTTCAGAGGAGAAGATTTTTTTAACATTATCCAATCAGAAACAAGAATTGCCCTTGGCGGCCATATTTATTGGCGGAATGGGACGAAATGAAGAAACTTTATAGAGGACCTTATATAGATTATTTCTGTCAAGTTTGGTTCCATTTGGTCCAGTTGTTTCAGAGGAGTAGATTAAAATATGAAAAGTTAACGGACGGACAACGGACGCCAAGGGATGGCAATACCTTACATGACCCTTTGGGTCAGGTGAGCTAAAAAAGTGATGACAACTAAATATTTGGACAAATTTCAAAGTCCAAGGGCCATAACTCGGCCAAAGATGATTGGACCGGAACGAAATGTAAACTTGATCTGTAACTTATCATTATACACACACATACCAAATATCAAGTCAATATCTCAAAACTGTTTTATTTCGGAATTACGGACATGGGTAACACTATATGTCCCGGCCACTTAGTGGCGGGGACATAAAAAAACTAGGGATTCTCAAAAGCATGTAAATGCTCACCAGGTTTTACATTTGATTTCTAAATTTTATAGAAAAAAGGCTACACAGAGCAAAGAATGATATGACCACAACATGTTGACAAGGGAAACTGAACAAGTGTATCAAATTTAAAGCAAGTGTGGACACAGTATTTTGCTTGACACAATAAATTGCTAGACAGAATAACACGTTGGACACATTAATATGCTGGAAACAATAATTTGTTGGACCCATTGTATTTTGGATGCTTCTCTTGTTTTACTATTTCAAATATGCCAAATTTCAGATTTTGGGAACCCTTTTCAATATAAAATAGTATTTTTTTTTTTTTTTATAGTACTTCAATAACCCATTAAGATGATCAATTCGTCAAAATTGCATTAAAACTGGATGAAAAATAAGAAAGCTCCAATTTTTGCATTTGGCTTTTGTTGGCCCCTTTCAGTTGAGTTTATCTCTGAAACCATAAGAGATGGAGGAAATCTGTCAACAAACTACCGGAAGCTCTCAGTGAAATCAATACCTGATCAAAATTTAATGAAAAATAAAAACCTTATATACTTTCCAAATATATAAAAAATTGCTGACCATCAATATCTAAAATTTCTTTTCATAGTTAATTATAACAACAGAATAACTACCCGTCTATCCCTATTGCTGATCTCCTTCCCTGTCTTTTTAAGTTCAACGTCTTCTGGTACTTGTTCTTCTTCTGATTTCTCTCCATCAACTTCCTTTGATGCTGCATTAACTTTAGCATTTAGCCATTTTATAAACTTTTGGTTCCTGTCCAAAACAATTATATATTTCAGCCATTTTATAAACTTGCTATATTCTGTATATATATAGGGAGTGGATGTGGTCGAGGGCACTGGACGTAATGCTAAGTGAATGGTGCTGCAGTGTATCAATGGTGTGGGTTCAAATCCCGTCGAGGGGAGAACAAAAATTTGACAGCTCTAAAATCTAATTCTAACACTGTTTGGTTTAATTTTTAGACGTATATATATATATATCCAACATAACTATATTTTACAGCTACATATGTATTTTATAATCCAACAAAATATATCTTTTAGACATTGTCACCTTTAGATTTAAATATGGCAGTTTGACGATGCACAACATCAATATAGCTGAACAAGTAAGAAATAAAGTGCTTTATCTACACAGAATGGCATTCCTTCAACATATTATTTAAGAGATAATTCATGGTAGCCATACTGTGTTGTGAATTTTAACATAGGTTAGTGGATATTAGTATTTTACTAAATTTACTAATATTCTGCTATCTTATTGATGGAATAGTGTAATAATAATATTGTGTTTGCATGTTTTAACTGCACATCGCATATATATTAATTTTTTGATATGTTGATTATTTTCAGTGAATACTGAACTTGAAGTTTAAAATGTTGAAAACAGTGTAAATAATCTTATTTTGTGATTTCATCACCTGGTTTAAATGTGTGCATCACAGATGTGCTAATGAGATTTTGAAATTAAATAAATCACTCGTTAATTTACAAAGAAAAACGTCATCTTCTTCTTCCTTTAATTTGCAAACCACCTCTGGTGTATTATCCCATATGACTATATACACATGCCCAATGTCAGGGATCGTGCTGTCGGTCGCCAATGTCGCAATTTGCGATTTTTTTTTCTTGACTGGCGAATGAAATCGGCTTCTGGCAATTTTTTGGGCACCTAGATTTCCTTGTGTAAATTTATAGATAATCACTGTGTACCGTAACTAAAATTTGATGAAAAAAGGGCAATAACTCCGAAATGGGCAATCAGATTTACTTCAAAATTGCAGGGTAGGTAGATCTTGATGTGCTGATCATTTTTACCCCATGTCAGATTTTTGATATTATTAACGGTTTTTGAGTTATTACCCAAAACCTGCAATTTTACCATATGTTCTATTTTTAGTAACAGCGGCCATGTTGGTTAGTGCACAGCATCACCGGACACAATTTTGAAACTAGACACCCTAGTGATGATTCAGACCAAGTTTGGTTTCCATTGGTTTAGTACTTTCAGAGGAGAAGATTTTTGAAAAAGTTTACGACGTACGACGACGACGGACGCCAAGTGATGGCAATAGCTCACCTGACCCTTTGGGTCAGGTGAGCTAAAAATGGCGCGATCAACAGGAGTTCGCAATGTAATCCACCGATACTTTTAACCAAACGAACTTTTGCTATTTTTATTCTCATTTCTGTGAAATGTAATCTTAGTTCTCATATTTAATACATGTATGGTCATTTTTTATATGCGAAGGTTGGCCATTGAAATGCACTGCACGAGGACGCATAAGTTTTATATCGATCAGCATCCGGGTAACAATTACGTTCTATTTATAGAACTTTTTATAAACAGACACGTGTCTGCAATTAAAAAAATAACCAGTCAGTATTTTTATTCCAATTGTTGCAATTTGATTATGAGATCTGATAAATAATTATTTATTTCACAACTTGCTTCAGTTTGTGATGTTTGTTCTATTCATTACCTACATTTTATACAAAGTATCTAGAAGTTGGACATATTTTTTTCTGCTGAAGACTACACAGATATGAGTTATTACAATTGTTGTGGTATTAGACCAAAGCACAGTAACATTTCAAAAGGGTGGGGGAGGGGGTTATTACAATTTGTGTGGTATTAGATCAAAGCACAGTAATATTTTAAAAAAAAAGGGGGGGGGGGGGCTGTATTACAATTTGTGTGGTATTAGATCAAAATCATGGCAATGTTATGTTTTATCAGTTGGTTTCTAATTTGCAGAGTGTGTTCCCATCCTAGGAGGTTTTCATAGCTTTTCAATCTCCATTACTAACTAATAAAGCAAAGTATCTGATTATAAGATTAAGCTCATTAAAAAATCTGTTCTGCAAAAGTGACCAATGGTCTCAAATTCTGGCTGAATCCCTGATAATCCGTAAAATACAGTATATTGTAATAAATTATATAAATCTTTTTGTTTTTGATGATGAAATCGAAATGAAAAACAGAAGTACAATACAGACATTAACATTTGTACAAACAAATCTGGACCATTTCTACGGGTAACAGAACATGAAACTGGTAGTGGTACATGCAATCATCCAGTTTCGGTTTGAAAAAATTGGCTCCTTGTAAAATTTTAGCTGGCTCCTAAACTGGCTCCTGACTTTCAAAACTGGCACCTGGCGATTTTTCTGGTTCCTACTTTTTGGGAGCCAGAGCAGCCCCTGGATGTAAACATATTTCCAACAAACTATTTACAAAATGCATAAAACCGGCATATCTAATATATGGCAACTGTGAGTCTGTAGGCTGTCTGAATCCTTCCAAGGTGGAGGTAGTTACGACAGCAGTTGGTAATTCGTTCCTTACACGGATTGCTGATGGAAAAAATGATTGTTACATATATATATTAGAATATAAACTATACAATACAAGTGTGGATATAATAATCAAATTGTCACCAAATGTTTGAAGATAGAATACACAGATAAACTTAGGATGTAACAGACAACAAAGACATATGTTGGTAGAAAAGTCATGGTATGAGATAGGTACAGTCATGGTATGAGATAGGTACAGTCATGGTATAAGATAGGTACAGTCATGGTATGAGATAGGTACAGTCATGGTATAAGATAGGTACAGTCATGGTATAATATAGGTACAGTCATGGTATGAGACAGGTACAGTCATGGTATAAGATAGGTACAGTCATGGTATGAGATAGGTACAGTCATGGTATGAGATAGGTACAGTCATGGTATAAGATAGGTACAGTCATGGTATGAGATAGGTACAGTCATGGTATAAGATAGGTACAGTCATGGTATAAGATAGGTACAGTCATGGTATGAGATAGGTAGTCATGGTATGAGATAGGTACAGTCATGGTATAAGATAGGTACAGTCATGGTATAAGATAGGTAGTCATGGTATGAGATAGGTACAGTCATGGTATAAGATAGGTAGTCATGGTATGAGATAGGTACAGTCATGGTATGAGATAGGTAGTCATGGTATAAGATAGGTACAGTCATGGTATAAGATATATAGGGTCTAACACCGGGAGAGGTGCAAGATAGTAAAATCTGTGACACCCGAGGGTAAGATTTAAATCCGTATCGGACGAGGCTTGTCCGAGTCCAATACGATTTAAATCTTACCTGAGGGTGTCACAGATTTTACTATCTTGCACCTTTTACGGTGTTTGACTCTTTTTCTCACCCCTTTCTACCGTGTCAATGTTTGTTTACTTGTTGTGTAGTTTGGTGCATTAATTTGCGAACCATATCACAGCCACAGGACCAAAATGCCACGTAATAAAATAAAACATGATGTTCATTTTACAACTTTAAAGAGGTTCAAAATAATAAAGTTAACAAACTTGTGATAGATTCTACAATAACAAAATCTTGCACCTTTTATGATGTTTGCCTCTTTTTCTCATCTCTATCAATATTTGTTTACGTTGAGAAAATATAGAGTACTCTCCCTTGTTAGGTAACTAACGTAAATAAAAACAATTACCTCCCTTTGACCAACGTCAAATAATTTTTTTTACAGGCATTTATCGCTGTTGTAGTAGCATTTATAATATATTTATTTTATTGTGAAATACATTTAAAATACTGTCAAGACGCTATAAATCGACAATTTAATTCAACAATGGAAAACAATTTTGCGGGAAAAACAGCGTGTAGCTTGTCTTACCATGGAGCCGGGGTAAGATAGAAAAATCTTTTTCACCTAAACTAACGGAGTACTTTATCCAAGGGGTGAGAAAGGTACAGTCATGGTATGAGATAGGTACAGTCATGGTATGAGATAGGTACAGTCATGGTATGAGATAGGTACAGTCATGGTATAAGATAGGTACAGTCATGGTATGAGATAGGTACAGTCATGGTATGAGATAGGTACAGTCATGGTATGAGATAGGTACAAAATGATTAACTTACATTCCCATAGTGGTGTAACATATTCCTCCTGCTATAATAACCACAATATAGTACCACTGATAGAAAGGCCATGATTTCTGTATTTTATGACCAAAGTTAGAATATCCTTTAGCTTTCTCTGCTGTCTCTGGTCTGGTCTGACTATAACTACGTGGCTGTTGAAGAAGTGTGTTCTTCCTACTCAGAATATTAATAAGTTTATCTCTTGTGTAGTATACTGTTGATCCATGTGTTTGTTGTTCAATACCATATCTATCAGTCAAAATCTTCACTCTACTCAATCTTCCTGCAATTCTAAACATCTTCTGAAATTATATAAATCTTTTCTTTCTATATAAAGCTTCTTATTTGTTAAAGTTTAATTAAATAATTCTAAAGTTTTATTTCAAGGTTCAATATTTTGATCACTGAATATGGCCTGTGAATGTTACCTGTTATATAGAGTTGATACATTTATTGTGTAATACAAACCTTTATTATCATGTTAATGTAGCTGTGTGTAGCAAGGATTATAGGTGTACTACCACTAAACATGGGTACCAGTCGAAAAGAACGTATGGGAAAGTAGTACGTAAACACAAAATGGATTCCTACATTGTTGGATAAAAAATAAACCCTATTAGATACTGCAAAATACTGAATGTCAGCAGAAACCTACATATTTTAGGATAATTTTATGCCAATATTTGATGTCCTTGTGGTTTTAAATAAAAAATTGATTGCATTGGAAAGAAACCACCTGAATTTGTGTTAAATCGAAAGTGAAAGTAGGATTTTTGACGGTAGACATCTTCAGACTGTCTGTTTTTTCTTATATGCCATTAAATGTATGTTGATTTTCGGAATTAAGCTTCCAATTAGGTATCCCTTCCATGAGATATGAGTGTCTCTTAGATTAAACTTAAGATGAATCCTGTATGAAAACTCATTTTTTTTTATTTAACATAGAAGGCTATGGAGAATTCTTTAGTGGTATTACACCTTTTAGGCAAAAAACAAGAAACTTAATTTTGATGGTACCATGCTCAAATTGGCTTTGGACAGTCACAACAGACCCAGTTTGACATTTTCCACACCAAAATGCTACAAAATACTTCAAGGTGTCATGTTACAGCTTCAATATGAATATTATGCAATATTTTGGAAAATATCCCCCATGCACAGAGGGTATTGAAATATAATTTTATGCTTATTTATGACTTTACAATTATTGAGACTGGTAGAGTTAATGTGTTTTTGTAGTAAAAGGGCAGATGATGTTGAAAAAGATTGCTAAAATTAAGAATTTTAGCAATTTCATGTTGCGGCATTCAGTCGACTTCAAATACGGTATATGGTGATATAGTTTTTGAAAATTTTATAATTCTACTTATTTTTCCTCATAAATTTTGGTAGTTATAGTTGGAACACATGTAAAATGTACATGTTATGAAAAAATATAAGGCTATAGAAATCAGCTTTATTTCAGAATAATGTACTTAAAACCAGGTAATTTTAGTGATCCCAGGAAAATTGCATTTGTCACTGGACATTTACTGTTAAATTTTCAAATTGTCAATGTGGATTTTATATTTTAGAGTATAAATTGACTGTAAATGTACATTTGTGCATCCGGCTAACTTGAAACATAACAAAAGTTGTCAAGAAACATTCATTTATTCAGTTTTGAAGAAAATTACAGTTGCAGGTCACAAGAAATAACAGAAAGCTGAAAATCAACAATCATAATTTTACAAATTTTGGGCAGTTTGAAGTAATTTTTGCTTAATATCTAGGTACGGTACTAGGTCTTATTTAATGTCTTGCAATGCATAATTAATGGGAACATAGCATGAATTAACATAATTTAGTATATTGTGAGATCATTTCTATGAGGCAAAAAAAAGGGGGGCATGCTTAAAATAATTTTTTTCATATTAATTAGATGTTAAATTTACAAATGAAGTATATATACATGTCATAAGTTGCTTATTGTGTTGAAAATCAGCTTTATACTTGTAATATATTGAGATAAAAAGCCATTGTCCTATTATTTCACAATCTGAACTCAACAGCTGAAAAATCAGATTTTTTCATTAAAAGCTTCATGGAGGTACCTTTGTATATGGACATTAATCCTTTCAAATATTGGACTGCCATATACCTGATATAGTTTTTTTGACTGGATATTGATATAGGAATATAAATAAGGCAAAGAAAAGGTTAGATAAGCGAGTTTTTATTGCTCTTAGGTGTACTACCACTAAACATGGGTACCAGTCGAAAAGAACGTATGGGAAAGTAGTACGTAAACACAAAATGGATTCCTACATTGTTGGATAAAAAATACTGAACTCTAGAACTACACCACATGATCAAAAATCGTGACGTATTTTATATAGTCTGTTTCGTAGTTCGAGATGTCGATGTCAGGATACAAGTAATAAAATAATCTGACATCTACATCTCGAACTACGAAACAGACTATACAAAATACATCACGATTTTTGATCACGTGGTGTAGTTCTAGAGTTCAGTAAAATGGCGGACAGTTCGAAGTGAAGTTTGGATTATTTTCTCTGATATACGCAGTAAAAGGTAAGGAAATATCAATATTTTTTCAGATTTGAACTAGAAAATATGTCTATATATGAAATCTTACCTGCACTTGATCTGACACTATCCGTCCATGCCAAAATATCCATCGAAATGCACCGGGGACTCAAATTTACCCCAAATTTTAAATTTCCAGAATACCTTTGATAGGGCTTGAAACGAGATTAGGATGAAGACACAGACAAAAAAAATTTCGGAATCCTAATCTCAACGAGATTAGCATAGGAATAGAAACAGGCACCAGGGTTTGAAATTAGCAGTCGCCCACTCGCCATTTGCGAGTAAATTTCAGTGTGGACCCTTAAAAATCTCATCTCAGTCGTCCACTTGGCGAGTGAAAGTTAGAAAAAATAAAAGAGTGTAAATCTAGATGTAATAATTCCTATTCACCAAGATCGAAATCCGAAAAATATTGACATTTCCATCGATCGATTTTAAGCCCCGATTTTTTGTTTTGATATTAAACTAACCGCTTATATTACGCTTCGCTCTATGAACTTTGAGTAACGAAGTGTAGTAGCCCGGGAACCAGCTTATTTTGATGTATGCGAATCTTATCTCCAGTTAAGGAGAATTACGGCTGTTCTATTTAACACCTCTGTATAAGGATGTCAATTTTTGCATTAATTTTGCGTCATTTAAGGATTGAAATAAAGAATTTAGTTGTTGTTGTAAAGGGATTTAGGTAACAAATAATTCTTTTAACAACGATGATTTCTCTGTTGTCTTTATATTGCACAAACCATGCCGTTTTCTGTTGAGTCATATAACGGAATTTTATAGTAGTTTAGTACACTTTTCCCCGACTTCGATTTTTAATTTTTACATGTTCGTTCAAAATATCCGGTTGGCGAAATGTTTCGCCAAGCCGATTTAAGTCAGTTCTTTTTGGGAACACTGGGCCTCTTAAAAGGCAAAATGAACAGAGAACACAATATTTTAGAGATTACGAAAAAAGTTCAAACGCTCTAGACAATTTTTAAAAGAATGGAAACAAACCGTCCATGGTTACTTGATACTGAAACCGGCATGGTTTGTTCATATTGCAAAGAACAAAAAAAGGAAAATTCATTTACTACAGGATATACAAACTACAAACATCCACACCATATGTCAAGCTCTAAATTGCCCCGAAATTTGATTTCAAATATAAATTTCTGAAGTCATAGTGTATTGGTGCATGTAAAATAAGTTTATTTTGAGGGAAATGTTTAGAAATTTTTTATCTTCTGTATTAAATTATAGTTTCTGAATGGCCAATTTTGCTGCCAGGAAATGGCCAGAATGCAGGATTTTACACCATTAATCCCAGGGCTTCCGGGGGCCTTCAGCGGACCCCCTGCCGTAGGAATGCTAGACACTTCGGCACCGGGATACTTCGGCACCTGTGTGAGACATTTCGGCACCCAGACAATTCGGCACTTGTGTTTTTTTCTTTGATTTTACGTACAAAACTTCCAATAGCCTTGATTCCGATGTTTTGATATCTGTTTTCTAGATTTCACAAGATTTACTCGTAACTGAATATGAAAACCCATTATAAATTGTTATTATTTTAACAATTTTTTAATTAGTAATTTTTGGTAATAATGACGGAAATAATTTCGCCCATACTTTTTTCCAAAATAAATCATTATAAAAAAAATATTTTGTGATTCAAATCCTTGTTCAAATGTTTAATGTCTTCTCGCGATTCGTTTTTGTTCGAATATTTTGTTTTTGTTTTATTATATTTTTAATAATCTATTTATTAAAATTACGTCTACATACGTTAATTTTCTAATATTTTTCTGTCATGATGTAAACAAAAAAAAACATGCTACAGTGTATATGGCACCTGATAGACAAATTAATTAATTAATTATTTACTCAAATCATCACAATGTGTCGTTTTATCGTATGTATCGTATATATCCATAGATACACATCATTCTTAACTGAGGCCGCATTAACCAATGCCGTATCAACTAAGGCCGCATTTGTTTAAGGCCAGATTATTTTAAGGCCGGATCATCTCGAAAGCAAACAATCACCAATGCAAACACAAGCTGTAAACATTTGATGATTGCTTTTGATCTTAATTAAGTTAATAATGGCTTCTTTTAAAGAATATTTAAATAAATTATGTTTTGATTGCATTTAAACGATCATTGATGTTTTTTTTAAATTTTCGTTCATTTTATTTTAAAAAAGGTTTGACACTTTTTTTCAACGGTACCGAAATGTCTTTTTCAATGGGTGCCGAACTGTCTTGTTTCCCTGCCGTAGGGCACCTCGCAATACGCGCCTGATGGGCCCCTAACAAATTGTGTGGGCTACCAACATTAATTTGGTACAGGCCCACTTGGCCCCTAAAATATTACCTTAGCTTCAAACCCTGAGACACAGGGTTGCAACTTTTTATCCACTGCCCATTCCTTGTTCGTTTCACTACATTCGTTCGTGAAACTTCATTGTATTTTTTTCATATTTTGCACTACATTCAGCTTGTTCAGTGATAAAATTTCTCCTGCGGTTGACCGTTGACGTTGTAGAAAAAATGTTGACGTTGTTGTCACTTGTTGACGGATTATTTTCAATTTAAAACACCCTTAAGTGATCTATCACTTGTTTGAAAGTATATTTAAAAATAAATAACTACCTTTTTTGTATCTCTGTATGATAGAAAGATATCTAAGAATCTTCTTTACCAAAAATTGATGCCTAAAAATGATCTACTGCGAAGATTAGCGAAAATTATTTAGAACAAATTCAGACAACTCCATTTTGCAAAATTTGACAGATCTGAGTAGTTTGATATCTCCATTATTCTACGAAAAATTCCCTTTTTTCAAACGTTTTAATGATTCATTTTTATTGACAATTCCGCACGTATCTCGCGAGATGTCACGAACCAATCAATTGCTAATAATACTTATTCCCGCCATTTGCTATTTTAGCGGGAGATGAACAATAAAGCTGAATGAGCCAATGTGAAAAGAAGGAATATAACGAAGCAGATAAATTGTGAACCAAAAGACTAATTTCGATATTTTGTTATAAAGAGCAACTTTACAAATAAGTTGTAACTATTTACAGACATTTGTATACTTGTTATTTTCATTCTTGTCAAAATGTTTGAAGCTAGATTGGTTCAGGGTTCGATGTTGAAAAAAGTGCTGGAAGCCGTCAAAGATTTATTGAATGAAGCCATTTTCGACTGTAGCAGTACAGGAATAGCACTTCAGGCTATGGACAGTTCTCATGTCAGCTTAGTTTCTTTAAATATGAGAAGTGATGGATTTGAAACGTATAGATGCGACAGAAATTTATCGATGGGAATGAATTTGGCAACGTAAGTATAACTATAAGTATAGTAACAACAATTTATTAAAGGTTATCTATATCACAAAAAAAGTTTATTGTTTTAAATTTGAATATATAAAAAAACAAATTTGTCAAATGAATATAAAAAAAAAACTACATATTTTACATGGAGGTACTTTGTACAAAATGTATTGTACTAGGGTACCTGATTAATCAATGCAATTTATTAACTGAATATTGTTTCTTTTTCTTTTTTTTATTTATACATTGTGAAGCAGAATATGAACATTTTACAGATAACATGTTTCATTCAAATACATATAGGGTCCCTACATTTAAATATCAATAAAATTATAATTTTCCAATGTACAAATGAAAAAAAATATACATAGGTGCCGATTTGACCGGTACCGGGTCGTTTCGCCCCGATTTATTAATAAATCCCAAACATTAACAATCCTTTTTAAATTATGAACAAATAAAAACCACTCATATAAACATAATGAGCAAATAAACAATCAAAATATAGACAATTCTGAATGTTTTGGTGTAAAATTGGTTAAAATTTATCCAGAAATGACTTCACAATAATTTTTTGAAAAAATATGGTTTTGGTTGATTATATAGGGATTTTTTTTACATGTTGCAATACTTTTGGCCACATATTATTTTAGATACATGTACACATTATACATTTAATATATTTTGTAAAAAAAACAACTTGCACCTATAAGATCTACGCTACCGAAAGCGTCTCCAAACAGTGAAACGCCACCTAGTAAACGTCAGCGAAACGCTTGTAAGGTTTGTTCATGGGTACTTTATTTTTATCTTCCTCATAATTAACATGCTTTCTTGACGTGTTTAATATTATGTATTGCTTCACTCTTTGTTTGACATCTGATTAAATTTATACTATTTTAACATTTGATGCGTAATTCATTAAAAAAGAGGTTATTTGCGCACTTGTACAGCATCTTAGTCATTTCATGCACTTTTTTGAGTTGGTAATCTTTGACAAAATTAGACCAAAATGAATGAATTATTATTTTTTTGTATACAACTAATAAATAAATAATTAAAGTAGACCAAAATGAATGAATTATTATTTTTTTTTGCATACAACTAATAAATAAATAATTAACAAAAAATTGTCGAAAAAGACTTCATCTAATATAATATAATAGCGATTAAGTGGGACGAACAGGTCATCGGGGCGAAACGACCCGGATTCATTTGACCAAGTGCCATTTAACTTGGGACCGAAATGACGAAGTGCGAAGCGAAACGGAATAATTCAAAATGAAATAAAACCTATTTTAACGAAACAATTTCTTGGGGAAATAGAAGACAAAAGTTAGACGAAAAAAATAGAGAAAGTTTCATTTAAGCCGGTGTAGAAAAAGATAGTAGAAAAGTTCATTGTTTATCAGGTTATATTAAAAAAAAAAATCTTTCTTCATCTAGCAATGACGAACTGATTGATTCATTGATTGTTGACTGCTAAATGCCATATCAGTGATATTCCAGCTATACTGTGCCGAATGACAAAATGACTTGCGTGGGAGGGATATTACCTATATACATGGTGATGTTCTGACAATCGGGGTCCTATGATGTGTTTGGTATGGGGTAATCTTTTTGTCACAAATGGCTGAAAAGGGGTATATGTTTTTGCTTGGATTATTCTTCAAAAATTGGGGCTTAAAGAGGCTTTAGTTAGAAAAGTCTTCAGATTGGGTCTAAAATTGGCAACAGGATCCGTATGTACAGGGGCCCTGGAAGACCCCCCACCATTTTGTAAGGTAGGCCGGGTACTGTTACTTGAGAATGCTTATTAGTGTCACTTCGAAATAATTGCAAAATTACCGTTGTTTAATTATTCAATTATTTATTATATGTATTTTTTTCATTGTTTTCTTAGTTTACCCCTTGCTAACGATGAGATAAACAACATATATTCATATTCATATATGCAACAAATTATGGCTTCTATTGTTATAAGAAAGACTTGAGATAAAAAGACATTTTAAATTGGTGACCAATCTGGCAAAATTTAACTGGTATACTGATCTTGCAAAACTACATGTTAAATTTCTTATTTAAGACTTGGGGACCGGCCATTTAACTTGAACTTGAAGAGGGGAGGGGACATGCACATAGGAAGGGAGTGCGAGTGCCACCTCTCCCTTAATTTTGACAAGAAGTAAAAAAGAATCGAGTTCAGACACAATAATTTTACGTCTGTATGACCTGAAAACTTCACAAGCGTGAAACGCAATATTTGTTTCTAACATATACCCTGCCAAATAACAACAACAAAATTTACTTTTGATTAATTACTTTTTTCTTCCAAGCTTCAGAAGGGTACCTGTAAAATGCGAAATGAAGTTTACCGAAACGTTTCGGTTTCGTTTCGCATTTTACAGGTACCCACAATACTAGCCTATTATTCAATTCAATATTTTAATGGAAATAGCACAGTATTACTATTGACGTGATCCAATTAGCATTAAAAGTACATCACAAGATAACATTACCTACAGATTCAAGAATCGAACAATTTAATCCTTTTACATACAGACATCTTCATGCATTCAAAGATGCGTACAAGTACTCATTCTTTCCGAACACAATCAATTACTACCTCAAAATATAGTTCTATGCCCAACAGTCAACACGTTTAGAGAACAGCTAACACCAACTGTTCTCAGCCATCTACAATTGCAAATCTAAATAAAAATGAAGTTGTAAATAGTTTTAACCAGAAAATTTATTTCTGTTGGGCACTAGTACTACTTGTAGATATGTTATAAATTGACAGAATATATTGTTATTTCTTTATGAATTTTATCCCACGCATGCGCAACAGCTAGTGATCATTCGGTGGATGGATAGCTGCATACCAAAAGAAGAACAGATATTTAGTTATAACATAATTGTTAAAAGTATTAATACATTGTATATAAATATATATTAATAGGAAAAGAAAGAAATATAAAACGGTATATATAGAATTGGTAAAGTCGCCTTCTACAGAAGTCATGGTTTTTGTGGAAATTTGTAATTTTATGGGTTTTTTTTTTTTTGCTATGCTGTTGGATTTTTGTAATATTCGGGGGCCATCATGGTCTTGATCGTGTGGTGCCTATCGCCACTAAGATGAGTTAGAATTCAGGCATATTCCATACTAGTTGCGGAATTGTGTGGTCCTTTGCCAGTTTTCTGATATTTGTGGACCATAGGGCTATGAATTTCACCCTATCAAAAATTTGCGGAACTGCAACCTTGATTTTGTTGCACCTTCAACAGTAATTTTGACAACAAAACGAAGTTGTGTGGATAATTCATTTCGTTACATATTTATCTATCGCTTTCCATATTTACTTAATCATTATTCATTTCTAGCTCATCATAACAAATGTCTCCAGATTAACAAACTTGATCTCTCAAAAGTCATGTGACCTCAAAGCGAGAATACCGCAATGACAAGATGACGAACGGAGTAAATATGGAAAGCGATAGATAAATATGTAGCGAACGAATTATCCACATGACTCCGATCTCACAAAGCGTTTTGTTGTCAAAATGACTGTTGAATGCAGCTAACTCTATACAACATTATGCTATAAAGTTTGTCAGGTTGGTGGTTTCCTCCACCAATAAAATTGACCACGCACTGAAATATTGTTGAAAGTGACGTTGAATTGCAATATTCAAGTAGTGGTTTGAAACAGTCGTGATTTGTAGGAATTATGTTTAATAAATAAACAAATTAAGATGTACAGTGCGGTGCAATGAGGTTTTTTGTTTTGTTTTTTAGAATGTCCAAAATTTTAAAGTGTGCAGGAAATGATGATGTGATAACGATGAAAGCCAGTGATAATGCTGATACAGTAACATTTATGTTTGAATCACAGAGTAAGAAACATTTATTACAAATGTACATTGTGCAAAAATAACAATATTTCAAAAATTTGTCACAATTAAGGCCTAAATTAAAATATTGTTTGTTTGCCATCAGCCGACCGACCCAAAAAAATCTGTGCGACTCTAAATATTTTATCGCTGTCATTTTAAAAAAATATATATATTTCCGAAAGTTTCGTTCCAGGCCATTCCGTGTTTTAGTAAAGTTCTGGTTGTCTGAATTCTCGTAGTCTTTCCATAGTTCGTGCAGCCGTTAATTTTAAATACGAAGGTCAAAAACCTGGCATATGCTTTCAGCTTTCGCTATGAAAATTGCCCAAGTGATACATACACAAAGAACACGTGCAATATAGCCCAAAAAATGAAAGGTTGATAAATCTAAAACAGAATCGTGCACGGATGTCTATTTAGCTTCATGCATGCTGAGTACATGTATATTCATACTGTAAACAATTTTTTAATTTAGGCCTAAGCTACCGCTGATAATGCAGGATCTGAAATGAATTTTAGGTTACCGTTATGAGCCGGTTTGACTGTACTTTAAACAGTAAGAGATCATTAGTTTATTTCACTATCTATACTTACCTGCATCAACTTTTTGCAATGTTCTTGGGTCGTCTTCAGCATTTGCCTGAATTCAAATTTCCCGCCTCAACAACCCATCGGTTACCTCCCTTAAAATACAAGCCTCGTTTTCAGTTTTTTTTTCCGGGCAGCCATGCTATGTCTTCAGCAAAATGGTCCTGATATTTTGGACTATATTAAATGATTTTTAGTTGAGAAAATACGTTTTTTTTCTGAAGCAGAAACCTTTATTTACCCTTTTTATCGTTTATTTTATTTGGAGTACGTGATGTCAGCGGATTTCAAACTTTGTATAAAGTGTGATAAATTGGTTAATATTTTGGATGATCACGATGATTGTTACCGTCATCGTGTTTGTAATAGTGAATTTCCGTGCGAGATTTGTAAATCTTGGACATCGGAAAAACGTCAGTCGGTGGAACGTATGATTGACAAAGCTCGCTTGGCGGCTACCAAGAAACAGTCGAGATTGACTGATGTTGAGACTTGTCCTTAAAGTTCAACTTCAAGTCCTCTTACGGGGACACGACAATTTGTTGCTTCAAGCCTTCTTACGAGGGCCGACAACCAAAACAATCAAAGTCTTCTTACGGGGACAGTAACCATCCAAAGTCCTCTTGTGGGGACAGGGACCTTCCAAAGTAACTCCCCTGTAGGGGTTGGCAGTGTCCATGATATTCACGCATCTAATATCGACATTAATGCTCGGGCACGAACTGAAATGTCGTCTAATCCATTTATGTGGATGTTTAATATGCCAAATCAACAAGACTTGGAAAGATTTTGTAGACAAGAGAGTTCAAGAGGCCCTATATATGAAATCTTGCCTGTGCTTGATCTGACACAAATCTGTCCATGACAAAATATGCATCCAGAATACCTTTGATAGTGCTTGTGATGAGATTAGGTTGGAGATACAGACTAGAAAATGTCTTCGGAAGTCTTAATGTATTGGTTGCCCACATATTTTTGATATTTTTTAAAATGAATGCAAATCCTTGAGGTTATTCTTCTATCAGTCCTTCACGGCACATTGCCCTGTATGCTCCAGTTTCACAAGACTATTCATCAGAATAATCAGGTTTTCACAACCTCCACTTTTCAGAAATGCCAGTTGCAAAACATTTAAATGACAGATTAGAATAAAACAAAAATGGCGATATTGATATATTTTAACAGACAATTGGCCAGTTGCCTTTGGCGATCGTGCTACCGTCCATTGCTGGCACTCTTAATGCCCAAGAGGAAAAAAACAACACAAGTACAAACCAAAAATGATTTTTTAATATTAATATTGTATTGTGATTAAAGGATCAAATACTAACATTACAATGATTACATTACAGACAATGAAAAGGTCTCAGATTATGAGATGAAGTTATTAGACATTGATGCAGAACAACTGGGAATTCCAGTAAGTAGTTGTTAACTTGTCAATACCTGAAAATGCACATGGAATTTGCAAATTGAGCCAAATGTGGTCAAATTCATTTGAAAACCTATTTCTCAGAAACCACTCCACCAATTTAAGCTGAACATTGGTAGAATTGTTATCTTTAAAAACTGCATCAGGCAGCTCATGCCTCCATCAAAGATGGCTGGTCTTGCTAAAAATAAAAGATATATTTTTTTTCATTTTTTATTAGAAATAAACAATATCTCAAAAAAGTTACTTAATTTTATTTTTCAAGTGTTTGTTATATGATGTAAATCATTTGCAGATATAATTTCCTTGAAGGCATTGCACTTTATGACTTGTGTGTCTTGTTCAGAGGACGAACATGTGTCGGTTAACTGCATAACAAACTGGAGCCATGCTTCATAGCTTTGGTACTGCAAGATCTCATTCAGTATTGATGGTGCCAGTTTATTTTTATTTGCATAATTGGTGTTATTTTTTAAATAGGGATTACCAAGTCGAAGGTACAATACTGATCATTATGCATGCCAATGGGAGAAATTAATATTTCCACAAGCCATTCGGACTTGTGGTTTGTAAATTTTTACTGGCCACAGGCCATCGAACCACCACTAATTTCGAACACTGCACCTATGCCTGAGGAGGGAGGACCTTAGTTTTATTAACAATTACATTATTTAGAACTACAGTTTGATATTTGATATGGCAGAGCACTTCACATGATTTTCTATTGGAGTAGTTTTTATACCCTCTGCAAACAAAGTTTGGGGAGGTATATAGAAATCACCCTTGTCCGTCCGTCCATGTACCTTGTAAACGCAACTCTTCCTTAAACGGCTTATTGGATTTTTAAGAAACTTTACACTACCTGCAGATGTGCATGAAGGAATACGGTTGCTGTTTTAAAAGGGGAGATAATTCAACTTATACTTTCACGAAAAGGGGGGGAGGGCATGTACCTTGTAAGCGCAACTCCTACTAAACTGCTTATTGATATGAAACTACACAACCTGCAGATGTGCATGAAGGAATACTGTTGCTGTCTAAAATTTAGAAGGGGAGATAATTCAACTTTTACTTTCACGAAAAGGTGGGTCGTGTACCTTGTAAGCGCAACTCCTAAACGGCTTATTGGAGTTTTGTGAAACTTTAGACAGTTGTAGTACACTACCTGCAGATGTGCATGAAGGAATATGGTTGCTGTCCAAAATTTAAAAGGGGATATAATTCAACTTATACTTTCACGAAAAGATGGGTGCATGTACCTTGTAAGTGCAACTCCTACTAAACTGCTTATTGAATTTTTATGAAACTTTACACAACTTGCAGATGTGCATGAAGGAATACCGTTGCTGTCTAAAATTTAGAAGGGGAGATAATTCAACTTGTGTTTATTTTGGAGATGGGATGTTGTCTCTTTGACATAACTCCATATCCATTCATTTTTCATAGGTAACTTACTAATATACCTGTATTCCAAAGTTTGAACATCATAGTATTGCAAGCGGGGGGGGGGGGGGGTATCACTCACAGTTATAGTTTCTGCAAATTTTACGTTGTATCTTTACAGGACACAGAATACAGTTGTGTAGTTAAATTGCCATCAGGTGAATTTCAAAGAATTTGTAGAGATTTGAGTCAATTTGGAGATTCTGTTGTGATATGTTGTACAAAGGAAGGTGTGAAATTTTCAACAAGTGGAGATACAGGCTCTGGTAATTATCGTTTTATTTTTGATTAATTTTTTTGTAGAATACAATAGTGATGTCTATCAATGAATTCAGATTGATCAATTATTTGTATTAAAAAACAGACAGTGCAGGGGAAAGTATTATAAGTCTGTTGTACTTTGCTGTTATCAGATATATATATATATCAGTTTCTGAAACTGGTTTCCGATTTATTTAAGTCTGAATTCTGTATGTAAAGGTATGAAATTTTATTTATATGAGGTACCAGATATCGATGTTGTGGTTTGCAGTTGAACTGAATTATAAATTAGGTAATATGAGTATGCACGACCTATAGTCATAGAGAGGATGGAAGTCCGTGAATATATTAGATCTTAATAAAGAAAAAAGGAACCGTTTGTTTCAAGTGAAATAGTCTGCCGAATTTCTGTGAATAAAGTACGAAAATGAAAAAGATGTTTTGTACCCTCTGTGTAAAATTTCCTGACTTAAAAAGATCTGTCAATAATAATAATCTCAAACTTGTACTTATCAAGAAAATGTCTTTTGCAAATGATTTTATTCTTTTTTAGGCAACATTAAATTGGCACAGAATTCCAGTTCAGACAAAGAGGAGGAGGCTGTCATCATTGAAATGAATCAAGCCGTTTCTCTTACATTTGCACTACGCTACTTAAATTATTTTGCTAAAGCAACCCCATTATCACCTCAAGTTACGCTCTCAATGTCACAGGATGTACCATTGGGTAAGAATCAGTCAAGAAATTTTCAGTTGATTTGTATTTTATTTCATGTTCTATGCTCCTTATTAACATATCGACATATTGTTGATTTGTCTATTTTTAATACTGCTATCAGTTATTTCTAGTCGAGATTGTCGGGCAGTATGCTTATTGAATCTGCTAGTTGATTGTAGATTGTTTTAAAAACATTTTTCCTTTTTAAGTTGAACCTTAAAATTAAAAATTGCTAAAGGTTCATAATAAGTGAATATTATTTAAAAAAAACTCCAAATCAAAGGCCATTACATGGAATAAGCTGACCAGCAAAGTCATTAGCGGAGAATTCTAAAATGACCATCGTTATTTGATTGCCAATAAAATCTCATTCCTATGAATGCATTGAGACAAAATAAAATACAATGAATACTGTACTCGGAAAACATGAACTTCAACTGTTAATACAGAACAAGTGATTAAAACTGTTCTCGGAAAACATGAACTTCAACTGCTAATACAGAACAAGCGATCAAATGTTTTAATGGTCGAGGACTGACGGTATACACATTTTGACATGTTTCACTTTAGTTATTAGTGAGAGTGTTGTTCAGGTTTTGAGTATGACTTTATACAGGTGTACGGTTGTATATCAGTTTATAATTTCCATTTACATTTATATTATTATTTTTTCAGTTGTTGAATATAAGATTGGAGACATTGGATTTCTCAAGTACTACCTTGCACCAAAGATTGAAGATCAAGATGAATAAACATTGTAATGATAACTCCTACTAAATAACATGTCTGTTTTGTATAAATTATTATATAGATTGTCATGTTTACTTTCTTTGTGCTAGAGGGGCAGTAGTGTAACCTGTCTAAATACAACTTTGAGACCAACAATAGACAGGTTTCCAGGGTATTCAATAAGATTGTATTGAACAAACTGAATTGAAATTTGAAGCGGCTACATGATAAAAGGGGGGAGGATACAGGGGTCTTGCCCCCCTGGAATTTTTTTTTCACTTTCATTCAAAATGGTGCATTCTGAGACATTTTAAGGTAGTTTACAAGTGCATGAAAAAGAAGGTTTCATAGAAATGATTTTTTTTTTTTTTTTTTAGCAAAGCAATTAGACCATTTCAAGATGACTGGAGCTTTTATTTTCTGGCGAGAATGGAGTAGAAAAGTTCATTTTTGTTTGATTGTTCCTGACGTAATTCAGTGGGAAATTTCCCCTTCATCCTATCTTTTCGATGTGTCTTTAAGATTTTTCAATTGAAATGTCTCTTTCATTTAAACGTTTAATCGAACATCAAATGATTATAAGTTAAGCGTAGAATTGACACCAATCAATGATAAATTTGTTTCATTTCCCTAGTATTAGATAACCCCTGACAAATGCATTGCTATCGATCCTGAAATCAGAAATGCATTGTTTTTGTATAATTGTGGATTTTAAAAATCTTTAAGATGAAAGAGTGAATAAATATTGTATATTTCTTTTTATTTAATGGAAAAAAAAATTTAGTTTCTAACAGTCGAAGTGGCGACATCGCCGGGTGCCGGCCCTTATTGAAATTCCTGGGTTTCACTGTATTATGTACCCACTTGTTCAGTTTAATCATGTTTTTCTTGTTTATTGCAATAAAATAAAGGAGTTGGTTTTTTACAGTGGAACCTGTCGGATTGTACAGGATGTTGAAAAACTCGGGTTTTGCTTTTTAGCCAACAGAAATTTGCACAAATTTAACAAGAGAAGAAATTGTGTGTTTGATTATGTAGGATGGTTTAAATAATTGGAACTACAATGTAAAGGGATGTTTATACAATGTAGATGAAAATACATTTAATATTTGATTTATATACAATATATTTAAAACAATTTGATAATATATCGGATTATAGTTGTTGCCATATCCTTTACAAAAGAAGGGAATTTGTTAATGGTAATGATGTACATGGAAGAATGGCAATTTGCTAATGAGGATTGATAAGACGGATTAATTAACTAATTAATCACACTGGGACCATAAAACAGTGCTGGATGTCAGAAGTGACAGGTTTTTGAATACACAAGGTTTTTAAGCAGTGTTAAATTAATACTTGGGGACCATGAAGTTTTGTTGGCTTGCAACAGATTCCACACAACGAGAGATTTAGGATTGAATGCAATGAATGTGTTCATTAAATTGGTTGTGATGTGTTGATTGATATCATATCACAGCCAGCTTTGATGAGCTCAAGTATTTGCTGAACATCTGATGGGTTATAAATAGACCTCTGATTTTATTTCAAAGAGTTGAAGAACTAGTGCTCTAAAGGAACAGTTGATGTAAGATCAGTGGCAGAAAATATTAGAGCACTTGGGATGTGGATGTAAATTCCGATTTTATAGCAAGAACAATAATTACAGGTAGTCCTGCGAGTTTTTCCCCCCCCCCCCCCCCCCCCCGTCACTTGGTGTCTCCCTTCCGTATTGAAAGGGGGAGGTTTGGTGCTTTAAAATCTCATTCAACCCACCATTTCTTTAGAAATGCCTGTACCAAGTGAGGGTCATTACGGTTTTCAGTTTTCCGGTTGTTGACTGATTTTGTCTTTGAGTTTTGACTTTCCCTTTGTAAGATTGTTTGGAGTTCGGTAATTTTATTATTACCATTATTTTCCATTAACTTTTCATAACCACAAAATTTTGCAATTGTGGGTCTGTTGTCCATTGGTAGACACAATAAGTTTTGGTGTGATAATTGTTCTAGTTGACGTATCCGTCTGAAAATTGAACATGATGATCCTTGGCACAAAGTAAAGATTGGGATATTGTAGCTTTGTTGTTTCAATACAAGAGACCCCCAATGTACCAAAAAGAGTATCGCTATGCATGTGGAGCAATGTTTTTTAGCTCACTTTGCCAAAGGTAATGTGAGCTTTTGCCATCACTTGGCGTATGTCGTCAACTTTGACATTTTAATCTTCTCCTCTGAAACCCCTCGGCCATATGAACTGAAGCTTGGTGGGAAGCATCTATGGAAGGTCCTCTATAAAGATTGCTCATTTTGTACAGATCCATTTACAAACATGGCCACCACAGGCAATTCTTGTTTCTGATTGGCCTATTTTTTTTTTTTTATCTTTCTCTAAAACCACTTGGCCAAATGAACTGAAACTTGGAAGGTCCTCTATAAAGAGTGCTAATTTCATCCCGATCCATTAACAAACATGGCCGCCACAGGCAATTCATGTTTATGATTGTATGCTTTCTTTAAAAAAATAATATTTTTTTGTGTGGAAAGGGAAATAACTAATTTAAATATAGATACTATGAATTGAATTGCAGATAAATATGCCTCTAAAACCTCATGGCCAAATGAACTGAAACTTGGTTGGAAGGAAGGTCCTCTAAAGAATGCTCATTTTGTCCCAATCCATTTACAAACATGGCTGCCACAGGCAATTCTTGTTTCTGATTGGCCTATTTTTAAAAATCTTCTCAAACCGCTTAGCCAAATGAACTGAAACTTGGAAGGTCCTCTATAAAGATTGCTAATTTCATCCCGATCCATTAACAAATTTGGCTGCCATAGGCAATTCATGTTTATGATTGTATGCTTTCTTTAAAAAAAATTGTGTGGAAAGGGAGATAACTCTAATTTAAATATAGATACTATGAATTGAATTAGATGAATATGCCTCTAAATCAACTGAAACTTGGTAGGAAGGCACTCTATAAAGATTGCTCATTTCATCCCGATCCGTTAACAAGCATGGCCACCACGGGCGACTCTTGTTTCAGATTGGCCGATTTTAAAAATTCTTCTCTTCTGTAACCGCTTGGCGAAATGGTCCGAAACTTAGTAGGGAGCATCTATGGGAGGTCCTCTATAAAGAATGCTCATTCCGTCCCGATCCATTAACAAATGTTGCCACCACAGGTGATTCTTGTTTCTGATTGGCTTATTTTAAAAATTCTCCTCTGAAACCGCTTGGCCAAATGATCCGAAAATTCGTAGGAAGCATCTGGGCGGTCCTCTATAAAGAGTACTCATTTCGTTCCAATTCCATTAACAAGCATGGCCACCACAGACGATTCTTGTTTCTGATTGGTCTATTTCTAAAAAATCTTCTCTGAAACTACATGGCCAAATGAACCGAAACTTGGTAGGAAGCATCTATGGAAGGTCCTCTATAAAGATTGCTCATTCTGTCCCGATCCATTGACAAACAGCCACTACAGGCGATTCTTGATTCTGATTGGTCTATTTCTAAAAATCTCTGAAGCCGCATGGCCAAATGATCAGAAACTTGGTAGGAAAGTCCTCTTATAAAGATGGCTCATTTTGTCCCAATCTGTTAACAAACATGGCTGACACAGTTTGGCCAAATAGACTGAAACTTGGATTGAAGCATCTATGGGAATTGTTCATTCCGTCGTAGGCAATTGTTCGATTTCTAAAACGGCTTTTCCTCTGAAACCGCTTGACCAAATGATATGAAACTTGGCAAGAAGCATCTATGGAAGGTCCCCTATAGAGATTGCTCATTTCCTTTTGATCCATTAACAAACATGGCTGCCACAGGCAATTCTTGTTTTAGATTGGTCGCTTTCAAAAAATCTTCTCGGAAACTGCTTCGCCAAGACGAACCAAAATTTGGTGGTAGCACCTATGTATAGGAGAATGTTCGAGTAACTCCATTCCTTGAAGATAATGGAGCCGAGGCCCATTGTTTTTAAGGAATGGAGAGCTACGAGGACATTCTCCAACTTAAAATCCACCCATTGTACTTTATTCATTTTATTAATTATTAATCTTGTAACAAAAAAAGTCTGTATAGTATCTAAAGTACAAAGTATTAAATTGTTTGCCCCTTGTGGAACCTTAAAAGTACAAAGAGAACAATAACTCCATTCCTTAAAAATAATGGAAGAGTTTTGACAATAGATTTGCATCACGGGTGGATTTTAAAGGCTATGGAAGGTTCTGTATTAAATTTCCTCAGAGCAGAATGAAAGGCGAACGACAGGCTCGGCACGGAGCCGAGCCTCAAGTTATACGACTACATAAATTTTGCAGTTGTCCATGTGAACAAGTTATAGTTGACAGAATTTTGAATGCTGATTATTGGCACCACAACCAGGTCAATATTGATTTGATATATTGTAATTGTACCCGTTTCCTAAAGTGCAAAAATGGATGTTGCACTGCATTTTAATGAATTTCATAGGAAATTCCCATTTAGAAAAATTCATTTCGTTGTGGGTGAAAACGAGACTTGAATATCGGTAATCTGATACGACGGTATAATCTTTTTACTTGCTGCTGACCACTTGTTTGTTTGATGGTGTTTAACACCACTTGCAACAATATTCGTTATATCGTGGCGGTCTGTTTTATTGGTGGAGAACCCAGAAAAAACCAACAAGTCGCTGACAAACTCGCAAAATGTTGTATACCTTGCCTGATCGAGATTCAAACGTCAATGGTGATACTAGGCACTGATTGCGTATGTTGTTGTAACTCTATACGATCACATCCGTGTTGGTGAGGTTTCCGTTTATTTGAATTGAAATCGCATGAAAATCTGTTAACAGACTTCCTCCATCTTACGATTTCAGAGATGAACACAATTATTGAGGTCCAAATTCAAAAATTTGAGCTTTATTTTTCATCCAATCTTAATATGACCAATAGCTGCCGTTGTGATTTCAAATATCGCTCATGGCGAGGTGTACATCGATACAACTGGGGCAGTCGTGATTGTACGTGTTGGATTTACAACTACCTATGCAATCTGTGCCCATCATCACTTGCATTGCGAGTTCGAATCCCACTGATGTGGGGTGTATTAATACAACATTATGTGATTTAAGTTTGTCAGTGACCTTTGCAGGTCGGTGGTTTCCTCCGCCACGATATAACTGAAATATTGTTGAACACCATAAACCACCACCCCTCATTACATTTTGTGTAATAAGTTTTCAGTGACTTGCAGCAGGTCAGTACACCTCGCCATGAATGGGGTTCAAACTTGATCCAATTGTTGTATTGAGTACACCTTGCAACATTAAAGGCGATGGCAACTGATTGCACAGGTAGTTGTAAATATGACCACAGCCCATTAAGAGTGCTTATAGATAACTGAATACTAGCCAAGAAGGTAGTATATGTTCCAAAAAGACATTACTTGTAATACAAAAAATCACAATCACGTAACTTGAAATTGGACCACTACTGTATAACATTGGCAGACTTAAGTTTATATAAAAATATAGTTTTTATCTGTTGTACCAGATCTTTCAATACATGTTTACATGTACATCCTGTAACACTTATAACGGTCATCAAACCCCTTTCCAGGATGCATGGCGACGAGACTGGTACCTAGAAAGCCAATCGTGATAACTTGCTGTCTATCCAATCGTCTATTAAGGTTTATGCATTGATTACCATAAATGAGGGAATGTATCCGTATTGTATTTTCATCTACATCTGCAATTGGTGCCTATTGCACTACAGACAAGAAAAAGTACAAACAATGATCTACAAAACACTACACAGAAAACAAAGATGGAAGGGTTTGCAGTTGCTGTTCCAGTAATGCCCGTCATGGTACTGTTAAAACGACACGAACATCATCTGATATGGAAATTGTGTTGGGCACCAGTATGCATTAATAAATAAAATAAATATAAAAAACATGAACCCCCTACATAACATGGGAGTAAAGACCAACATCGTTTTAGTCGTAAATGACAACATCGAATTAAAAATTTCCTGCCACGTTATAACTGAAATACTGTTGAAAGTGGTACAAAATGCTGAAATTGTCAAGTTTGGTTCAGAGAAGAATTAGATGTGAAATTCTACGACCGACACCAAGTGATGGCAAAAGCTTCCATGGCCTTTGGTCAGGTTTAGATAAATGAAGATGCATGTGCATAGCTTGGATTAAATACATTTCCTGAATTAAATTGGCATTTATCTTTCTACGTGTTTGGTAAAAAATATAATTTGACTAAGTTTTGTACGTTTACTAATTTAATTCATTAATTTGATTTGTTGATTGGAAGTAGCGTGAACTGACATAACAAGTCATTCCTGACATTCAATAGTTGTGATCAAGGGTCGGGGATTAAAAGGGCAGAAATGTAGGATGCAACATCTGTGTACCTCATATTCAAAACATTGTTCTTTTATCTATATAGCTGGTTCACATAAACCATGATACTAAGGTAATGCCAATGTAATTAGGAGAGCAACTTGAATTGAATCTGATATTAATACATTTAGGCTATTTCATATTGTAACAATGAAATTGTATCACAGCTTCAGTGAAAGTTTAAAATCATCTTTGTAAATAATGACAAATTTATTTATTCCAACATTTGTGATGATTCTTTAACGTCTGTTGTTTGCTCCAAATCTTTTTGGTTGATTTTTCGGAATTTTATATTCTGAATGGACAACAAATTTCCATCCCATTTTCTAAAATTGTCTAAATGTATAGCATTAATAATATCGGGCACTTCCAGTCCTCTACTGTCAAGCATTTGTTTGTCACTTTCTGTTCTTAAATGTATAGCAGACATTCTAGAAACATGTTGTTCTCCTTTTCTATTTCCTACAGTTTTTATTATTTCAATCTGATCAAGTTCCTCTTCAAATCGTCTCAGATATTTCTTTGTATATTCAACCAAATCTTTCTTAGTAAAGTTTTTCTTCTCCGGATCGACTTCATTTTGAAACCACAACAATTTTTGTGCAACAATATCATTCTTTGCAATAGTGTTAGCCTGGCTCTGATTTACTCGTTGTTCACGGGCAGATTGCTTGGACAAGAATTGTGCTTTTCTGCTCAAAGGATGGATTGGTTTCAGTTGCTGTCCAACTTTAATTTTCTCCGCTTTTGGCATTGTAATGATCTGGAAAAAAACATAAAATGTATTTTACAGGTTTTCAACATATTAATTGAATCCTAATACATGTACTGTATTTGTATACTCAACAAAAGTTAAGCACCACCTGATTTATTTCATAAATATCTTTTTTTGAAAATACGCTTTTTTTTTAAATGTGATTGCTGTAAAGAGTATCATACTTTAATTAAAAGGATAGTGCCTGTTAAGTTTGATAAATAAAAATCCAACTGGTTGTAATATATGGTTATGAAATAAATAATTAAATTTAAGGGGATTACATAACATTTTACTAGGTTAAACATCATCTGCCAGGTCTTTTCCCTATTCCCAAGTTTTGTCAAACCTCTTTGTAACAATTCTGAATCAGATTGATTATTCACATTTCTCAACAAGCAATCAATCTTCCGTTTTTTTAATAAATAACTGTTTCAAAACCAGAACATATTTTGTCGGAATTTTAATGACATGAATTAGTATGTTTATTCCATCTGTTGTTTACTTAGACTTTTGTCATTTGACATGATTTGTTGACTTTTGAAATGAGTTTGTTGAACCAATATTGCCTTAATATAGCGACAGGTACCTCAGCTAGGTGTCGCCCCAATGCAATGAATGAAAAATTCAGAAAAGTTGACACCGAGTGACATGGTATTTTCGACAGGACTTTATAAAAAAACCTGTGTACAAATGCTTCGAAAATGTGCAAATTATACAGTAGGGATGATCAAATCAAGCATATATGGGCATTAAATAAAATTAGAAACACATTTTTCTTTGTGAAAACATAATCCGAAGTGGAAATTAAATTAAAAAAAATATGATTTAGGTCGTATACGTTAAATCAATGTTTAATTTTTTTTTTAGCAAATTCCACATCATTTTAACATCAATTAAAAGTTATTTCTATCATTTATCCCCATTGACATTATTTATTTCACAAAAATAAAGGTACTGCATGTCGACATCAAAGGGAGATAATTCCATGGAAAAATTACCACTTCCAATTTGAGCATCTTCAATTGTTTATACTACAGACTGATAGCTACCTTTATTGGTAATTAGTCTTAAAGGGTCAATATATTACTTCATTAACAATGTATGATATAAATATACAGTATAACAAAACAAAAAGACAAATATTTAATGGCAGACAAAAAATTACGAATACACAGAAAACTGAAGATTGATCAACACAAACACCACTAAAACTCTGGACCGACACGAACTCAGATGCTCCATACGAGTCTGCAATTCGAACTTCACTAATACCACTTCATGGGCAAAGGAGCTGGAGCTTGAAAATTTACCAGTCAAATAAGGAATATATTTTTTTGTATATCTTTCATAAAGATGTAAACCGAATGTAATGAGCATCCATTTAAATTATCATAATTATTGAGGTAATTACACTTGGTTGTCTACTGATATTTCAAAGATAAAAAAAATATTGAAAATTGTGGGGAAAAAATGTTGTTCTTTTTACATTTTAGTGTATTTTTCATAAAAACGTACCCCTATTAAAGCCCCATAATTTTTGTTTCTATTGAAAATATGCCTAAATTTTTTCATATTCTGAATGTCAACATGTATATGATGCTTTTGGTATGTTGTTTTTTAATATTTAAAAAAAAGAAAAGGTGAAGAAAAAGTTGGGTCAGTACCATCACTTTTTTCTTTAATGTAAATTTTCTAAAAAATAAAAAATAAATAAAAAAAAAAGGTGCCTACATGAATATGAACCCATATCTTGGTTTCAGAAAGGCAGTTAACTTCAAATCTTTTTTTCAATTATTCAGATGTTGTACAAAGAATTAAAGTGAAAAATATTAATAAATATGATGTTTTGGAAAATCATGCCAGTTGCTTCTTGTTGGGCAATAAAAATTAAAATATTTATGTATTCGGTACTATATTGTAGTGTTTAAGGGTGTAGGCCTGGGGTATGGGAGATAACTCTATTTTCAGTGCCTTCTCAAATATATGATCATCTGTGCGTTTGAAAATTCCCTCAATTCCAAGCTTCTTGGTGACATATGGCCAGTTAAAAAAAATGACTCCTTTTCCCTTTCCATAGCTGTGCTCCTTGTATTTTTATATCTTATTGCTGCTTATGCCAGTGTCAGGCAGTGTGTTATTATTATATGCCGGTGCCCACAAAATATCATTGAAATATCTCTTTCCAGAAAAATGTTCATCGAAATATGTTGTCAAAAATGCCAGAAATGTAACACAATTTGTGTGACAACCTTTTTCTATTGAATTTCAAGGGTTTGTCAAAAAAAATAATTAAATATATACACCAGAATCTTAGATATTATGAAACTATAGAGCAAATTCATTTTATGGTAGTAAAAAAATAGAAAGCTATGTTTGGGAAAAAAATTGTAATATCTGATCCTCTCTTATACCGCCACCCCCTTCTCCTAAGACAACTAAAGAATAACCAGAATCAAACGAATACAACTGGAGCACAGAATTTGAAGGAATTTAACAATACAGCTGGGTGGCTGTCAGTGTTTTTTTTTTGTAATGAATTAATCAAGTAGTCGCCCTCAAACCACGCCTCCCCCTCCGACTTGAAAATAAAGACAAATGCAGTCATTTGGTAATTTGGACATCCACTGTGTCAATTATAAGAATTCAAAAGCTTTTTGTTATTGGTAACACTTTAGTTATTTTTTATCTCACAAAGAAACTAGCAAAGGATGGGTGTGTGATAACTTTCCTCGACAATTTCATTTTTTTTGGGGTGCCATCCATGAAAAACATAAATTTAAATATTTAAAAAATCTGACGGTAAAAGTTTACAAAATTTGGTGCAATGATGTCTATTCTTCAGTGACATTTTTGGGTGGAAATTAATAGACAGGAATTTTTTTAATCCGATTTTTAATAAATACCAAGGTGGTCCTCGGGGCATCCAACCTTTTTTGCAGTTTCCACTGTTTTGCACGTGATTATCTCCAAATAGAATATTCAGATATGCTAGATATTTCATATTTATTCAACAACACTCAATTGTATTAAAGCCAAAATATTGCCTTTCAATCAGAAATAAATGTGCATATCTATTAGAATCTTCCGAAACTAGCATTACCATCTGGCATCAAGAATACCCCAAAATTGCTATATTTAGGATGCGCTATGGAGAAAACGGCACGGTGAAATTTTTTGAAACTTTGGCAGATAATGTATTTAGACCACAGGGGCTTGAATCGCTTTCATAGAGGTCACACGGCCTATATACTCCTATATATTAACAAGGGATGTAATGACCAACGTAGCCAAGCCACTACCAGTTCTGTTTTGGAGTTTTACCGTTGACTGTGTGCCATAGCAAAATGTTGGTGGCCTATTTTCGAGCAAAGTTTCAAGTTTGCAGGGGTGCCCTGACTTCTAGAGTGAAGCAGTTGTGAAAAATTATGTCTAGTTGGAAAGATGAATCAATATGCTAGCGAATGACAACAAAGATTGTTTGAATGTGTGATTTTTTAATATTTTTTTCAAGCCTGAAACAGAACTGGTTGTGGCTTGGCTACGTTGGTCGTACATCCCTTGTTTGTATATAGGCCATGTGACCTCTATGAAAGCGATTCAAGCCCCTGTGATTTAAACATAACTATTCGGTAACAGGACAACTCGGACCACTTTTAAGACAACTAGAACCACCTTATGGACAACTCGGACCACTTTTTAAGGACAACTCTGACCACCTTATGGACAACTAACAAGGGATGTAATGACCAACTTTTAAGACAACTCGGACCATCTTATGGACAACTCGGACCACCTTATGGACAACTCGGACCACTTTTCTAGGACAACTCGGACCAATATTTAGTGTAAAATCAGACCACTTTTTAGGTCAGCTCTGACCACTCTGTAAAGACAACTCGGACCATTATTTAGTGTAAAATCGGACCCATTTTTAGCCACTTTTAGGTCAGTTCTGACCACTTTTTGAAGACAACTCGGACCACTTTTCCAGGACCACTCGGACCAATATTTAGTGTAAAATCGGATCCATTTTTAGGTCAGCTCTGACCATTTTGTAAAGACAACTCGGAGCACCACGGTCAACCGTGGGATGATGGAGAGAGAGAGGAACGCATCGGAATCAACCGTGGGTTACCGACGAAGGTTTTGAAGACAACTCGAACCACATTTTTTGACAACTTATAAAACTCAATTATAACCACTTTACACAATTACAATTTACATGTACTCTGTTTTGTTTGTTGGGTTTTGAATGTGCATACGGTTGAATATTATTACTTTCTTGATTTTTATGTTGATCCTTCTTTCCTTTATCACAATATTTTGACGTTTTCAGGGTGAAAAAATAAAGGTATTATAAAATAAAAATAAAATAATGTGGGTTTTTTCTATATACATGTAGTAATTTTTAGAAACTGTTATAAAACCTTTATTTTTCACCCAGAAAACTTGGTCCGAGTTGTCCTAAAAAAGTGGTTATAGCTGACCTAAAAGTGGTCCGATTTTACTCTAAATATTGGTCCGAGTTAATGGAGTAAAATAATAATGAGTCCTTGCCTATTGTTGTGAAGAATATTGGTATTTTGTCTGCACGTGTTGTATATAACTCTCTTGTATGAAAACACAAAAAGTGTAAAGTAACTGGTCCCCTATTTTTTTTCTCATTGAACTTTAAGCGACAGACAGTTATATGACATAGTATCAGTAGACACCTTGTGAAGACAAATGGCATCAAGAAGACTAATTTTGCTTTCTGGTAGACTTACAAGAAATGCACATAGGTAAACCATAAATTTCATTTATAGCAACAATATATATCACTATGATAATAATAATAATAATATGAAACAGACACTGCCTGGAAAGCTCGGGAAGCTATAAATCACTAATTAGAATTTAGATATCCTTGCCCTTGGTCTTGGTCTTGGGTGAGCAAACATATGCAAAACTTTATGCTTATGTACATATAATTATTTACCAACTTTGCCTGAAAATAGAAATGTGGTTTACTAGTGACCATAGACATAATAGAGTATGTATATGTTGCACACATAGTATAGGGTCTGAGACTGAAACACTCTTCAAGATGTGAAATTTCGTTGAAAAGCTGATGGTGGTATTGCAATTTGTAATCACTAATTCTTTTTGTGCTTAAGTGAATGTACCTGATGAAGTAAATTTAATTCCAAGATAGTTGTAGTTTGATACATTCTCTATTACTGAGTCATCGTATTGAAACAAGTGTTTACATTTTCTACCGCTGACGCTGTTACTGAGTCATCGTATTGAAACAAGTGTTTACATTTTCTACCGCTGTTACTGAAAGTAACTATTTTAGTCTTCTTAAGATTGACTCTAAGGTGCCAATCATTACAATAATTATTTAGTATGTTAATGTTATGTTGCAAAGATTTGGGGTTAGAGGCTAGTAAAAGCAAGATCGTCTGCATAAAGAAGACAAGAAAATTCTGTAGAATTTAGGGTGACACTGTTTTCACAAGAATGAATTCGTTCATGCAAATCATTAACAAATAAATTAAATAATAGGGACTCCCAATTATTCCCTTGCAAACACACCTTTCTCAGTTTGAAAGACATTTGAAAGTCCATTACCAAGTTTTACACGTGCTGTACTATTTTCATACATAGACCTAATGCATGACAATGTATTACCAGTAATTCCTAATTTTATTAATTTATACCATAACCCCCTATGAGTCGATCCAATGACAACTACAATGCGTGATCAACTTCCAATTTATGTGATAAAGTTTGTCAGTGACTTATGACAGGTCGGTGGTTTTCTCCGGGTGGCAGATACTCCGGTTTCCTCCACCATTAAAAACGTCCACCACGATATAATTGAAATATTGTTTATAGTGGCGTTAAACACCATACTCCCTCCAATTTTCTATTCTCGTTGAGATTTGGCTTTCTGTAAATTCTGATTTTTTTGGGGATTTTTTTTTCAAATTATTTTATGACAGTCGTGATCCAAGTTCAGAAAGTGACAGAATAATCAATGTATTGACAATTGCCATATAATATACTAATATTATACAGAACTGAACTGAAACATACCACTGGTCGTCCATCCGTCACATTTTAATCAACTCCTCTGAAGCCACTGGGCCAATTTAAACCAAACTTTGGTGGAATGGCCCCCTTCCAAAATTGTCCAACCAAGATGGCCGCCAAGCTAAAAATAGAAAAAGGGGGGGGGGGGGTGAAATTTTTCTTTCAGCCGATTTATACCGATTATGCAAATTAGGCATATTTTGATAAAACTAAAAATATCACATTTAAATCTTCTCCTCTGAAACCGCTGAACCAAATTAAACCAAACCTGGCAGAGATGGTCCCTGGGTGGGCCCCTTTCAAAATTGTGTCTGACAGCCCTGCCCTCCATTCAAGATGGCTACTGTTACTAAAAATAGAAATTTCTTCAATTGACCATTGCTGCTTTAGTATAAGTCAAAATGAGTTCAAATTTTAGCTGCAGCTACAAAAAAGTCATGGCAATGAGTAGTTTAACATATATTCCGGGGTTTTCTGTGAAATGTTTCTTTCAGCCGATTTATACCGCTTATGCAAATTAGGCATATTTTGATAAAAGATCACATTTAAATCTTTTCCTCTGAAACCGCTGAACCAAATTAAACCAAACCTGGCAGGGATGGTCCTTGGGTGGGTGACCATGGGTCCCTTTCAAAATTGTGTCCGACAGCCCCACCCTCCATTGAAAATGACTGCTGTTACTAAAATTTGGCAGGGATAGTCCTTGGGTAGTCCCATTTCTAAATTGTGTCTGACAGCTCCACCCTCCATTCAAGATGGCTGCTGTTACTAAAAATAGAAATTTCTTCAATTGTCCATTGCTGCTTTATTATAAATCAAAATGAGCTCAAATTTTGACTGCAGCTACATGACAATGAGTAGATTATTTTTTTCAACCGATTAATACCGATTATAGAAATTAGGCATATTTTGATAAACGATCACATTTAACCGCTGAACCAAATTAAAGCAAATTTGGCTGGGATGGTCCTTGGGTGGTCCCCTTTCAATAGTGTGTCCGACAGCCCCGCCCTCCATTCAAAATGGCTGCTGTTACTAAAAATAGAAATTTCATTGGTTGTCATTTTCTGCTTTATTACAAATCAAAATGAACTCAAATTTTAACTGCAGCTACATGGCAATGAGTAGTTTAACATATATTCTGGGTTTTTCTGTGAGATTTTTTTCAGCCAGTTTATTCCATTTAGGAATATTATGAGATAAAAATCACATCAAAATCTTTTGCTCAGAAATTTGAGTTGAAATGATCTTTGGGTGGCCCACTTTCAGAATTATGTGTAACACCCCCATTTTCTATTTCAACTTTAGATGTCAAATTGAAAACCAGGCTCCTGGGATCCTCTAGTTTAATAATATGCCCATACTTTACCCCTTTGCATTGACCGTGAACTCAGGTGCTCGTGAAGGGTAAGCAGTACCTGTCTCTTATAAGACACGTGCAGTGTTACTCATATATATACAGACTTCAACTTAAGAGCAATGTAGCCTTGTGTAAGTAGCTTTTGCGTCAGCAGCTGAGCTCTGTCTAGAAAATCAATGTACTGTACACAAACTCGAGAATAACGTATGAGTTGGGAAATGTAGACACCATATGCTGGGATTGCTGGAATATTGGTACTGACGAAGGGGAAGTAGACTATTGGAAAAGTGAAGTAATCACATTTGTGGTAGAGTTTTGTTTTTAATCTTCCTCTGTTGTTGATTTCAAGATGAAGGTCAAGGTAAGAAGCAGACTTTTGAGTATCAGAAGTATCCTTATCTTCAAGCTAATTTGTGATGTAGATCATCTCCGAATCAAGAATTGTTTAGTAAAGTTATTCACCCAAGTATGACTTCCAATGAAAACGTCTTCTGAGGGCACTGGATATTTTGAACTAAAAATTTGCAAGCATTAATTACAGGTAAAATAGGATGTATAAATTCTGTTCTGATCATTTCAATAATGATTTTTCCTCATAATGAATAATGGTCACATTCTTTGAAGAAAAAGGACAAAAAATTCCAATCGGACATGAATCGTTAATGTCTTATGGCATTTTATGTTTGTTTTTGCAGGATAATAAGACAGAACAGACACACAAGTTGTTTATTTTGTCGCCACAGCAGTACGCAAGCTATACCAGAACCGCAAGTTGAAGGTCAAGACAAAATATTTCCACCCAAACTTCACTCCATCGTTGATGATATTGGTAAACTGACATTGACAGAAGTAGCAGATTTGAATGAACTTCTTAAGGTAAAATATCAGTGCACCAAAAATCACAAGCCTTAAGCCCCAGTCTAGTAAAAAATTGTTTTTGGCTAAAGAAAAATTGCATAAAATTTGCTAATAAAATAGAACAAATTCTTCTAAAATGTCCCTTCAGGCTAGTTTGTCTAAAGTATCTAATCTATCTAAAGATGTATAATAATAAAATGAAAAAAACGAACAGAAAACAAAATATGGAATATTAAAAAACTGAAGGTTTTGTGTTTCATAATACAGTATTTGTTAATAAAACACAATCATCCTTGTAGTGTACTTACAAAGTGTTGCTTTCCACAACTTTCAGTTATTTTTCAGCAAAATATAATATAAGTCTGGTCAATCTTTGTGGTGCAGGAAGTAGGATATTGTAGAAGTAAATCACAGTTTGTAAATACCCAGTAAACTTTCTCACTTAAGGTACAAGTCAACCACACCTTATAGAAATGTTTAAAGATTACCAAAGGGGTAATCAGAAACTGTAGATTGAAGGACAGACCACCACAATGCCAGAAGAAAAAAAGACAAACAACAATCTACAAAACACTACACAGAAAACTAAAGATTGAGCAAGACAAACCTCACTAAAAACCGCTGATGAACCCAGGGGCTCCAGAAGGGTAGGCAGTTCCTGCTCCACTAGTGGCACCCGTTGTATTACTCTAGTTACAAACCTAGTGATGAGTCATGAATGAGAAAAGGATCGGAAAGTGCTTACGACAAGTGGAACATATCCGTGGTCATTTGTGATACAGATATTCCGTAACGGCTAAACAAGTCATGGTGGCAACAGTAAAACTTTCGAAATGATGACTTCAACTAAACAAATATTAATATGGTGATCTGCACACATACCTACACTTCAATAAAATTAAAACCAATAATTAATATTTTTTTTTTGTGATTACAGGAATATAACATATACATTGCATCAGTAGAAAGCAAGATGCAAAACAAATATATGATCATACATGTAGATACAAATAGTCAATTAAAAATACTACAATTAAAAAAAATATTGTTTCAATATCCCTTTAATTTTCAGAAAACTTTAAAAATTCAGGATGCTCCAGTCATGGCTATGGGTATGCCAGGAATGGCTGCACCTCAGGTATGTTAACAAATATTTTGGTATGTAATACATAATCAGGGATTTCAATAAGGGCCAGCACCCGGCGATATGTCGCCGCTTCAAACGAGTGAAATCGTCGGTTCAACTGTTAGAAACTAAAATATTTTTTCATTAAATAAAAGAAATATACAATATTTATTCACTCTTTCATCTTAAAGATTGTTAAAATCCACAATTATACAAAAAAAACAATGCATTCCAGGATCGATAGCAATGCATTTGTCAGGGGTTATCTAAAACTAGGGGAATGAAACGAATTTATCAGAATTTATCATTGATCAGTGTCAATTCTACGCTTAGCTTATTATCATTTGAAGTTCGATTAAACGTTTAAATGATAGAGATATTTCAATTGAAAAATCTAGAGACACATCGAAAAGATAATTATGTTATTGATGGATAACTCATGAGATACGCAAATGGAAAAGTTTGAAGTGCCAATAGCAAGTAATTAACACTTTTATAATTATTTTATTTTATGTATTTACATATATAATCTATATGACTAATTGGGATATCTAGACCCTTTCACAACAACTGCTAGCTGTTATTTTCCAGTGGACCGGATGAAGGGGAAACACACGCTTTCCCACTGAATGACGTCAGGAACAATCAAACAAAAATGAACTTTTCTACTCCATTCTCGACAGAAAATAAAAGCTCTACGGTCATCTTGAAATGGTCTTATTGCTTGCTAAAATAAAAAAAAAAAATCATTTCTATGAAACCTTCTTTTTCATGCACTTGTAAACTACCTTAAAATGCCTCAGAATGCACCAGTTTGAATGTCATGGAAGTGAGAAAACAAATTTCAGGGGAGCAAGCCCCCCCCCCTTTTTATCATGTAGCCGCTTCAAATTTCAATTCAGCCTGTTCAATACAATCTTATTGAATACCCTGCATAATGTTACTCACCTGGTTTGAGCTTTTCCCATCACTTAGAGATCAACATCATCCATCCTCTGTTGTTATAAACTTTTTGTTAATCTCTGAAACCACTAGACCAATTTCAACTACAGTTGCCCTGAATCATCCTTAAGGTGTCTGCTTTTATAACTTTATCTGATCATACCACCAATCATCCAACATGGCTGATGTTACTATAAATAGATAATAAGGGTCAAATACACCTGAAGAACATTTGAACAATACTTCCTTTTAATGAAAAGTATGACATATGTTAGAGGTTTTGCTGAATCCTTATTTGTTTTGTCTTTAAAAATAAGCAAATAAGGATGATTATGAGGAGAAAAAAATGATTTGAAAATATTCTCCTGAAACCACTGAGCCAATATAATCCAAACTAGACTGGGATAGTTTTTGTGGTTTCCTTTCAAAATTGTATCTTGCCAGCTCTGACCTAGGGTCTGAAACCTATTAAATGATAGCTTCAAGTGCTCAAGTTGGTTTCAGATTTTCTTCTTGTCCCATTCAATGAATTCAACAAATTATCTTTAAAAGATTTATGATTTTTTATTACATACTAGTATATGAGACAGTCATTATTCACAAAACCTTAGTTAAATAGGCCTTTGTATTGATTGTACACCACTCTGACTGAAGAGATTTCAACAATATCATGTTATAAAATTGTACACCACTCTGACTGAAGAGATTTCAACAATATCATGTTATAAAATTGTACACCACTCTGACTGAAGAGATTTCAACAATATCATGTTATAGAATTGTACACCACTCTGACTGAAGAGATTTCAACAATATCATGTTATAGAATTGTACACCACTCTGACTGAAGAGATTTCAACAATATCATGTTATAAAATTGTACACCACTCTGACTGAAGAGATTTCAACAATATCATGTTATAAAATTGTACACCACTCTGACTGAAGAGATTTCAACAATATCATGTTATAAAATTGTACACCACTCTGACTGAAGAGATTTCAACAATATCATGTTATAGAATTGTACACCACTCTGACTGAAGAGATTTCAACAATATCATGTTATAAAATTGTACACCACTCTGACTGAAGAGATTTCAACAATATCATGTTATAAAATTGTACACCACTCTGACTGAAGAGATTTCAACAATATCATGTTATAAAATTGTACACCACTCTGACTGAAGAGATTTCAACAATATCATGTTATAAAATTGTACACCACTCTGACTGAAGAGATTTCAACAATATCATGTTATAAAATTGTACACCACTCTGACTGAAGAGATTTCAACAATATCATGTTATAAAATTGTACACCACTAAACAGATTTCAACAATTATCATGTATAAAATTGCTATGATTGTTTTTAGGAAGAGGAAGAGGATGAGGCACCTAAAATAGAGAAAACATTATTTTCTGTCAAACTTTTGGAATTTCAAGGAGATAAGAAAATTGCATTGATCAAAGAAATAAAGAATCTTGTTGAAGGAATGAACTTAGTACAGGTATAATTATATTACAGTCTGTAGAGTTTTATCATATGATTTGTAACCACAATGGTGGCGTAATGGTTAGCGTGCTCGCCTTGAGTGCAGTAGATTGTGGGTTCGAGCCCCGGTCGGGTCAAACCAAAGACTATAACTTGGTATTTGTTGCTTCTCCGCTAAGCACGCAGCATTAAGGAGAAAGAGCAAAGACTGGTTGGCCTGGAATCGGGATAATGTGTACGAGTGGGGCGACATGTCTATCCATGGACTGTTGTTTCAGTGAGCCTAGCACTATGCAAATCCAACTCAGCGTGTTGGTCTAGTACAATGCAGACCTCATCATCATCTCATTGAAAATTAACTTGTTCTTGCTATGATATAGCTGAAAAATTGCTGAATTGGCATTAAACAACAATCACTCACTCATATGATTTGTAATATATGAGCTAGTTGGTAAACACATACATGGTTAGTGAGCAAGGCTCTGTGATTTCATAAGGTGGTTGAAAACATTAAGAATTTTCATCCAATACATGCCATTCACATTTGGAACACTTCATCTGAACGTAGAGATCACATGTTTATGAAGGGGGTGAGCTTAAGCTAGGATGATAACTGATGAAATCAAAGTTTTAATTAAGAAAATAGCACTCTACCCAGGAAGACTTTCACTATCATTTTCATTTGGATTTAAGTCATGTAAAAAGAAGAAAAAAAAAATCAGGTCAGGGCCCGGTTGGCTTAATGAGTTAGGTAGTTGGATTACCTAACAACTCATACAAGCCTATCACCAATACGGTGTGGGTTTGCGCCCGGCTTTGTAAATTACAAAAAAGGGTGCACTCGACTCGCAGCCGCAAGTGATAAAGTTTACCAGTTGCTTGCTCATGGTCGGTGGTTCTCTCTGGGTACTCCGGCTTCTTCCACCACTGAATCTGGTTGCCATGATATAGCTGAAATATTGCTGAAAGTGGCGTTAAAACATCAAAAATAAAAAAATAAAAAATCATTTTCATTTGGATTTAAGTCACCTAAAAGTTCATTTCAGACCAGACTAATAAAATTACTTTTATAACATGTGTTCTGACATATTATTAATTCTAATACAATTATTGTACAACACCTTTTCTCATTGGCTAATGTTTGCCGTCAAATTCAGTTGACATGTTGTAGCTAAGGGTTCTATAGTTGTTTTTTTTAAATGAGCTGTTATATTGAATTCTTTAAGTCAAACTTGTCAATCACTACAATATGGTAGAAAATATAAAGTCATAATACACCTTGAAATAATTTCTTGTTAGATTTTATGCGAAATTGTGTCTTGTTTACGCGATAACTTCAGTAAGCATGGATAGATTTGAATAATTTTTTGCATGTGGCTTGTAATTATCATTATCTTGGATGGATTCTTACATGGAAATATTTGAAGCAAGGGTTTTTGGGGAAAATCTTAGTTTTTGGTTGAAAAATCACCAATTTTGAGAATTGTGTCTTGTTTACACAATAACTTCAGTAAACATGGATAGATTTGAATAATTTTTTGCATGTGGCTTGTAATTATCATTTTCTTGGATGGGTTCTTACATGGAAATATTTGAAGCAAGGGTTTTTGGGGGAAAATCTATATTTACATCAGAGGTTTACAGTGTTCAAAGTGGAGTACTTCCTGTATATTATTCAGATCATGCTGCAATATATTCCATCCTTCAATAAAATATGTTATACATTAAGACTGCAAGGCTGCTTTCTATAAATATATAAAACTAAATATTATGCAAGTGTGGGGGGATATGTCGCACTAGGCGGTTCTTTTATTATGCCTGTTCCAAGACAAGACCTGGATTTCCAACATCATATGTCATGTTTTTTTTTATGTTCAGTGATTTCAGGTGAGAGGTTCATTTGTTTATATTTGTGGAATTGTTGACCATCACTGTTTAAACTTTCTTTTCATACTTGATATAGCCATTAAATTTTTCACTTGGTGTTAAACAACAACCACTCATTCACTAATCTTAGTTCCAGATAATCCTGTTTCCATTGTACTCATTATATTTCTTGTTAAATTTATATTTAATTTATTCATATTATCTTACAGGCCAAAAAGTTTGTAGAATCTGCACCTCAAGTGATTAAAGAAGACATTCTTAAAGAGGAGGCTGAGAACTTAAAGAAAGCCATTGAAGCTGTTGGAGGGAAATGTGAAATAGATTGATAAACATTACAATTGTAAACAAAATAAATTTTGTATAAAATTAAATAAAAAGTCTAATAAAGAAGAAAAAAACATTAATATTTTAGTTGTACATATCTTTACCAATCCAACTAAATAAATACTATGATAAGCAATAAAACTAAGAGTAATGGTCTTCAACCAACAGATTCTACCTTCTTAGCTAATTAAACAGTCTGTTAACTACAGATATTCTCTTGCCTACTATTGTACTGACCCTACTGAACAGTGACATGTAGAACAGCAATGAAATTTAGAGTAATGGTATTTAACCAAAAGATTCTACCTTGCTAGTAGTCCGTTAACTACAGGTATTCACTGATCTACTATATTACTGACCCTACTGAACAGTGACATGTAGAACAGCAATGAAACAGAGTAATGGTATTTAACCAAAAGATTCTATCTTGCTAGTAGTCCATTAACTACAGGTATTCACTGACCTACTATATTACTGACCCTACTGAACAGTGACATGTAGAACAGCAATGAAACAGAGTAATGGTATTTAACCAAAAGATTCTACCTTGCTAGTAGTCCATTAACTACAGGTATTCACTGACCTACTGAACAGTGACATGTAGAACAGCAATGAAACAGAGTAATGGTATTTAACCAAAAGATTCTACCTTGCTAGTAGTCCATTAACTACAGGTATTCACTGACCTACTGAACAGTGACATGTAGAACAGCAATGAAACAGAGTAATGGTATTTAACCAAAAGATTCTACCTTGCTAGTAGTCCGTTAACTACAGATATTCTCTTACCTACTATTGTACTGACCCTACTGAACAGTGACATGTAGAACAGCAATGAAACAGAGTAATGGTATTTAACCAAAAGATTCTACCTTGCTAGTAGTCCATTAACTACAGGTATTCACTGACCTACTATATTACTGACTCTACTGAACAGTGACATGTAGAACAGCAATGAAACAGAGTAATGGTATTTAACCAAAAGATTCTACCTTGCTAGTAGTCCATTAACTACAGGTATTCACTGACCCTACTGAACAGTGACATGTAGAACAGCAATGAAACAGAGATGGTATTTAACCAAAAGATTCTACCTTGCTAGTAGTCCATTAACTACAGGTATTCACTGACCTACTATATTACTGACCCTACTGAACAGTGACATGTAGAACAGCAATGAAACAGAGTAATGGTATTTAACCAAAAGATTCTATCTTGCTAGTAGTCCATTAACTACAGGTATTCACTGACCTACTATATTACTGACCCTACTGAACAGTGACATGTAGAACAGCAATGAAACAGAGTAATGGTATTTAACCAAAAGATTCTACCTTGCTAGTAGTCCATTAACTACAGGTATTCACTGACCTATATTACTGACCCTACTGTGACATGTAGAACAGCAATGAAACAGAGTAATGGTATTTAACCAAAAGATTCTACCTTGCTAGTAGTCCATTAACTACAGGTATTCACTGACCTACTATATTACTGACCCTACTGTGACATGTAGAACAGCAATGAAACAGAGTAATGGTATTTAACCAAAAGATTCTACCTTGCTAGTAGTCCATTAACTACAGGTATTCACTGACCTACTATATTACTGACTCTACTGAACAGTGACATGTAGAACAGCAATGAAACAGAGTAATGGTATTTAACCAAAAGATTCTACCTTGCTAGTAGTCCATTAACTACAGGTATTCACTGACCTACTATATTACTGACCCTACTGAACAGTGACATGTAGAACAGCAATGAAACAGAGTAATGGTATTTAACCAAAAGATTCTACCTTGCTAGTAGTCCATTAACTACAGGTATTCACTGACCTACTATATTACTGACCCTACTGTGACATGTAGAACAGCAATGAAACAGTAATGGTATTTAACCAAAAGATTCTACCTTGCTAGTAGTCCATTAACTACAGGTATTCACTGACCTACTATATTACTGACCCTACTGAACAGTGACATGTAGAACAGCAATGAAACAGAGTAATGGTATTTAACCAAAAGATTCTACCTTGCTAGTAGTCCGTTAACTACAGGTATTCACTGATCTACTATATTACTGACCCTACTGAACAGTGACATGTAGAACAGCAATGAAACAGAGTAATGGTATTTAACCAAAAGATTCTACCTTGCTAGCAGTCCATTAACTACAGGTATTCACTGACCTACTGAACAGTGACATGTAGAACAGCAATGAAACAGAGTAATGGTATTTAACCAAAAGATTCTACCTTGCTAGTAGTCCATTAACTACAGGTATTCACTGACCTACTGAACAGTGACATGTAGAACAGCAATGAAACAGAGTAATGGTATTTAACCAAAAGATTCTACCTTGCTAGTAGTCCATTAACTACAGGTATTCACTGACCTACTGAACAGTGAAATGTAGAACAGCAATGAAACAGAGTAATGGTATTTAACCAAAAGATTCTACCTTGCTAGTAGTCCGTTAACTACAGATATTCTCTTACCTACTATTGTACTGACCCTACTGAACAGTGACATGTAGAACAGCAATGAAACAGAGTAATGGTATTTAACCAAAAGATTCTACCTTGCTAGTAGTCCATTAACTACAGGTATTCACTGACCTACTATATTACTGACCCTACTGTGACATGTAGAACAGCAATGAAACAGAGTAATGGTATTTAACCAAAAGATTCTACCTTGCTAGTAGTCCATTAACTACAGGTATTCACTGACCTACTATATTACTGACCCTACTGTGACATGTAGAACAGCAATGAAACAGAGTAATGGTATTTAACCAAAAGATTCTACCTTGCTAGTAGTCCATTAACTACAGGTATTCACTGACCTACTATATTACTGACCCTACTGTGACATGTAGAACAGCAATGAAACAGAGTAATGGTATTTAACCAAAAGATTCTACCTTGCTAGTAGTCCATTAACTACAGGTATTCACTGACCTACTGAACAGTGACATGTAGAACAGCAATGAAACGGAGTAATGGTATTTAACCAATAGATTCTACCTTGCTAGTAGTCCATTAACTACAGGTATTCACTGACCTACTGAACAGTGACATGTAGAACAGCAATGAAACAGAGTAATGGTATTTAACCAAAAGATTCTACCTTGCTAGTAGTCCGTTAACTACAGATATTCTCTTACCTACTATTGTACTGACCCTACTGAACAGTGACATGTAGAACAGCAATGAAACAGAGTAATGGTATTTAACCAAAAGATTCTACCTTGCTAGTAGTCCGTTAACTACAGATATTCTCTTACCTACTATTGTACTGACCCTACTGAACAGTGACATGTAGAACAGCAATGAAACAGAGTAATGGTATTTAACCAAAAGATTATACCTTGCTAGTAGTCCATTAACTACAGGTATTCACTGACCCTACTGAACAGTGACATGTAGAACAGCAATGAAACAGAGATGGTATTTAACCAAAAGATTCTACCTTGCTAGTAGTCCATTAACTACAGGTATTCACTGACCTACTATATTACTGACCCTACTGAACAGTGACATGTAGAACAGCAATGAAACAGAGTAATGGTATTTAACCAAAAGATTCTATCTTGCTAGTAGTCCATTAACTACAGGTATTCACTGACCTACCATATTACTGACCCTACTGCACAGTGACATGTAGAACAGCAATGAAACAGAGTAATGGTATTTAACCAAAAGATTCTACCTTGCTAGTAGTCCATTAACTACAGGTATTCACTGACCTACTATATTACTGACCCTACTGTGACATGTAGAACAGCAATGAAACAGAGTAATGGTATTTAACCAAAAGATTCTACCTTGCTAGTAGTCCATTAACTACAGGTATTCACTGACCTACTATATTACTGACTCTACTGAACAGTGACATGTAGAACAGCAATGAAACAGAGTAATGGTATTTAACCAAAAGATTCTACCTTGCTAGTAGTCCATTAACTACAGGTATTCACTGACCTACTATATTACTGACCCTACTGTGACATGTAGAACAGCAATGAAACAGAGTAATGGTATTTAGCCAAAAGATTCTACCTTGCTAGTAGTCCATTAACTACAGGTATTCACTGACCTACTATATTACTGACTCTACTGAACAGTGACATGTAGAACAGCAATGAAACAGAGTAATGGTATTTAACCAAAAGATTCTACCTTGCTAGTAGTCCATTAACTACAGGTATTCACTGACCTACTATATTACTGACCCTACTGAACAGTGACATGTAGAACAGCAATGAAACAGAGTAATGGTATTTAACCAAAAGATTCTACCTTGCTAGCAGTCCATTAACTACAGATATTCACTGACCTACTATATTACTGACCCTACTGAACAGTGACATGTAGAACAGCAATGAAACAGAGTAATGGTATTTAACCAAAAGATTCTACCTTGCTAGTAGTCCATTAACTACAGGTATTCACTGACCTACTATATTACTGACCCTACTGAACAGTGACATGTAGAACAGCAATGAAACAGAGTAATGGTATTTAACCAAAAGATTCTACCTTGCTAGTAGTCCATTAACTACAGGTATTCACTGACCTACTATATTACTGACCCTACTGAACAGTGATATGTAGAACAGCAATGAAACAGAGTAATGGTATTTAACCAAAAGATTCTACCTTGCTAGTAGTCCATTAACTACAGGTATTCACTGACCTACTATATTACTGACCCTACTGTGACATGTAGAACAGCAATGAAACAGAGTAATGGTATTTAACCAAAAGATTCTACCTTGCTAGTAGTCCATTAACTACAGGTATTCACTGACCTACTATATTACTGACCCTACTGTGACATGTAGAACAGCAATGAAACAGAGTAATGGTATTTAACCAAAAGATTCTACCTTGCTAGTAGTCCATTAACTACAGGTATTCACTGACCTACTATATTACTGACCCTACTGTGACATGTAGAACAGCAATGAAACAGAGTAATGGTATTTAACCAAAAGATTCTACCTTGCTAGTAGTCCATTAACTACAGGTATTCACTGACCTACTATATTACTGACCTTATTGTGACATGTAGAACAGCAATGAAACAGAGTAATGGTATTTAACCAAAAGATTCTACCTTGCTAGTAGTCCATTAACTACAGGTATTCACTGACCTACTATATTACTGACCCTACTGTGACATGTAGAACAGCAATGAAACAGAGTAATGGTATTTAGCCAAAAGATTCTACCTTGCTAGTAGTCCATTAACTACAGGTATTCACTGACCTACTATATTACTGACTCTACTGAACAGTGACATGTAGAACAGCAATGAAACAGAGTAATGGTATTTAACCAAAAGATTCTACCTTGCTAGTAGTCCATTAACTACAGGTATTCACTGACCTACTATATTACTGACCCTACTGAACAGTGACATGTAGAACAGCAATGAAACAGAGTAATGGTATTTAACCAAAAGATTCTACCTTGCTAGTAGTCCATTAACTACAGGTATTCACTGACCTACTATATTACTGACCCTACTGTGACATGTAGAACAGCAATGAAACAGAGTAATGGTATTTAGCCAAAAGATTCTACCTTGCTAGTAGTCCATTAACTACAGGTATTCACTGACCTACTATATTACTGACTCTACTGAACAGTGACATGTAGAACAGCAATGAAACAGAGTAATGGTATTTAACCAAAAGATTCTACCTTGCTAGTAGTCCATTAACTACAGGTATTCACTGACCTACTATATTACTGACCCTACTGAACAGTGACATGTAGAACAGCAATGAAACAGAGTAATGGTATTTAACCAAAAGATTCTACCTTGCTAGTAGTCCATTAACTACAGGTATTCACTGACCTACTATATTACTGACCCTACTGTGACATGTAGAACAGCAATGAAACAGAGTAATGGTATTTAGCCAAAAGATTCTACCTTGCTAGTAGTCCATTAACTACAGGTATTCACTGACCTACTATATTACTGACTCTACTGAACAGTGACATGTAGAACAGCAATGAAACAGAGTAATGGTATTTAACCAAAAGATTCTACCTTGCTAGTAGTCCATTAACTACAGGTATTCACTGACCTACTATATTACTGACCCTACTGAACAGTGACATGTAGAACAGCAATGAAACAGAGTAATGGTATTTAACCAAAAGATTCTACCTTGCTAGCAGTCCATTAACTACAGATATTCACTGACCTACTATATTACTGACCCTACTGAACAGTGACATGTAGAACAGCAATGAAACAGAGTAATGGTATTTAACCAAAAGATTCTACCTTGCTAGTAGTCCATTAACTACAGGTATTCACTGACCTACTATATTACTGACCCTACTGAACAGTGACATGTAGAACAGCAATGAAACAGAGTAATGGTATTTAACCAAAAGATTCTACCTTGCTAGTAGTCCATTAACTACAGGTATTCACTGACCTACTATATTACTGACCCTACTGAACAGTGACATGTAGAACAGCAATGAAACAGAGTAATGGTATTTAACCAAAAGATTCTACCTTGCTAGTAGTCCATTAACTACAGGTATTCACTGACCTACTATATTACTGACCCTACTGTGACATGTAGAACAGCAATGAAACAGAGTAATGGTATTTAACCAAAAGATTCTACCTTGCTAGTAGTCCATTAACTACAGGTATTCACTGACCTACTGAACAGTGACATGTAGAACAGCAATGAAACGGAGTAATGGTATTTAACCAATAGATTCTACCTTGCTAGTAGTCCATTAACTACAGGTATTCACTGACCTACTGAACAGTGACATGTAGAACAGCAATGAAACAGAGTAATGGTATTTAACCAAAAGATTCTACCTTGCTAGTAGTCCGTTAACTACAGATATTCTCTTACCTACTATTGTACTGACCCTACTGAACAGTGACATGTAGAACAGCAATGAAACAGAGTAATGGTATTTAACCAAAAGATTCTACCTTGCTAGTAGTCCGTTAACTACAGATATTCTCTTACCTACTATTGTACTGACCCTACTGAACAGTGACATGTAGAACAGCAATGAAACAGAGTAATGGTATTTAACCAAAAGATTATACCTTGCTAGTAGTCCATTAACTACAGGTATTCACTGACCCTACTGAACAGTGACATGTAGAACAGCAATGAAACAGAGATGGTATTTAACCAAAAGATTCTACCTTGCTAGTAGTCCATTAACTACAGGTATTCACTGACCTACTATATTACTGACCCTACTGAACAGTGACATGTAGAACAGCAATGAAACAGAGTAATGGTATTTAACCAAAAGATTCTATCTTGCTAGTAGTCCATTAACTACAGGTATTCACTGACCTACCATATTACTGACCCTACTGCACAGTGACATGTAGAACAGCAATGAAACAGAGTAATGGTATTTAACCAAAAGATTCTACCTTGCTAGTAGTCCATTAACTACAGGTATTCACTGACCTACTATATTACTGACCCTACTGTGACATGTAGAACAGCAATGAAACAGAGTAATGGTATTTAACCAAAAGATTCTACCTTGCTAGTAGTCCATTAACTACAGGTATTCACTGACCTACTATATTACTGACTCTACTGAACAGTGACATGTAGAACAGCAATGAAACAGAGTAATGGTATTTAACCAAAAGATTCTACCTTGCTAGTAGTCCATTAACTACAGGTATTCACTGACCTACTATATTACTGACCCTACTGTGACATGTAGAACAGCAATGAAACAGAGTAATGGTATTTAGCCAAAAGATTCTACCTTGCTAGTAGTCCATTAACTACAGGTATTCACTGACCTACTATATTACTGACTCTACTGAACAGTGACATGTAGAACAGCAATGAAACAGAGTAATGGTATTTAACCAAAAGATTCTACCTTGCTAGTAGTCCATTAACTACAGGTATTCACTGACCTACTATATTACTGACCCTACTGAACAGTGACATGTAGAACAGCAATGAAACAGAGTAATGGTATTTAACCAAAAGATTCTACCTTGCTAGCAGTCCATTAACTACAGATATTCACTGACCTACTATATTACTGACCCTACTGAACAGTGACATGTAGAACAGCAATGAAACAGAGTAATGGTATTTAACCAAAAGATTCTACCTTGCTAGTAGTCCATTAACTACAGGTATTCACTGACCTACTATATTACTGACCCTACTGAACAGTGACATGTAGAACAGCAATGAAACAGAGTAATGGTATTTAACCAAAAGATTCTACCTTGCTAGTAGTCCATTAACTACAGGTATTCACTGACCTACTATATTACTGACCCTACTGAACAGTGATATGTAGAACAGCAATGAAACAGAGTAATGGTATTTAACCAAAAGATTCTACCTTGCTAGTAGTCCATTAACTACAGGTATTCACTGACCTACTATATTACTGACCCTACTGTGACATGTAGAACAGCAATGAAACAGAGTAATGGTATTTAACCAAAAGATTCTACCTTGCTAGTAGTCCATTAACTACAGGTATTCACTGACCTACTATATTACTGACCCTACTGTGACATGTAGAACAGCAATGAAACAGAGTAATGGTATTTAACCAAAAGATTCTACCTTGCTAGTAGTCCATTAACTACAGGTATTCACTGACCTACTATATTACTGACCCTACTGTGACATGTAGAACAGCAATGAAACAGAGTAATGGTATTTAACCAAAAGATTCTACCTTGCTAGTAGTCCATTAACTACAGGTATTCACTGACCTACTATATTACTGACCTTATTGTGACATGTAGAACAGCAATGAAACAGAGTAATGGTATTTAACCAAAAGATTCTACCTTGCTAGTAGTCCATTAACTACAGGTATTCACTGACCTACTATATTACTGACCCTACTGTGACATGTAGAACAGCAATGAAACAGAGTAATGGTATTTAGCCAAAAGATTCTACCTTGCTAGTAGTCCATTAACTACAGGTATTCACTGACCTACTATATTACTGACTCTACTGAACAGTGACATGTAGAACAGCAATGAAACAGAGTAATGGTATTTAACCAAAAGATTCTACCTTGCTAGTAGTCCATTAACTACAGGTATTCACTGACCTACTATATTACTGACCCTACTGAACAGTGACATGTAGAACAGCAATGAAACAGAGTAATGGTATTTAACCAAAAGATTCTACCTTGCTAGTAGTCCATTAACTACAGGTATTCACTGACCTACTATATTACTGACCCTACTGTGACATGTAGAACAGCAATGAAACAGAGTAATGGTATTTAGCCAAAAGATTCTACCTTGCTAGTAGTCCATTAACTACAGGTATTCACTGACCTACTATATTACTGACTCTACTGAACAGTGACATGTAGAACAGCAATGAAACAGAGTAATGGTATTTAACCAAAAGATTCTACCTTGCTAGTAGTCCATTAACTACAGGTATTCACTGACCTACTATATTACTGACCCTACTGAACAGTGACATGTAGAACAGCAATGAAACAGAGTAATGGTATTTAACCAAAAGATTCTACCTTGCTAGTAGTCCATTAACTACAGGTATTCACTGACCTACTATATTACTGACCCTACTGTGACATGTAGAACAGCAATGAAACAGAGTAATGGTATTTAGCCAAAAGATTCTACCTTGCTAGTAGTCCATTAACTACAGGTATTCACTGACCTACTATATTACTGACTCTACTGAACAGTGACATGTAGAACAGCAATGAAACAGAGTAATGGTATTTAACCAAAAGATTCTACCTTGCTAGTAGTCCATTAACTACAGGTATTCACTGACCTACTATATTACTGACCCTACTGAACAGTGACATGTAGAACAGCAATGAAACAGAGTAATGGTATTTAACCAAAAGATTCTACCTTGCTAGCAGTCCATTAACTACAGATATTCACTGACCTACTATATTACTGACCCTACTGAACAGTGACATGTAGAACAGCAATGAAACAGAGTAATGGTATTTAACCAAAAGATTCTACCTTGCTAGTAGTCCATTAACTACAGGTATTCACTGACCTACTATATTACTGACCCTACTGAACAGTGACATGTAGAACAGCAATGAAACAGAGTAATGGTATTTAACCAAAAGATTCTACCTTGCTAGTAGTCCATTAACTACAGGTATTCACTGACCTACTATATTACTGACCCTACTGAACAGTGACATGTAGAACAGCAATGAAACAGAGTAATGGTATTTAACCAAAAGATTCTACCTTGCTAGTAGTCCATTAACTACAGGTATTCACTGACCTACTATATTACTGACCCTACTGTGACATGTAGAACAGCAATGAAACAGAGTAATGGTATTTAACCAAAAGATTCTACCTTGCTAGTAGTCCATTAACTACAGGTATTCACTGACCTACTATATTACTGACCATACTGTGACATGTAGAACAGCAATGAAACAGAGTAATGGTATTTAACCAAAAGATTCTACCTTGCTAGTAGTCCATTAACTACAGGTATTCACTGACCTACTATATTACTGACCCTACTGTGACATGTAGAACAGCAATGAAACAGAGTAATGGTATTTAACCAAAAGATTCTACCTTGCTAGTAGTCCATTAACTACAGGTATTCACTGACCTACTATATTACTGACCTTACTGTGACATGTAGAACAGCAATGAAACAGAGTAATGGTATTTAACCAAAAGATTCTACCTTGCTAGTAGTCCATTAACTACAGGTATTCACTGACCCTACTGTGACATGTAGAACAGCAGTAAAGGCACTGTTCCCTTAATTTTTGTCCAAGTGTAATGTTGGATAATCTCTCGTGTTCATTTACATCCTTTCTTACTAATTTATGATGTCATTCGTAATTGTTTTTTTCTAGTGGAAGTGAATCTGGTTGATTAATGTTTGTTTATATCTTTTGCCATTTGACATCCAAGTATTAAGATGGCGAGGATTGGGATCCCATTTACAGGTTTAACTCGCCACATTTTCGTGCTTGTCCCAAGCAAGGATCTGAATTTCCATTGACATATGTTGCGGTTTTCTTTTCTATATTCAATGATTTGAATCCCGCTCGGGTGAGGTATACTCAATACAACGTTATGTGATAAAGTTTGTCAGCGACTTGCGGCAGGTCTGTGGTTTTCTCTGGGTAATCCGCTTTCCTCCACCAATAAAACTGATCGCCACGATATAACTGAAATATTGTTGAAAGGTGTTAAACACCATACCTCTACCCCACCCCCCTCAATGATTTGAGGCAACAAGTAGTTGTTCGTTTTGTTGATATTGGTGTTCAGACTTTCTTTTCATAATAAAAATAAAACTTATTTCCCAATGTTTTGGCTGTACAGCAACCTTCCTTGATGAAATTTATTATAGAATGAAAAACTAGAACAAAAAGCCTTGCTAAATGACAATACTAAGTTACAATAGTGTTAATAATATTACACCTGCCAATATTATGTCTACTGAAGCAGCTTGTCAGCGCAACTCATCTGAAACTACTGAACAGAATTTCATGAAACTTGGTAGGTAGTAAGGACACCATATATAGTTGTGCATATTACCAGGAAATTTTGAACTCTGCATTTTGTGGGAGCTATGCCCCTTTGAACTTAGAAATTTCGGGATTACTACTGAAGCAGCTTGTCAGCACAACTCCTCTGAAACTACTGAACAGAATTTCATGAAACATGGTAGGTAGTAAGGACACCATATGTAGTTGTGCATATTACCAGGAAATTTTGTGGGAGTTATTTGCAAACACTCTAGTGTAATATCCCTTACTGAAACTTGTATATATATGTACAAGAGTCGATCATAATGTCACTATTTCCCTGAAAAAGTTTTTCATCACCAATCCATTGATTTTAGAACAAAACTCCTTTAAAATCATTGGAACATAGGCTGAGCAATTTTCTGGAATGGGGAACTTTGCCATGACAATATGGAATAGTACCTGTAACCCTTGCTTTAGCACTTTCGATCAAATTTTTTTGTTTCATGGATTAAATAGATTTTTTACCTTCGACTAGTTTGTGGGACGGGGGGGGAGACATACATTTTTGCAGGCAAATACAAACATTAATTCTCTGTTTCTAGCATTTAATGTCACCTGTATTGTAATTTTAGACCATTAGGTTCCAATGTTTTTCATTTATTTATATATTTTAAATATATGGCCATTTTATGGGTCTATCGTAGGCCACATGTAGAGCAAGTGATTGTTTTAATGCCAAGTGAGCAATTTTTCAGTTAAATCATGGAAAGAACAAGATACATTGGATAAGATGATAATTTTGTCTCCTTTGTTCTAGATCAACATTTTTGCTGGATTTTTATAATTCTAGCTCAATGAAACAAGTCAGCGGTGAGACATGTCGCTCCACTTAGACACATTATTCAGATTCGGAGCCAACCAGTCTTTGCTCGTTCTCCTTAATGCTGCATGCTTAGCAGAGTAGCAACAAATACCAATTATATAGTTTGGCTTGACCCAAATAGGGCCAGCAGTCCAGCATCCACGATCTAATGCATTTGAGACAAGCATGTTAACCATTACACCATCGATGTGGTTGTAGTCTGTAGACAATAACTTGTTTTAGTTGACCAATCCTTCTGAACTTTTAACACACAGATCCTAGGTACACAATACATTTTGGGATTTATTTGGGAGATTGTAGCCATACCCATTTCCAAACAAGATACCACCAAGGTGTAAAAAAAGAGGTGTTTTTTGTATGTGGAGAGTTTATTGTTCATTTGTTTTTGTGGAGTTCAATAACTAAAAAAGATGATTATTTTGGAGATCCAGATATAAACAGGTGTAGGTTAGGATGACATTAACTGTTATAACCTAGTCAACTTCTTCTGTTGTTTTAAGCCAGGACATAAAATGTTAACCACCTTTGTCCTTATTTTTGTATTTAGAATTTTTAGGTTTTTACAGATGAACCCATAATCTACCACAATCGAGGCAAGCACTTAAACCATTACAACACCAGTGCGGTTACCAATTATCAAGAAGGGAATGCCCATAATCTACTGCAATCGAGGCAAGCACTTAAACCATTACAACACCAGTGTGGTTACCAATTATCAAGAAGGGAATGTTTGGGGATCGGTCCATTAAACGGTTTAACCCACCACATTTGTTGTGCCTGTCCCAAACCAGGACATGGATTTCCATGCCACATGTCATGGTTTTTTTTATGTTCAATGAATTGAGCCAAGAGTTGATGGATTGTTGATATTGGGGGGATTTTTGACAACCTCTTCATGACCCTTCAGATTGTCATTGTACATCCTGTTTATCAACACTATAATGGCAGTCAGTTTCATTTGTATATAGCAAACACATTATCATAAAAGGTCACATCAAGGACATCTCATGATTGACAGTTCAACAGCTAACATTTGACGTGATAGATTGTGTCTTCTACATTGTACTTCAAAAATAAACATTAAATTATTGTTTTTTGCATTATAAAGTAAATGAAAAAAAATATCAGATTAAATCATTTTATTTCACAAAAGAGCCAGACAACAAAAATGCTTGCATTGTACACAAACTGAATTCTTCAAAGATTACTTCAATGAAAACTTTTAGTTTAATTGATTCAAAGCAACCCTAACAATTTCAAGTACTGTTTTAATACTGCTACAAAAACCCTCATGTTAAAAAATAATCTTCATATAATCTTCTGTCAATGACAACTTGTAAAAAGTTCACACATTTTAGGAGGATGTTGTCTAAATGTAGTTTTTTGTTTTTATAAATGTAAATACAGTGAATATACTTTAATGTAACATATGATATATCAACTACACAAGGTAATGTGATTAGTAGTAACAAAATATACAAGTTACCATGGATACCAATACTGACAATTAACTAAAATTTTAATATACAAAGATTTAATATATAAAATAAATTATGCATTCATCATTAGTTACACTAATAATGTCTTCACTGGTTTTAATAAGTCATATTAAAAATCTAGAGTATAAAATAAAAAGAGTGATTTATCTTACAAATAGTGATATATCTCAATTAATTCATTGTGCACAAAATCTAGTGATTTATCTTACAAATAGTGATATATCTCAATTAATTCATTGTGCACAAAATCTAGAGTGATTTATCTTACAAATAGTGATATATCTCAATTAATTCATTGTGCACAAAATCTAGTGATTTATCTTACAAATAGTGATATATCTCAATTAATTCATTGTGCACAAAATCTAGAGTGATTTATCTTACATATAGTGATATATCTCAATTAATTCATTGTGCACAAAATCTAAAGAGTGATTTATCTTACAAATAGTGATATATCTCAATTAATTGTGCACAAAATCTAAAGAGTGATTTATCTTACAAATAGTGATATATCTCAATTAATTGTGCACAAAATCTAAAGAGTGATTTATCTTACAAATAGTGATATATCTCAATTAATTGTGCACAAAATCTAAAGAGTGATTTATCTTACAAATAGTGATATATCTCAATTAATTCATTGTGCACAAAATCTAAAGAGTGATTTATCCTTTTTTTCTTCTTTACAAATAGTGACATATATTGATTAATTCATTGTGTATAAAAATAAAGAGTGATTCTGAGTGATATTTCTCAATTAATTTGTTGTGTATAAAAGTTAGTGATTTTGAGTAATTACTAACTCATTTTAATATACCTCAGTAGGAGTTATTTACTGGTAAATTATGTAATGATCTATTCACTGAATACACGATATATTTTCGTGCAATTTTTAATCCTCTTGATTCATTGGAGGAAACACAGTAATGGACATTAAAATTTCTAAACTCTAAACTAAAATCCCGAAATCCAACAACGACAACAAACATGGCAAGCAGGTTTTCTGTCTCTCCACAATATAATAACCTATTATGCTTTTTTGTATAATAAAACATTTATTGACTGAATATTTGAGTAATAGCAAGTTTATTGTTCCCCTTGACACCAACTATTGCCTTTCGCTTCGCCTCGGGCAATAGTTGGTGTCTTGGGGAACAATAAATTTACTATTACCCTCATACCAGTCAACAAGTTTATAATATATTCATCAACAATATAACACAGAACATGTCTTATTACAATCACTCAATACCATTCAAAGTTTTGATTTCCAACAAAAACATTATATACATGTAGATGTCAACAGTGACAACTTTATTTAAGGTGGTACCATACACTTCAGGTAAAATTTGATCTGCTCGTTTAATTTTCTTATTTGTTTGGCAGTGTGTTTGAATTTATCCACTGTAATAAATATCAAAATTTTAACAAATTCCAACCAACAGACTCGGAGCTATAAATTCACTAGCCACATAGCAGCTTTTCTCTCTGTGGTTTTGATCACCGAGATGCTTGAAATGTGCATACAAACATCATATGATCAAAACGTTCAACTGATTTTAAAGAGTTATCTCTCTGTAGTGTTAGGTACCACCTTAAACCAGAATAAGAAACAGTAGTAATAAGATAACACCTACCACACCCATTGAATTTTGGAACTGTTCCAACAGCAAGGTATTTTATTGTTTTTCATTTACCTAAATCATTATCGAAGAAATACATCAAAACTGGCTCTCAATATCTTTAAATTTTATCATTTAACAAGAACTAAAAACAACTTGTTGTATACCAACAAAGAGAATTTAAATCATGATCACAATATACCTAATATTTTGGCATAATTAAACAATATCACTTTATCCCTTAAAAAGCTCAATAAAAAACAGAAATCACCAGACTGTGTAGTACTTATATATAAATCCCTCTAAATCATTATACAATATTGTTTTCACCATTCATCCAATCCTGGCATTGGAAATTGAAGAGCAAAGTTTTCAACTTGTGACTTTAATGTTGCTATTTTCTGTTTAATTCCTTCATCTGTTTGTAGTTTAGCTTTAAAATCTTTTAACAATGGACCACAACCTTGCATTGCCTCTTTTGTTATTAATAGACCTGAAATAATAAACAAAACATAATACATTAAACTTATAGGCAAGTGATGTTACAAACAAGTTTGTTTTGTAGTTTACTTAAGTTTTTAGGGCTGTCGTGGCCGTGATCGTATGGTAGTTGGATTTACAACTACCTATGCCATCAGTGCCTACCACCACTGATGTTGTGAGTTCAAATCTCAATCAGGGTGAGATGTACAACATTATGTGACAGTTTGTCAGTGACTGGCTTCGACATTAACGTTTGTCCGATTCCAGTGAAAACTGACGTCGGGCAAGTAGATCTTGTATCACGGTTGTCCGACAGGACAAGTGAAAAAATTACTCCTACCTTTTGAAGGTTATTTTCTATGATAAAAATGTGTTGCTTTGTCATTTTTACAGACATAAACTTCGTGAATAATTATTTTAATGTGCTTAAAAATATCGGTTTCCATTGAAGTACACTATCGCTAATTACAACGGTGAACCAAGAGATATTCTGAAATATCTTTTCAGCGATTTGATTAAACGACAACTGGCATTAAGTAATTATAATGAAATAGAAATCGATTTGTTTATAGTGTTTCCTTCCCCTACACAATAATTCCCTGGAAACATAAATAAAATGTCCATCAGCATGGATCTATATCCCCTGATCTTAGAAAGTACGGATTTACAACAAGCGGCGGAGATCAATTCAACCAGAAATGTTAAGGTGTCTGGTTAATTTCCATTGAGGGACATTCAGTTGCTGATCTTGATACACAATCTGCATTCAATAGATGGTTAACAACGACGTTCAAAGCATCCTGGATTCAATCCACATTATACGATTACCGCTTAGATTTGCCTGCTATTCAAGAACCAAACTTAGAAATTGATGATTAAACACTCATACCATGATGGCATCGTTTGATACCAATGACTTTATGACTTATGGCCAAGTGTATGTTAATTTGTTGATAAAAGATGTCATAATCATAATTTCTGTTAGTTTTAATAATGACAGGATGCGATAATGTTTGTGAGACAATAACCAAAACATTTTACACAAATTGCTGATAATTATTCTCTAGTTTTTGTAATTTTTATAATTTTGTTTGGACAACTAAAAGATTGAGTCGGACAAGTACTTTTTTTAGTTAGTTGTCCTTAAGAGACAAGATAAAAAATATGTTAATGTAGAGGCCCGAGTGACTTGCGACAGGTCAATGGTTTTCTCCGGATCCTCTGGTTTCCTCCACCAATAAAACTGACCGCCACAATATAAATGAAATATTGTTGAAAGTGGCATTAAAACACCATCAAACAAATTATTTCAGTTTATATTCTTTGACATTCACTGCTGATATGTCAATATCAAATCAAACTTTCCTGATTAAAAAATTACCTTGATGAATAAATTCTGAGACTTGTACAAAATCTTTTTCTTTTAAATTTCTGGATGTTAAGGCAGGAGATCCAATCCTAAGACCACTAGGTTTGAGTGCACTTTTATCACCTGGACAGGTATTCTTGTTTAAAGCTATACTGATATCTTCTAAAACTTTTTCTGCCCGAGCTCCGTCTATTCCACTCGGACGTAAATCAACTAATATCAAATGATTGTCTGTTCCACCTGAAATTATAATTATTAATGTTAGGTCTACAGAATTATAATTATTAAGTGTTAGGTCTACAGAAATATAATTATTAATGTTAGGTCTACAGAATTATAATTATTAAGTGTTAGGTCTACAGAATTATAATTATTAATGTTAGGTCTACAGAATTATAATTATTAATGTTAGGTCTACAGAATTATAATTATTAATGTTAGGTCTACAGAATTATAATTATTAATGTTAGGTCTACAGAATTATAATTATTAATGCTAGGTCTACAGAATTATAATTATTAGTATAGGTCTACAGAATTATAATTATTAGTGTTAGGTCTACAGAATTATAATTATTATTGTTAGGTCTACAGAATTATAATTATTAATGTTAGGTCTACAGAATTATAATTATTAGTGTTAGGTCTACAGAATTATAATTATTAGTGTTAGGTCTACAGAATTATAATTATTAATGCTAGGTCTACAGAATTATAATTATTAATGTTAGGTCTACAGAATTATAATTATTAATGTTAGGTCTACAGAATTATAATTATTAGTGTTAGGTCTACAGAATTATAATTATTAATGTTAGGTCTACAGAATTATAATTATTAATGTTAGGTCTACAGAATTATAATTATTAAGTGTTAGGTCTACAGAATTATAATTATTAATGTTAGGTCTACATAATTATAATTATTAATGTTAGGTCTACAGAATTATAATTATTAATGTTAGGTCTACAGAATTATAATTATTAATGTTAGGTCTACAGAATTATAATTATTAATGTTAGGTCTACAGAATTATAATTATTAGTGTTAGGTCTACAGAATTATAATTATTAATGTTAGGTCTACAGAATTATAATTATTAATGTTAGGTCTACAGAAATATAATTATTAATGTTAGGTCTACAGAATTATAATTATTAATGTTAGGTCTACAGAATTATAATTATTAGTGTTAGGTCTACAGAATTATCATTATTAATGTTAGGTCTACAGAATTATAATTATTAATGTTAGGTCTACAGAATTATAATTATTAGTGTTAGGTCTACAGAATTATAATTATTAATGTTAGGTCTACAGAATTATAATTATTAATGTTAGGTCTACAGAATTATAATTATTAGTGTTAGGTCTACAGAATTATAATTATTAATGTTAGGTCTACAGAATTATAATTATTAGTGTTAGGTCTACAGAATTATAATTATTAGTGTTAGGTCTACAGAATTATAATTATTAGTGTTAGGTCTACAGAATTATAATTATTAATGTTAGGTCTACAGAATTATAATTATTAATGTTAGGTCTACAGAATTATAATTATTAATGTTAGGTCTACAGAATTATAATTATTAGTGTTAGGTCTAAAGAATTATAATTATTAGTGTTAGGTCTACAGAATTATAATTATTAATGTTAGGTCTACAGAATTATAATTATTATTGCTAGGTCTACAGAATTATAATTATTAATGTTAGGTCTACAGAATTATAATTATTAATGTTAGGTCTACAGAATTATAATTATTAATGTTAGGTCTACAGAATTATAATTATTAATGTTAGGTCTACAGAATTATAATTATTCATGTTAGATCTACAGAATTATAATTATTAATGTTAGGTCTACAGAATTATAATTACTGGCCTGTAACTCTTTACTCAGTAGAACGTACCTATGATTACTTTTTCAAGTGTACCAGTACTTCATTTTCTAGGTGGTACTTTTTTTTTAATTTTGAACATTTTTCATGAATATCTTATCCAAGTCTTTGAAATTTGGAGGTACCAATTATAATTTTAAAAAGGTAAAAGTACCCGTTATCGCCCCTTACTGAAAAGTTGGAGTGTAACGATACAATTTTTCCACAAGGGATACATATTGCGATATTTGATATGTATTACGATACATATCACGATATGTTTTATAGGAAACTAACTGTTCCTTGAAGTCCATGCTGGTCGACATGGGCACTGCCATGTTTTTTTTATAATATGAGGTCGCTTACGTACTAGCAGAAATTATAAATATTTGATTAATTAATTTTAAAAGCATAAATTAATCGATTCACTTTTCTCAAAATATTAATTAAATGCTCATCAAAAGAAGAAAAAGGAAGTTCAACACTACTTTTTTTCAAAATATGAGCATCATATCGTTTGTATCGTAAGCGGCCTCCACGTATCGTGAACCAAATCGTCCCCAAATTAATCACGATTTCGGTACATACGGTGAATCGTTTCCCCCTTACTGAAAGATCTGTTTATATCCTTTGGTCTGTAACTCTGTACTCAGTAGAACTTACCTGTGACTACTTTATATCCTTTGGCCTGTAACTCTCTACTCATCACTTGAGCATTTACAATAACTTCTTTTTGGTACAATTTAAATTCAGGAGTCACTGCTTGTTTAAGTGCTACAGCTACAGCTAAAAGTAGAAATGACATTCAAATATGTTAGCTCAAGTCATTGCATGAATTATAGAAATACACGAGTTCTTATGACTAAAGACTCACATGAGATTAGTATATAGCAGTCCTCGAGATGAAAATTTGAATTTACTGGTCCAAATCAAATTCTTGAATTTATATATAAACGTCTAAAATGTTAGCACAACGATATCAAAAAAAGATGTTAAAATGTAACAAAAATAACTATAACTATAAGTCTACAAAAAGACTATAATTATAATTAAATCGACGGATATTTCGCTTGACCAACAAGCTTTATCAGCATCTGTAATCTGATTTGTAAAATTGTCACGAGACCATCAGTTATCGTGACGTAAATTACTAAAAATCATAATCTTGAACTTTATACTTTATATTATTCAAGTATATATGTACACTAATTTATAAACAATATGAAAAGAATGAGAAAATGTAATGATGAAGTTTACCAACTAGCTAAGGAACAGGCACTGGTTAAAAAGTTAGAAAACAAAAGATTTAGGCCTTTTTGTTTATGCCTTCCGGATGTAATGTTTGCAACTTGCGGATCCAAAAACTCTCTCTTTTCTGTCTTTGATTTTCTTTCCAATTTGGATTGTGGTCAATGATATAAATTTTGGATCTGCCAAAGTCATCCAATGAGTGCCCCGTCGACACAAAGTGTTGACTCACGGGCAAGAGCGTCTTTTTCGTAAGGTCACTTCTCCATTCATTCTTTTGTTGAATGGTTGGACACTTTCTCCTACGTATTGCGACCCGCAGACGTGACAGTCAAGGAGGTAAACCACATTAGGTGTTTTGCAATTAATATTGCAAAAGATCTTATACTCCTTTCCTGTTGTCTTGCTATGGAACATTTGTGCGTGTTGCAATTGGAGACAGCAGTTGCAACGCTTGTCACCACATGGTTTACACTGGCCGACCGTCGATGAAGGTCTAGATACCACAGCTCTGATCAGTGTATCCTCAATGCTTTTAGGTCGCCGGAACGCTACAACGGGTGGTTCAGGGAACAACTTGGCCAGCGTTTCACTTTTTTCAATTTCTTTCCAATGATGGACAATGCCTGAAATTTTCTCTAAATAGGGATGGTAAGTGAGAACACGGGGAACCCGTTTGTTGATCTTTTTTTCTTTGTACTCCAGGAGGTCATTTCTGTTAATTTCACTGGCCTTTGAAAACCCACTCTTTATAACTTTGTCATTATATCCCCGTCTCTTCAAATGATGGTGTAAATCTCCTAGTCTTTGCTTGGTGGTTTCAACAGTAGATCATATTCGTTTTACCCTAATGGCTTGGCTGAATGGGATTCTCTTATAACAGTGCTTAGGATGGCAACTACTGGGTGAAAGGTAGATGTTTGTCTGTGGGCTTACAGAATAAATCAGTCGTCATGTTGCCTTCCTTGACCGTGGTGGTAGTATCAAGGAAGGACATTTTGGTTTTCGACACTTCGTGTGTGAATTTTATAGACGGATGGATACTGTTGGCATGTTCCAAAAATTCATCAAGCTCTTTATCGCCATGTGTCCACTTCATGTCAACATCATCTATAAATCGGAACCATGGTTGTTTAAATAAAAAGGTTGTTTAAATAAAAACTGAAAAAAAAATTACCAGTCCGAACAAAGCTTACTGGTCTTGGGCCGGAGGACCAGTGCTCATCGTGAGGACTGTATAGATCATCTGGAATAGTAATTCTAAGATTGACTTAACTACCCTATTTTCAGCAAATACTAGTCTCCAAGTCAACTTCATTATAAATCAGAATCTCCTCCTCCCAAGTAGACATCCTTTAGCCTACTTGCCTAGATGAGTGATGGACTCGCCAATATCAGTTGAGACTCGCCAAAGTTTTCAAATTTTGGATTCTTACAACATTGGGAATTGACAAAACTTTTCAGAAATGTCTACTAAACTCATCATATTAAATTGCTACAAGTATCCCAGCAAGTATCATTTACTACCAAGTTTATCATTTGGTTAAGCAGTAGTATAGTAGAAGATTAAAATATGGAAATTATAATGACAACAGACAGAAGCCAATTGATCTCATTTTGGCCAGGCAAGTAAAAATAAGCTCCAGTAATCACTCATTGATGTTGTTATTGCATCAGTATTGCTGGTGCAAGTGGCTTTAGAAAACCAGATTCTTACAGTTTTTATTTTATTTTTTTATGAAACAAATTTGATCCACTGATTTTAAAAACAAACCAGTGACAATCATAACAATTTGCTTGTTTTTAATTATGTCAACGAAATCCCTGAAATTAAAAACATACTGAAGGAACATAAATTCAAAATCTTATTGCCTCACATAACCTGAGACAAACAAGATAAATCAGGAATTGTAATTCTATATCTTATTTATGTGTGTGACAATTTTTACCTGCAATCTGATGATTGTGTGGTCCCCCTTGTAGTCCTGGAAATACAGCCTCATTAATCTTCCTTTCTAACTCATACATTTCTTCTTTACCGTCCTTTAATACCTTTCTTACACCTGTAAATAATACACAATTTACCTGGTATTACTAACACCTGTAAATAATACACAATTTACCTGGCATTATCAACACTTGTAAATAATACACAATTTACCTGGCATTATCAACACCTGTAAATAATACACAATTTACCTGGTATTACTAACACCTATAAATAATACACAATTGACCTGGCATTACCAACATAGATCTTTATTGTGTTATATAGGAGGAGATTTATTTACTTATATGTGTACTTGAGTTGAAAAACATGATATTTAATATGCACAGCACACTATCCTAGAATCTTCTCAATTTTCTGCTTAAAAGTTGCCAAAAAAAGCTATTTTAGAGGCCAGCAAAACCAACATACCCCCATCTTCTCTGTTGTGACCAGTATAATAAAACTGACCACATTATGTGAAGTTTAGACAAGTTCTCTGTAGTCCTCCACCAGTGAAACTGATCATCAAAATCTAACTTGCATCAATTATAAATGTATGCTCAGGTTTATTGAGAAATAAAGATATGTACACCACGATTTATAAATGATTAGCCGTAATTACATTGTTTGGGGGAAATTCAATAAACACTGAAATAACCAGCAAAAATATGCATAATTATTTAAATAGAAAGGCAGCCCCGAGTTAATTCTGAAGTCATGTTGAATACATCTTCTCTATCCTACAGTACTGACAACATATAGTGATCACACTTAAATGATTCATTTATCAAAAATGTCAACAAACTCATTACAATTTATTAAATAGAGCATTTAATTTTACCTTTCCTGTAGAAAATCATTCCTGATCTTGGTCCCCTGAGTGATTTATGTGTTGTTGTCGTGACAACATCACAATGTTCAAATGGATTAGTTCCTAAACCTGCTGCCACTAAGCCACTGATGTGAGCCATATCAGCCATGAGATAAGCACCATTCTGATCGGCTATCTCTCTAAACCTGACATAATCTAAGTTCCTGGAGTAACAACTGATACCTGTAATTAAAGGACAATAACTAAGTAAGGTCATTAGATTCTTATTGGTCTCATGCTTTGATGGAAGAGTGATATGTATTGTTGTATATGTTATTTAGTCAACCATTACTTTTCTTTTTCAATAATTGCCAAAAGCATCTGAAAAACAGTCCAAAAACATCACTTGCGAAACGTTATAAATACAGCTATGCCGTCAATTAATACGAAATAACATCAGACCGACTGATTAAACTGCTGTCAGTCAGACAGAACTTTACAAGGCCCAGAGCGACCGTCCAGCAGTGACATAATCCATATTTTGTTTACGGTGTTCACAACATTTTAATAATCATTCAACATCCATATAAAAGTGGAACACAACACTACAAATAGCTTTTAATATTAGGAAAATATTTACAATGACATTCTTTCTTTTGCGACTTATAGAGTTTCAGATTCAGCAGACAGTTTTGTATTGGACAGTAAGAGTGATTGTTGTTTACGCAAATTCAGCAATTTTTCAGCTATATCATGGCGAGAACAAGTTAATTTTCAATGAGATTATGATGAGGTCCGCTTTGTACTAGACCAACATGCAGAGTTGAAATTTTATAGTGCTAGCTCACTGAAACAACAGTCCATGGGTAGACATGTTGCTCCACTCGGACATATTAATCTGATTCCGAGCCAACCAGTCTTTACTCTTTCTCCTTAATGCTGCGTGCTTAGCAGAGAAGCAACAAATGCCAATTTTATAGTCTTTGTTTTACCGGACCGGGACTCGAACCCATGACCTACCGCACTCTAGGCGAGCATGCTAACCATTACGCCACCGATGTGGTTGTATGTATTGGACAGTAATTAAAGTGTTATCTATCATCTACTATTGTTATACCTGCTACTATCATTTTTGGTAGAAATAATTTGGCATTTCTATGAAGTTCATCATAATCAATCAGTCCTGTGTCAGGGTTGACTTTATACGGGAATGATTCAAAGTACACTGACGTGGCCGAGATTTTCTTGGTAGGTGTCATAAAACCATGACTTAAATGTCCACCGTCTGGTAAATCAAGGCCCATAATTCTACCATGTGGACCAACCAATGCTGTATAAACAGCAAAGTTAGCAGGTGATCCTGACAATGGCTGCACATTTACTCCCCATTTACTAGGGTCCAGGTTATAAGCTTCTAAAGCCCTCTTCTGACACAATGTCTCCATCTGATCAATATATTCATTACCACCATAATACCTGCATAAAAAAAAACATGGCTAATTATAACTGAATATTCATTCAACAGAACAACTTTCTACATGATCATCAAAATGATTTAAAATAAGTAGTTTCTTTTGGATCAGATTTATTCCAACAAAATAATCAGAACAAAAAAATAAACATTTTCCTAATATTTTCAAGCAGTTGCAATTAAAACATCCGTATTAAGATCCCCCCCCCCCCAAAAAAAATATATACTGTAGGTAGGCATGTAAATATTTATATTTTTAAGGATTCAACTTAAACAATGCTCGTCACAAAATGGCAATAAGAACATTAAAGTAGGTAACCACAATTAGGGACTATAGGGCAAGCGGAAAGCCTGGTATTTTTTGTCTCATCTACCATGATTATCAACTCGCTTTGAATAACATTTTTATGAAAATAATCTTACCAATGTTAAAATCTCCAACAAACTATGGCTATGTACTGTGTGACTATGGTAACAACACTTGTATTTCTTACCTTTGACCTGGCTGACCTTCTGAATATTTGTTGGTCAAACAGGAACCCAGAGCTTGAATGACAGCTTTACTGGTAAAGTTTTCAGAGGCAATAAGTTCAAGACCTTTCATCTGTCGCCGTTTTTCATTTTTAATAATGGCCGTCATTTCCGGGTCTTCATCCTTGATATCTCTCTGGAGAGCAAATCCTTCACCTGATCCATTCATCTTGTTGTTCAAACTTTATTCTCTGTAAATATAAAATACAGACCAATATATAAACTGTTGCTGTAGATGTTGGTCATTGTCAATGGCAGTATCAATATTAATTTGAACAGAGGGATACCATGTTCTCCGTTCATGAGGGATAATATACTACAAAACCCCCCACTATAATCATCCAATGCAATTCTTAAGGCAAGTTTTACATTTCTATCTAAAACAGTAATGGAGCTGCTGAATTAATGTTCAGAGAAAACCGAAGGGGCAATCAAGAATGGACAATCCAGAGATACTGGCAACATTGGGCACACAAGACACAGGACGAGAATAAACGTTAGAGAAAATCTGAAGGGACAATCAAGAATGGACAATCCAGAGATACTGGCAACATTGGGCACACAAGACACAGGACGAGAATAAACGTTAGAGAAAATCTGAAGGGACAATCAAGAATGGACAATCCAGAGATACTGGCAACATTGGGCACACAAAACACAGGACGAAGACAAACAAAACAAAAAACTAAAAAGATGAGCTACAACACAAAGGGTAAGCCTGCTTCTTGTAAGACACCAGCTGTGTTCTCATTTAGTAAAGCCATGTAAAAGTTTTAACAGTGATAGATGAAAGAAAAAAATCTACGTAAAAAGGAAAAGATCCATTGTGATTTGAGGGATATTTTGTAACAGTTTAGCCAGATCATGGCGATGACTAGAATTTTTGTAGTGATGACTTTGACCTAGAAACATCATAGCCTTGTTTGTGTAGGCAATTTACCTCTTCCCAGAAAATCAATGTAGTATTGTACTGGGAAATAGCCCTAAAATAACAAAGGGCAAAGGATGCTTTGACCTAATTGCATTTATGAAGATAGATGGTGACTGGCAGAAAATGTTTACATTCCTATTCTTTAATTTTCAAAATTATGATGGTGACAAAAATTTCAGAATGAAAAGCAATAGGAAATTCCTGTGAAGTTTACAAATCCTTTTTGGAAAGATGTTCTGTTTAGCTATTACTTAGCAAACCTTAATACAAAATTAAATACGGACGATGTAGTCTCTTGAAATCCTCAATTTTGTACTGGCAACGGACGTTGCATATTGAATGCATTTTTTTTATTTGACCAATATTTTGGGATTTAAAAAAAACAAGGGCAACACAAAGCGTGGCGTATCCACTCGCCTAAAAATTTGACCCGTTGACCTTGAAAATCAATAGGGTTCCAGATTCTCTTAAAGACTAAGTATGTACCAAGTTTGGTCAAAATCCATTGAAGGATGTTACGCGGTAAAAATTTGACCCGGTGACCTTGACAATCAATCAGGTTCCAGACTCTCCTAAATCAATAGGGTTCCACACTCCCAAGGACTAAGTATGTACCAAGGTTGATCAAAATCCATTGAAGGATGTTGATTCTAGAGAGTTCACAAGGATGTTATGTGGTAAAAATTTGACCCGGTGACCTTTGACCTTGAAAATCAATAGGGCTCCAGACTCTCCTAAAGACTAAGTATGTACTAAGTTTGGTCAAAATCCACTGAAGGATGTTGATTCTAGAGTGGTCACAAGGACGTTACGGAAACTAGACGGATGAACGGTAGCATTACTACAGTATGTGGTCAAAACTATTGCCACATGTAAAAAAAAACCCTATATAATCAACCAAAACCATATTTTTTCAAAAAATAGTTGTGAAGTCATTTCTGGATAGATTTTAACAAATTTCACACCAAAACATTCAGAATTGTCTATATTTTGACTGTTTATTTGCTCATTATGTTTATATGAGTGGTTTTCATTCGTACATAGTGTTTTCGTAAAGAACCGGCCACCGGCCAAAATGTCCGCTTCAACAAGAATTTAGGCCGGTTCAAATTGTCTTTGAAATTTTTTCTTTTCATACATAATTTTTATTTCATCGAAATCCATGTTATACAGGTGAATTGAAATTCTGCTAGATATAAATAAACATCCCTGTATTTAACATCCTGGTTTATTTATAACACATCTCTTTCTCATGTTTTCATAGGTCAACGATTCCGTGTCATTGAAGTGTTTTCAGCTGATTTTACCTTCATCAGAAGCAATTTTATTACATCGCTATTTCATATGAAAGTTGAAACGAACAATATCATACTTTTTCAGGCCGGATTCATTAGATTCAAGAAAGGTTAGAGACAAATAGTTGGGAGTAATTCTTGTTTTCAGTTTGATATTTGTTTAAATTTCATTGCATGTAGTATCGAGGGCCTGGGTGGCTCAATGAGTTAGGTAGTTGGATTACCTAACAACTCATACAAGCCTGTCACCAATACGGCGTGTGTTCGTGCCCGACTTTGTAACTTACAAAGGGGGTACATTTTTTAGGTGGAAGTATTTTATTTTCACTGAAAATCCCATTTAATTTTATTAGTTTTCCAAATTCATATTAAAATTCAATTGTTCTGTCTAAAATTTGGGTGGGGTGGATGAGAATCTACAGATTCAGTTGATACAGTCTTAATTGGTAAACAGTTCCCGGGTACAAAAAAAACAAACAGTTCTTTTGTTTCTTAAACTGTGAAAATGAGTTTTATCCTATTCCCAATTCCCTTTTGTTAAGCCAATCTTGTAACAAGCTCTGACAAAGAAAAAACATTTATTTTTTATTTTTCATGTCTTCACATCAGTAAAACTGTCATCATTCAAGATGACTTGTTCAAAACATGTTTGATATCTTGTTCTAAATAATCCTGAAACAAATGATAACAGTCTATGTGACAATATTCAGTCATATATATAAAAAACTCTTATAATGATGAATTCTGATTTATGTCTCTACCGAAAAAGAGAGAAAAACTTCATTTTCATGACCCAATCACAGGGACTTGTCACTATCCAGGTAAATATACTATCAATGTATAAACATATACAAGGGCGGACATCTTTTTTACCCCCGCTCGCTTCAAGTCGTGTTTGTTTTTTAAATTCCTTCTAATATATTCAAAACCCTGTTTGGTTCAACTCCCAAGACCTTATTCTTTTCAAAAAATATCATGACCTCTCCTCGACTACCTCTTGTGAAGGCGCAGCGGTCGTTTTTGTCAGGAATTCGCCGGAGTAGAGAACACCGTGGACCAAAAGTGAAAGTAACAGCGCCACCTATAAAAAAAATGGAAGTTCGGAACTCTCGGGGTTTTAGCTTTGAGGTAAGGAAAATACCGTTAAGATTCAAACATCATTAAAATAGCGGGACGATTTGAAGTGAAAACTGACATTTTTTTACTTGTACATACAATGAATGATAATTTCAGTGATTACAAGAATTGTAAATTCAATGCATGTAGATCTCAATATACATATTTTGAGGTGGACAAACGAGAAAATTCAATACAAAAATGAAAATGACACACATTGACACAATTTAAAATGCACATAATAAATTGGACAAATGTCTTATAAAACGATACAACTACCTTTAGTTTGTATCATTATCCTCTGTGGGGGGGAGGGGTTAAAAAATATTATGTGCCTAGACCTGTACTATTATTTGGGGATCAACATTTTCAAAATCACTATTTTTTTGAGACCATCATCTTCTTTCAAATTCACAATTCCTTTGGGGGGGGGGGGGGGGGGGGGCGGGGGGCATTACAAATATTTGGTTCTATTTCAAAATTTGTTCAGGTTGATCGAAACCTTGTTTTTTTATGGGGCAATTTATAAAAAAAAACCACATTATGTTTTGCTTATTTTAAACCAAAATTGGGCATTAGTAATTTTATGTGGAAGTATGTTTTTTTTTGGGGGGGGGGGGGGGTTCATTTGTTCAACATGTATTTTTTGGGGCGTGTTTGGAAATTCTGGTATTTTTTTGGGTGAAAGTCATTTTCTGTGACGAGCCTAGGTACAGAAAATGTTGGCAGGTCATCCCCTCCCTTTTTCTTGAATGCTGTCCATTTTCTTTAATTTATTATTTCGTCTGTTATTTCCCGCGGTATCTTATACTTAGAAACACGATAACTAGCGAGAAAACCAAATATCGAATGGTAAAACCCCGAGAGTTTCGAACCTCCGTTTTTTTATAGGTGGCGCTGTTACTTTCACTTTTGGTCCACGGTGTTCTCTACTCCGGCGAATTCCTGACAAAAACGACCGCTGCGCCTTCACAAGAGGTAGTCGAGGAGAGGTCATGATATTTTTTGAAAAGAATAAGGTCTTGGGAGTTGAACCAAACAGGGTTTTGAATATATTAGAAGGAATTTAAAAAACAAACACGACTTGAAGCGAGCGGGGGTAAAAAAGATGTCCGCCCTTGTATATGTTTATACATTGATAGTATATTTACCTGGATAGTGACAAGTCCCTGTGACCCAATATTGACTTTGCCTTTGGATTATTGAAACCCAGAAATGCTTTAGAATGCAGGATTTTGTGCCTAACGTTCCAAAATTTTCTGGATCCCCACCAACCTTTTGGGGCCTGTTCAATTTGAAAAATATCCTGTTCAAATAAAATGAAGTGAAAACCCTGACATAATTTATTATTTAAACATAACAAATAAAAATTTACTTTGAATTTCCTATATATTTCAACTAAAAATAAATCCTAAAAATTAACAATCCTGTTTAAATTAAGTACAAATAAAATCCACTCATATAAACATAATGAGCAAATAAACAATCAAAATATAGACAATTCTGAATGTTTTGGTGTGAAATTTGTTAAAATCTATCCAGAAATGACTTCACAATGATTTTTTGAAAAAAAATGGTTTTGGTTGATTATATAGGGATTTTTGTTTACATGTGGCAATACTTCAGTAATTGATATATAAATACTATTTCATTTATTTGGGTGTACCTAGTTTGATCACTGACATTAAATACAAATACAAATAAATTACTGTACACTTCATGTATATTCTTACCCTTTCCCGCCAGCTGATGAGAACAAATGAGAAAACGGGAAGGTTTGCCAACAGTTTTATAATATTTATATAATTCACTAGCCAATAGAATTCTTTGTTTTATCATCCAATCAAAACATGTCTTAGATTTAACAGTATAATCAAAATATATTTTTGATATTCAGTGTACGTACACAACATACTCTCGATACGCTATGTCCCATGCACACAACACAAAATTAAGGTACTAAAATATAATGAAAGCAGAGCTTTCATCCACTTTCTTTGTTTGTCTTTTGCTTTTTTAGCTCACCTGACCCAAAGGGTCATGTGAGCTATTGCCATCTCTTGGCGTCCGTCGTCGTCGTCCGTCGTACGTCGTAAACTTTTTCAAAAATCTTCTCCTCTGAAAGTACTAGACCAATGGAAACCAAACTTGGTCTGAATCATCACTAGGGTGTCTAGTTTCAAAATTGTGTCCGGTGATGCTGTGCACCAACCAACATGGCCGCTGTTACTAAAAATAGAACATATAGTAAAATTGCAGGTTTTGGGTAATAACTCAAAAACCGTTAATGATATCAAAAATCTGACATGGGGTAAAAATGATCAGCACATCAAGATCTACCCACCCTGCAATTTTGAAGTAAATCCCATCACCCATTTTGGAGTTATTTCAAAATTTTAATACTTTTCGTCCTTTATTTCAAAAACTATAAGACAGATGGTTAGTTGAAACTGTCAAGATCTACCTACCCTGCAATTTTGAAGTAAATTTGATTACCCATCTTGGAGTTATTGCCCTTTTTTCATCAATTTTTTTTTAAATTTTAATACTTTTCGTCTTATATTTCAAAAACTATTTAGAGATAGATGTTAAGTTTATATTGCAAAAATGTGCAGCATGTCAAGATCTACCTACCCTGCAATTTTGAAGTAAATCCCATAACCCATTTTGACCGATTATGCAAATTAGAAAAAAGGGGGGATGAAATTAAAAAAAATCTTCTCCTCTGAAACTACTGAGCCAATTTCAACAAAACTTTGCTGAAATGATTCTTGGGTGGTCCCCTTTCAAAATTGTGTCCATCAGCGCCGTACTGTATCCAAGATGGCCACCATTACTAAAAATAGAAATTTCTTCAAATGGCCAAAACTGCTCTATTTTAAGCCAGAAAATGCCCAAATTTGAACTGTATAAGCATAATGATGAGCTTTTTAACATATATTACGGGATTTATTATGAATTTTGAACTTTTGCCAATTTTGACCGATTATGCAAATTAGAAAAAAGGGGGGATGAAATTTAAAAAAAATCTTCTCCTCTGAAACTACTGAGCCAATCTCAACCAAACTTTGCTGAAATGATTCTTGGGTGGTCCTCTTCCAAAACTGTGTCCGGCATTTCAGAACACCGACCAAGATGGCCGCCACAGCCGAACTTAATTTAACATAGAACCCTATGGGAAATTCCCATAAAAATCTTCTTGTCTGAAACCATTTGCTCAATAAGAACAAAATTTTGATGAAATAGTCATTGGATGGTTCTCTTCCAAAAATGTGTCCGGCGGTTCGGCCCTTCGATCAAGATGGCCGCCACAGCCGAACTTAGCTTAACATAGGACCCTATGGGAAATTCACATAAAAATCTTCTCCTCAGAAACCACTGGGCCAATTGCAACCAAACTTTTGTGGAATGATCCTTGGATGGCCCCTTCCAAAACTGTGTCCGGTGATCCCGACTTCCAACCAAGATGGCCGCCAAGCTAAAAATAGAAAAAAAGGGGGATGAAATTATTCCTCTTGAAATGCATTTTTTTGTTGACTCACTCTTTTGGTTACTCAAATAATCAAAGGGAAGCAACTCTATTACAAAATGTGAAGTAGGAAAAGCTAAATTTTGAGAATCATTGACATGTATGTTTTTTTACAACAATTTTGATAACTTGCATTAAAGGGGCAACCCCTGCCCAAATTTTTTTGTAGAAGGGATCTGCAATGACGAAGGCTACGCTACATTTGTTAATTTTTTTTCCGAAGTTATCAAGTTTTATTGACTGATGTTATTATACCCAGGTGAGCTATACAGGCTCCTGGGAGCCTCTAGTTCCTTGATAATAAAATAATTTAACTTCTGATTTACTTCCAAACATTTGGAGCTGCAGTTTTATTTCTGTCGGATGTATCCTCGTCTGACAATAAGTCGGTCAGTCATTGGATAATGTTTGATTATTTTTTTCATGTTTGAAAAGTAAACATTTTTTTCTTTTAATTATTTGTGTGTACTTGAACAGCTGAGAGTAGATAACTACAACGCGGGACAAAACATCGGCTTTTAAAGACCGGTCCTGTGTGATTGTATGGTAGTTGGATTTACAACCACAGTGTACCTAGATGTAATCAGTGCCTGTCATCACTAACGCTGTGAGCTCGAATCCCGCTCATGGAGAGGTGTACTCAATACAACATTATATGATAAAATTTGTCAGTGACTTGCGGCTGGTCGGTGGTTTTCACCGGGTACTCCGGTTTCCGCCTGTTGAAAGTGGCGACCATCACCCTAACCCATAACCATGTATTTGTGTATTAGAACGTCCAGATAAAAATGTTATCAGTCCTGCAAAGTCGGTATGGCGCTTTGGAGGACTGTTGTACATGTTGAACGGTTCGGCTAACGCATCTTCGTTTAACAGGTGCAACCGTCATCCGATCTTTCGGGACTGATGTATGTCTTCGTGGACCTGTTCAAAGGGGATACCTTTTACACTTCACGCTTATTTATGATTGTTTGTTTGTTTGATGGTGTTTAACGCCACTTTCAACAATATTTCAGTTATATTATGGCGGTCAGTTTTATTAATGGAGGACCCGGAGAAAACCACCGACCTGTCGCAAGTCACTGACAAACATGTACATCTCGCCCTGATCGAGATTCGAACTCACAACATGAGTGGTGATAGGCACCGATTGCATAGGTAATTGTATTTCTAAAATCCAACTACCATACGATCACGACCACGAGCGTGCTATGATAAATATCGGGATTAACTACCATACGATCACGACCACGAGCGTGCTATGATAAATATCGGGATTAACTACCATACGATCACGACCACGAGCGTGCTATGATAAATATCGGGATTAAAGTATAGTTTCCGTTGTCCTGCAAGTATGACCAATTAAAAGATGTGGTAGACGAAGTTTATTTAAATAACATATAATTATGTATTTATAGATTTTTATGGTGAGTTAATTCTATTTATAGTTCATCAATTCTATTCTCTATTTTGTACTCGTATACTTCCTTACTGTACATCTTCACTTTGCTTATTCTTTATTCTCTGTTTGGCTGTTTATCTTAAAATCTATAATATGATTGCTTAATGAGATAAGGCGCACGAGATTTGTGAAAGTTAATGAAAGGTAAAATCTCTGAACGTTAAGACTAGTCACGAGACTAGTGCAAACGTAAAATATATTCTACAACACACACACAAATTATATGGACTGTTCCATTCATTATTAACAATTAAAATCCACCTGTGATGTAAATCTATTTTTTTTGTTTCAAGATTAATAATTAATCAAATTAATAAAGTACAATGGGTGGATTTTAAGTTGGAGAATGTCCTCGTATCTCTCCATTCCTTAAAAACAATGGGCCTCGGCTCCATTATTTTTAAGGAATGGAGTTACTCGGACATTCTCCTATACTTAAAATCCACCTGTGATGTAAATCTATTGTCAAAACTCTTCATTATTTTTAAGGAATGGAGAGTTATTGTTCTCTTTGTACTTTTAAGGTCCCACAAGGGGCAAACAATATAATACTTTGTACTTTAGATACTATACACAGACTTTTTTTTGTTACAAGATTAATAATTAATCAAATAAATAAAGTACAATGGGTGGATTTTAAGTTGGAGAATTCTCCTATACGTCACTCACCAATTATGTAAAGGATAAAGTACTATTGAAACAAAAGAAGCGGCCCGCATGAGTACTCAGGTGAAGACCGAGCGCCAAGGCCGTCACCCGAGTACGAATGCGGAAAAAGAAACCCGTTATATCCAATACGGGCAAATTCTTTTGTTTCAATAATAATGTATCTAACTTGTACAATAATAAGTGTTGTTGCAAAAATATATGGTATGGCATATGGCATATATTTTTACACTTTTAATGTTTAGACAACAATCAACAAAAATAAAACGACAAATTTTTATCGGTCAACGTCCTTTCGATTCTCGTTTATATTTAGATATTTCAAGGTCTTCAAGTGAAAAGAATCGTTTATATTTAGATATTTCAAGGTCTTTCAAGTGTCTCAAATCTTCACCTGTGGTCTGTCTGATTTGTTATTACTTGCGGTCGGTTCGTTAGTTGTAGTTCACATACTCGTCAGTTCTGAACATATATTATGCCAGATCTGAAATACTTGTACCGTGTCTTGTATATTGCTTTTTTGAACAAATTGTTGATAATTTTTTTTACAAATCTTACTATCAAGATTCAAATATACTAATTATAGAGTTTAGTAGTGTGGTTAGGGTTAGGGTGGTTAGATGGAAGTTTTGAAAGTCAAAATAGACTTTGAAAAGCCCAGCAGTGGTTCGAGACACGAAATCCCAACAATAAGTAAAACGCGTTTTTAAACCTAAAACAGTAAAAGGTTAAAGTTCATATATCCAAGAACAAAAGAATAAACTAGATTCTTAAAAATAATCCACTGTTCGAACAATAGTGTGACGTCAGAGAAATGCATTACGTAAACGATATCAACCTTGTCCCAAAAATGGGTCAAATTATTAAAGTACAGCGGCCTGTATCATCGGCCTCTATTAGCGGCCTGTATGTGATATTAGAGGCCGCATTTACAATAGCTACATTTCTAGATATTAATTTGTATTTTTTCCTAACTACAGAACGATTCTATGAGAAAATGCATTTTAATAAATGACAATATATGTAAATGAATGAAGGTATATTTTTTCAGATAGGATTGATTATAACTATATCTTTCAGATAACGTGAGTATGTATCTTTAAACATAATTATTGTGGTTCAAAGAAGGCACTGTGTAACTTTGTCATCATTATAATTTTGATTGTGTCTTAGCAATTAAATCTGTTAATAAGGAATACTGTCAATTTAGATTTACGAGGGTTAATCGTTTATTTTGTAATGTTCCACAATTGGTTGTGCCTGTTATTTAAACCTGACATCTAGTGAAAACTACTCATCACCTTGTATACTGAAATATATTTACATGGTAAGCTACTATGTGTATTGAAGGTCATGTTAATTTATTGTATTATTATTATTATACAATATTTATAAAGCGCCTATCTAATAAAACAATTACTCTAAGCACTGTACAAAACACATAAAATGTTAATCCTATCAATAAAAGTAAAAGTAGCAATAAGAGTCAAGAATAAACTTAAAAAAAAAATAATGACGAGTCTTTACAAGTTTCTAAAATGTCAATGTTTATATATAGATGTCCGTAGTCAATTAGATTCTATATATTGAATCAAGGACAATCAAGCTTGATTGAATGTAACAAGTAGTTTGTCTAGCAGACGACATATTATTATTAATGGATGCAAATGAACAATTTTAATCAATTTGGTGATATTTTAGTCATTTTCTTTTTTATTATCAAATATTTAAGTAATATACTAGTCTATGTTCCTTCCGAAACCCAAAATATGTCGAATATACAAGTAGTATTACTATTCGTTAAATTGACAAGTACTATTAGTGAATGCGAGTTATTCCCCTTTGTATGTAATATGTAATATCGTATACTTGTCATATTACAGGGTTTAGTCAATTTGCATTTATTCAATCAGAACACCTCGTAACAAAGAGATCACCGAGACCTGTACATTCTTCAGGATTATATCCAACTATATCTGTTATAATTTGGTTGTAATTCTGTAATTCATTATGATATACATTGTCAAACTCTACAAGACTATATATATCACAGGCGCTCGTGGCACGGAAATACCATCCCCTTTTTTAACTTTCTGATTGCATATTTATGTTCAATAAAATTTCTTCATCATTTTATCTCATTTTCCTTTATTTAGCTTGTTCGTGTCCATATGCATACAATCGTATGTTGGCAGCAACATACATGTGTCAACAAAGAGTATATAGGGTCGTGTACAAAGTGTAACATGATGACACACAGAAGAAAGAAAACAAGCAATCAATACAACTACAAACTGTAAGACACAAGCCTAGGTCAGGGATGCTGTTGGATACAAAATCCACACATGTTGTTCAGAGATGCTGTTGGACAAAACACCCACAAGCTTTGTTCAGAGGTACTCGTGGACAAAACACCCACCAGCTTTGTTCAGAGGTGCAGTTAAACAAAGCACCCACAAGCTTTGTTCAGAGGTGCTGTTGGGAGAAAAACAGCCACAAGCTTTGACCAAAGGGGGTCTTGGACAAATACATCCACAAGCCTAGTTCAGGGGTACTGTTGGACAAAAAATCCACAACTGTTGTTCAGAGGTGCTGTTGGACAAAAACACACACAAGCTTTGTTCATGGGTGCTGTTGGACAAAACACCAATAAGCCTTTTCCAGGGTGCAGTTGGACAAAAACACCCACAAGTTTTGCTTAGAGGTGCTGTTGGACAAAAACATCCATAAGCTTTGCTAAGAGGTGTTGCTGGACAAATGCATCCACAAGCTTTATACAGGGGTGCTATTGAACCAAAATATCAACAAGCTTTGTTCAGGGGTGCTGTTGAAAAAAAACCCATCCACAAGCTGTGTTCAAGGGTGGTGTTGGACAAATACATCCACAAGCTTTGTGCTCTTGGACAAAACATCCACAAGCTTTGTTCAGGGGTGCTGTTGGGACAAAAACACCCACAATCCTTGTTCAAGGGCATCGCAGGAAAAAACATCCACAAGCTTTGTTCAGGGGCATATACAGAAAAAAACATTCACAAGCTTTGTTCAGGGGCCCTACAGGAAAAAACATCCACAAACTTTGTTCAGTTGCTTTGTTAAGGGGCACTACAGGAAAAAACATCCACAAGCTTTGTTAAGGGTGCTGTTGAACAAAAACATCTATAATCTTTGTAGAAAGTAATCACAACCTATAATTTAAAACTTTGTCCAGACATGACAATGTGCACAAATATTCACAAGCTTTGTAGAGGGTTATATGTTAATTTGTTCAGAGATACATAATTAAACATGTTGAATTTCTGAATAAAACCAATATTACATATATTCCAAGTTTGGCTCCATTTGCCCCAATGATTTCTGAGAAAAATTAAAATGTAAAAAAAATGTAATGGGTGACCGTAGCAATAACTCACATGACCCTTGAACTGACACACAACACAGTTTGACTGTATGACATCAACTTTACAGAGTATATATTTGTATAAAACGGTTACATTGGGACAAAGGAAAAATTATTTCAGATCAGTCCATCCTGATTGTCAGATCTGGTACATAATGATTTGTGTAATACTGTTACCAGAAGGTAATTTATTGGGGAAAATGACAGCCATGCTGCAGTGTTTTTGTAAGGATTAATTAGTTAATTATTCAATAATTGATAGCTTAATTGGTACAATCATGCATTGAGAACACCTCAAAAGTTAATTACCAATAATTTTTAGGATGACACATAACAGCTAAATACAAGTAAACTGATTTGAATTAAATTTTTGATTTAAACATGCTATTGCTCTAATATAAGCTACAGGATTTGGCGCAAGTTAAAACAACATTATAAAAGCCCTACCCTAAACTGATACGATTGAATAAACTTTTAGCGATCGTTGACGGTTTATTTGAGTTAAAATAACATTCCCACTGAGCTTGTGTTGCTCACCTTTCATTCTGCTTTGAGGAAACTTAATACACAACCTTCCATACATGTAGATGCTTCCTACCAAGTTTCGGTTCATTTGTCTAGGCAGTTTCAGAGGAGAAGATTTTTTAGATATTGACCAATCAGAAACAAGAATGGCCTGTGGTGGCCATGTTTGCTAACCGATCGGACGAAATGAGCAATCTTCATAGAGGACATTCCATAGATGCTTCCTGCCATGTTTCGGTTAATTTGGCCAAGCGGACTCAGAGGAGGAGATTTAAAAAAATTGGCCAATCAGAAACAAGAATTGCCTGTGGAGGGCCATGTTTGGTAATGGATCATAATAAAATGTGGTGCACTCTTTAGAGAGGACCTTCCATAGATGCTTCCTACTAAGTTTCAGTTCATTTGGCTGATGGTTTTCAGAGAAGATTAAAATGCAAAAAGTTAACAGATGACAGACAACAAACGATGGATGCCAAAAGCCCACACTGCCTTTGGCAAGGTGAGCTAAAATGAATATTAAAATGCGAATACCTACATGTAATGTATAGTATAAACATGCTATACTATATCAGCATTAGTTAATTTCTAAGGGAAATAATGGCAAGAGTTATCTTTTTTTTTTAAACACTTTAATGCAAGAGTTATCTCCCTTTTAACAGTTTACTACAATGGAGAAGTTTTTTAGAAATGAACCAATCAGAAACAAGAATTGCCTGTGGCAGCCACGTTTGTTAACAGATCGGGATGAAATGAGCAATCTTTATAGAGGACCTTCCATAGGTGCTTCCTACCAAGTTTCGGTTCATTTGGCCAAGCTGTTTCGGAGGAGAAGATTTTTAAAAATCGGCCAATCAGAAACAAGAATTGCCTGTGGTGGCCATGTTTGTTAACAGATCGGGTTGAAATGAGCAATCTTTATAGAGGACCTTCAATAGATGCTTCCTACCAAGTTTCGGTTCATTTGGCCAAGCGGTTTCGGAGGAAAAGATTTTTAAAAATCGGCCAATCAAAAACAAGAATTGCCTGTGGTGGCCATGTTTGTTAATAGATCGGGACAAAATTAGCATTCTTTAGAGAGGACCTTCCATAGATGCTTCCTACCAGGTTTCAGTTCATTTGGCTGAGAGGTTTCAGAGGAGAAGATTAAAATGTGAAAAGTTAACGGACGACGGATGCCAAGTGATGGCAAAAGCTTACATTGCCTTTGGCAAGGTGAGCTAAAAAGGACAAACAATGATCTACTAAACATATAACACCTGATCTAAGATAATATCAGTAATATAATTTATTATCACAGTATCAACAAATATTACATACAATAAATTATTTCATATCTCACAAACATTTTTAAATATGATATGTAAATTAACAGATATTATTTTTGTTACAAAAAATACCTGCATCCAACAGTGAAAATTAACTTTTATCACATATTTCGTTGCAATATGTTCGTTTTTGCATGTCCAATAATAGCCAAAGGTCAGTGTTGGATATCTGCCCTCTAATACCCGTATTTGCCCCCCAAATTCAACTTCCGGTATCTGCACAGTGGTCTCAAATATTATATGTCAAAGTACAAGGAATAATGATGCATAAAGACATGCATAAAATCGTATTTCAATCAAATTAACACATTTCAACATATTGGAATAAAATTTAAATAACTTGAAACGGAATAATTAGCTCAAATGTATACGTCGTGTTGAATAGGAATTTCCATTCAAATGTCAACGTCTTGAGTAGATTATACAAACAGTTTTTAACGTCATTGTACAGACCAATATTGTTTGGTATATTTTTTAAACCACTCGAAACAAAACTATTTGCAATTTGAACAAAGGCAACTCTCTTAAGGATTTATTTTCGCAATTTGTCAGTTAAAAAATCTTTTTTGCAATATAAAAGTCAATGCTTGGAAAAGGTCAATGTAAAATATGTGATAAAAAGATTATGACATGAAATTTTCCATATCGTCCCTGGTATCAACCCTCGACCCATATCAGTATCAGCCCTCCAGCTTCGCTGTCGTGTTTGATATGGGAGTCTTGGGCTAATACCAGGGCCAATATGGAAAATGTCATGTAATAATCTCTTAGTATCAATAAATTAAATTTCTCAGAAGATTTCTGGCTACTATGTGAATGTCTTTGAAGGAAATCATGTTAGTATTTTTGTTTACTTGTGCTTCAGATGTACATGGTAAGAATAGGTTTGTATAGCAACATAACTCATACTTTTATTAATTGGTTAAGTTCGTAGAAAAAAATAAGAGAAATGAAAACGCTATATATCAATCATACTTTTACATTCAAACATAAAATTAGTTTTGTTTGTGAAATATAAATATGTTTCTAGTCATGATCAATGCAATACATGTTATTTAGAAATCATTATCACTATCATCTAATTGTTGTTGTCGTTTACGAGCGTTTGGTGGCGCTACAACATCATCTCCACTAACATCCTCGGGATCATCCCCCTCTAAATCAATCTCTGAATCATCATCATCATCATCGTCGTCATCTGAGTCACTATCCTATTATAAAAATAATAAATAACATTGATATTACATAAGGAATGACTGAGAATGTTAGACTGAATCACCAAAATCATTATTATCAGAATCACCATAATCATCATTATCAGAATCACTATAATCATCATTTTCAGAATCACCAAATTCATCGTCATCAGAATCACCATAATCATCATTATCAGAATCACCAAAATCATCATTATCAGAATCACCATAATCATCATTATCATAATCACCAAAATCATCATTATCAGAATCACCAAAATCATCATTATCAGAATCACCATAATCATTGTCATCAGAGTCAGTTATCAAACATTTATAGGTGAATATACTAGCTAATTAATGATGTTTTAGTGTTGCTTCTATAATGTCTATTTGGTATATTTATCTCCTGCTAGATTATTTCTGATTTACACCAAGACAAGTTTTACATGTACTCTGTTTGAAACAGAAATTTCTAACATAAGACAAAATTATTTAATTTTTTGCATTGACACAATCATCCATACCTAGAACTAATAAAATGTCACATAATCACACTTCAATCCATTTTTATTTAATTTTACAACTTTTTACAAACATTTAAAAAAAATAATTAGTATTCAACTAGTATTACTGTGAGCACAGCTCACTAAGATATACCGCCCGCTCCCCACATCTGTCCAACCTATTTCCATAACCAAAACATTACTAATTGTTTCGACCAAAAATGAAAGGGACCCTCCTCTCTTCACCAGTAAGCTGCTGATAAAATTTCAAAACATTCTGAGAAACACTACTCAAGTTATCATACGACATAGGGTAAAAATCATATTTTCCGTCATATCAAATCCAATAACTCTGGAACGACAAAAGTGAAAATCGTCAAAAATAAAAGGGATCCTCCTCTCTTCACCGGTAAGCTGGTGATAAAATTTCAAAACATTCTGAGAAACACTACTCAAGTTATCATACGACATAGGGTAAAAATCCTATTTTCCGTCATATCAAGTCCAATAACTCTGGAATGGCAAAAGTGAAAATCGTCAAAAAAGAAAGGGATCCTCCTCTCTCCACCAGTAAACAGCTGATTAAATTTTAAAAGATTCCAAGAAACACAACTCAAGTTATCGTACGACATAGGATTTGTCTACAGACGGACGGATGGACTTTGTTGCGGGGGGTATAATAAAAAGAATATTTTACACTACAATTATAACCTCTCACCTCTTCACTGATATTTCCCATCATATTACCCACAACCCTCTGTTTCCTTTCTCCTGCTGCAGCTAAAAATAGAAGGTGATCATATATTTGTAAGTAAAGATGGCCGACTTATACAGTTTACAACTGAACTTTAATCAAAACAGATCTGAATAATAATAAATGTAATATATCTAATATCATTAAGATTTTAAATATTACTTCAGATATGAGGTCTCCTGGTTTCTCTACCATAAAATCAAGCTTTAAATATCTATTTACTTCCAAATGTATAATTACTTCCTCTTCTATCCTGTCTCCTTTTTTTCAAACAGTTTTTCATATAACCTCCCTTTCACTTCAATAAAAGTTATCATTAATTACTGGTACTGAAAATCATAGCAAAACAAAGTTATAACTACAGCAAATTATTTAAAATGGACTTTCATTCAAGAATATATATATAAATCCATTGGATAAAACTGTGATCGATTCTAATTATATAAGGCCACTGAAACTTCATTACAAATAAGTTTGACTGTATCATCTATCTATTTTCTTAAAGATGTCGTCTGCTATGTATTAATGTATTATGGTGACATATTATAAACCTGTCTTTGTTAACATCAGTTTTCTATGCAGTGCAGTTACAACAAACGTGCTGTAATAGATGCTATGATCTTGAATTAGTTCTTGTGCTATTCAATACAGTTACAGTACTTTAATTAAATGGTCAAACCTAACTTTTTGTAAATACAATCCAGACAAATGGCTGTTATTCCAAACATTGTCATGTAGATACAATAACAGGATCATAATATGTTTGTCAATCAAGTGTATTTTAAAAATAAAAATATTTTAAAGCCTTATTCTAAGATTCTACTTTTAGTAATATTAACCTATGAAATACAGAACTGTACAACTGTGACTGTAAAAAGTAGAACAACAATAACATCACTGTTCTTTTACTTTAATTTGTGTCTAAGAGCAATGTTGAATAGTCTCTCATGTACATTTACATCCACATCCTTTCTTACTACAAGCTGTTCCTTTACTTTAATTTGTGTCTAACTGTATGTTGGAGTCTCTCATGTACATTTACATCCACATCCTTTCTTACTACAAGCTGTTCCTTTACTTTAATTTGTGTCTAACTGTATGTTGGATAGTCTCTCATGTACATTTACATCCACATCCTTTCTTACTACAAGCTGTTCCTTTACTTTAGTTTGTGTCTAACTGTATGTTGGATAGTCTCTCATGTACATTTACATCCACATCCTTTCTTACTACAAGCTGTTCCTTTACTTTAATTTGTGTCTAACTGTATGTTGGATAGTCTCTCATGTACATTTACATCCACATCCTTTCTTACTACAAGCTGTTCCTTTACTTTAATTTGTGTCTAACTGTATGTTGGATAGTCTCTCATGTACATTTACATCCACATCCTTTCTTACTACAAGCTGTTCCTTTACTTTAATTTGTGTCTAACTGTATGTTGGATAGTCTCTCGTGTACATTTACATCCACATCCTTTCTTACTACAAGCTGTTCCTTTACTTTAATTTGTGTCTAACTGTATGTTGGATAGTCTCTCATGTACATTTACATCCACATCCTTTCTTACTACAAGCTGTTCCTTTACTTTAATTTGTGTCTAACTGTATGTTGGATAGTCTCTCATGTACATTTACATCCACATCCTTTCTTACTACAAGCTGTTCCTTTACTTTAATTTGTGTCTAACTGTATGTTGGATAGTCTCTCATGTACATTTACATCCACATCCTTTCTTACTACAAGCTGTTCCTTTACTTTAATTTGTGTCTAACTGTATGTTGGATAGTCTCTCATGTACATTTACATCCACATCCTTTCTTACTACAAGCTGTTCCTTTACTTTAATTTGTGTCTAACTGTATGTTGGATAGTCTCTCGTGTACATTTACATCCACATCCTTTCTTACTACAAGCTGTTCCTTTACTTTAATTTGTGTCTAACTGTATGTTGGATAGTCTCTCGTGTACATTTACATCCACATCCTTTCTTACTACAAGCTGTTCCTTTACTTTAATTTGTGTCTAACTGTATGTTGGATAGTCTCTCGTGTACATTTACATCCACATCCTTTCTTACTACAAGCTGTTCCTTTACTTTAATTTGTGTCTAACTGTATGTTGGATAGTCTCTCGTGTACATTTACATCCACATCCTTTCTTACTACAAGCTGTTCCTTTACTTTAATTTGTGTCTAACTGTATGTTGGATAGTCTCTCATGTACATTTACATCCACATCCTTTCTTACTACAAGCTGTTCCTTTACTTTAATTTGTGTCTAACTGTATGTTGGATAGTCTCTCATGTACATTTACATCCACATCCTTTCTTACTACAAGCTGTTCCTTTACTTTAATTTGTGTCTAACTGTATGTTGGATAGTCTCTCGTGTACATTTACATCCACATCCTTTCTTACTACAAGCTGTTCCTTTACTTTAATTTGTGTCTAACTGTATGTTGGATAGTCTCTCATGTACATTTACATCCACATCCTTTCTTACTACAAGCTGTTCCTTTACTTTAATTTGTGTCTAACTGTATGTTGGATAGTCTCTCATGTACATTTACATCCACATCCTTTCTTACTACAAGCTGTTCCTTTACTTTAATTTGTGTCTAACTGTATGTTGGATAGTCTCTCATGTACATTTACATCCACATCCTTTCTTACTACAAGCTGTTCCTTTACTTTAATTTGTGTCTAACTGTATGTTGGATAGTCTCTCATGTACATTTACATCCACATCCTTTCTTACTACAAGCTGTTCCTTTACTTTAATTTGTGTCTAACTGTATGTTGGATAGTCTCTCATGTACATTTACATCCACATCCTTTCTTACTACAAGCTGTTCCTTTACTTTAATTTGTGTCTAACTGTATGTTGGATAGTCTCTCATGTACATTTACATCCACATCCTTTCTTACTACAAGCTGTTCCTTTACTTTAATTTGTGTCTAACTGTATGTTGGATAGTCTCTCGTGTACATTTACATCCACATCCTTTCTTACTACAAGCTGTTCCTTTACTTTAATTTGTGTCTAACTGTATGTTGGATAGTCTCTCGTGTACATTTACATCCACATCCTTTCTTACTACAAGCTGTTACTTTACTTTAATTTGTGTCTAACTGTATGTTGGATAGTCTCTCGTGTACATTTACATCCACATCCTTTCTTACTACAAGCTGTTCCTTTACTTTAATTTGTGTCTAACTGTATGTTGGATAGTCTCTCGTGTACATTTACATCCACATCCTTTCTTACTACAAGCTGTTCCTTTACTTTAATTTGTGTCTAACTGTATGTTGGATAGTCTCTCCTGTACATTTACATCCACATCCTTTCTTACTACAAGCTGTTCCTTTACTTTAATTTGTGTCTAACTGTATGTTGGATAGTCTCTCATGTACATTTACATCCACATCCTTTCTTACTACAAGCTGTTCCTTTACTTTAATTTGTGTCTAACTGTATGTTGGATAGTCTCTCGTGTACATTTACATCCACATCCTTTCTTACTACAAGCTGTTCCTTTACTTTAATTTGTGTCTAACTGTATGTTGGATAGTCTCTCATGTACATTTACATCCACATCCTTTCTTACTACAAGCTGTTCCTTTACTTTAATTTGTGTCTAACTGTATGTTGGATAGTCTCTCGTGTACATTTACATCCACATCCTTTCTTACTACAAGCTGTTCCTTTACTTTAATTTGTGTCTAACTGTATGTTGGATAGTCTCTCGTGTACATTTACATCCACATCCTTTCTTACTACAAGCTGTTCCTTTACTTTAATTTGTGTCTAACTGTATGTTGGATAGTCTCTCATGTACATTTACATCCACATCCTTTCTTACTACAAGCTGTTCCTTTACTTTAATTTGTGTCTAACTGTATGTTGGATAGTCTCTCGTGTACATTTACATCCACATCCTTTCTTACTACAAGCTGTTCCTTTACTTTAATTTGTGTCTAACTGTATGTTGGATAGTCTCTCATGTACATTTACATCCACATCCTTTCTTACTACAAGCTGTTCCTTTACTTTAATTTGTGTCTAACTGTATGTTGGATAGTCTCTCATGTACATTTACATCCACATCCTTTCTTACTACAAGCTGTTCCTTTACTTTAATTTGTGTCTAACTGTATGTTGGATAGTCTCTCATGTACATTTACATCCACATCCTTTCTTACTACAAGCTGTTCCTTTACTTTAATTTGTGTCTAACTGTATGTTGGATAGTCTCTCATGTACATTTACATCCACATCCTTTCTTACTACAAGCTGTTCCTTTACTTTAATTTGTGTCTAACTGTATGTTGGATAGTCTCTCGTGTACATTTACATCCACATCCTTTCTTACTACAAGCTGTTCCTTTACTTTAATTTGTGTCTAACTGTATGTTGGATAGTCTCTCGTGTACATTTACATCCACATCCTTTCTTAATTACACTTAGACACAAATTAAAGTAAAGGAATATTTTTATCTTGTAAGACTAATTAATATTGGATATTTGTTGATTTAAAAAAATTAAATTATTTGCTTGTAAAGTTCATTTACTACTGAGTCTCTGGCAAAAAAAAGATAATAATTTAAAGATATTTTAAAGTGTCAAAAAATGTCAACTAGATTGAGGAGGATAACAATTGTGTAAAAAATGACTGCATCTTAATGAAAATAAATATAGGACAGAAACTAAGGCAACCATTAAACATCTGGTTCAACATGAACAATTTGTTTGTGTACTAATAAAAATTCAAAGTAACACAACCTTAAATTTTGATTAATACAATTTCTGAAAACATTCTTATTATTTATTTTTCAATTTATTTGGAAATAAGAAATTCTTTCAATCCTAAAAAAAACATTGTCAATATGAAAATGTGAGGTTAAAGTAACAACCATGTTATAACTTTCTTTACTCATCTCCAGATTTATATATTTGTTTATTGTTAACCTCTTGGGACTAATATGAGACAGGCAACCTGTTTGAAGGACAAGTCCTAAAATTTCAATAATACGATGATCCGTACAATTTATTATCTTTTATTTTGAATGAATTTTGCAGCCGATTTGTTATGGCTGTTCCGTTCATTTTACCTACGCCGCTCTTACGTCGAGAGTTAGTTTCGTAGAAAGAGATTTTTTTATTAGAATTTTATTTCTTTTACGTTTCTAAATATCAATTGATCTACTTTGTTTAAACTTCCGGTGAACAGATATTTGGCTATCAATATAGAAAGGAGGAAAAATCGGACAGCCTACCATTAAAAGGACTTCGTCCTTTATAATATTACTTTTCACCAATTTTGTTGTTGTTATGGAGATATGAAATACATTGTGACTTATTTGTTATGCATTATTTTTTTCTTTCACCTTACCATTTTTTCAAAAGAAATACATAGACCAATGAAACAAACCTTTCTTAAAACAAATTGTATACTTTGATTATGAGAAAAATGTACTCGAGTCTCAAGAGGTTAACTAAATAGACCAGATGCTCACATGACCCTGTATTGCTCACCTGGTTATTCATGTACAGTTTGGGTTCAAATAAGTTGTAGTTTATAAGAAGAAAACTTGTTATTTATATTGCCATAGAAACATATGTTAAATAATGTTCTGTGGTGTGGAAAATCTAGGATTTCTATTCTGCATACAAAAGAACAAGGAAACTTTCAAAGATCATTAATATACAGCTTGTGTTCAATTAAATGTCTTCTTTTGAGAAAAAAAAATCTTATTCATTTTCCCATTGCACTACTAGTATTCTAACAAACATGTGGTTTCTGAGAAGACAATATTTGAAATTTCAGCCAATCATAAAGCATATTTTGTCTAGTAGTTATGTTTTAAATCCAAATAAAATGAAAGTAATGTGGAGGAATATCCAAATAACATTTTAGTCAAGTTCATATCAATTTACTCCAATCATTCCTGAGAAAAAAAATTATAATGTGAAAAGTTAACAGAACAAAATGATGACAATAGCTCATACAAATCTTTGGTTCAGACGAGCTAATTAACATTTGCATGTGAAACATTCTGAGCGTAGTGATATTATGCACTCAGTACCTTTTCTCTGTGCTATATTTAATTTTTTGGTTTTCTTATCTACAAACAATTGTAATTTGAAATAAACAAATATAAACAATTAACTGTCAAGTCAAGCTTGAACAAGAATTAACACAGCTTACGTAACTGGTCTGACAATTGATCTATTAAGGTAGAAATCATAATACAATGTTTATATTTAGTTACTTGATGTAAATAGCAATTAACTATCCCTGCCCATGTAAATAGTAATAAACTATCCCAAACAACAGTTCAACCTGGTTATTTCAAATTTTACATTGCCTTTACCATGTTTCCTAAGTTATCATAGATTATTACTATTACAAAGTAACCGTTACTTCACTTTGACTTATCAGAATTCTAGATAACAAGGTATGATTGTACTTGATGTAAACAATAATAACTTAATTAAACTAATCTACTTGACTGTAAAATAAAAACATGAGATTTATTATATTTAAAATCATAACTACCAAATAAAATACATTTGATTCTTTATCATTTCGTGGTTTTCTCTGGGTATTCCAGTTTCCTCCATCAATAAAATTGAATGCCACGATATAACTGAAATATTGTTGAAAGTGGCATTAAACACTATAAACCTAAACCTTTATCCTTTTATTTACTTCCACATTTTGATATAGGGGAATATAAAATGTGTAATAAGAACCTGACCAATATCTACTACATGTATATAGGTTATATTTGTAGAAATCGTTTACAACACATTCATCTACAAGGAAACACGAATGAATGACACGAGGGATAATTAGACAGGAAAAAATTATTGATTTACACAAGAGATAACTACTCCCAGGAAACACTTATTGAATTAAAAGAGGGATAATTACTCCCAGAAAACACTTATTGAATTAAAAGAGGGATAATTACTCCCAGAAAACACTAATTAAATTACATGAGGGATAATTACTCCCAGAAAACACTAATTAAATTACACGAGGGATAATTACCGTCAGGTCTTGATCTCATTTGTCTTTCATCATCATCATCATCGTCGTCGTCATCATCATCAAGATCATCATCACTTTCCTCAGAATCATCTACTGATAAATATAATAGCTGTGAGATTTTTATTCCAGACATAAAAATAAACATGTGGAAATATATGCTGTGTCACATGAACAAATTTTGTGGTACTCATTTTTTTATATACCCATTTCTTAGGCCTTGGCATTTAAAATCAATTCTATATTCCATCACAAGGTAAATGATCCATGTTTTATATTGTCTCTTGATAATTGGAATAAATTAATATGTCCATGACTTTCTCTATGGAGATTTAACATTAAGTGTTCTTTTTTGTGAATTAAATAATAAAACATAAAAACAATAATAAACAATTCATGTTGTAAAATGGATCAAACCAAATTGTTTCATAAAAGAAAGCTTATGTAGTCATTTGCAAAAAAAGGAAGAAAACACTGAACTGAGAAATGTGCACATATTTACAACTTGCATTGTAATTTGATATTTTGTATGACTTTTCTTACTTCTGTCACTTTTTAATTTTATTTCACATGAAATAGATTCCAATGCATTATACATATATTTACCAACAACAGGGTCGTCGTAGCCGTGATCGTATGGTAGTTGGATTTACAACTACCTATGTAATCAGTGCCTATCACCACTGATGTTGTGAGTTCGAATCTCGATTGCAGCGTGGTGTACAACATTATGTGATAAAGTTTGTCAGTGACTTGCGGCAGGTCGGTGGTTTTCTCCACCAATAAAACTGACCGCCACGAAATAAATGAAATATTGTTGAAAGTGGCGTTAAACACCATCAAACAAAAACAAACAATTTACCAACAACATCAGGAGCAATCTTATCTCTATTATACATATATTTACCAACATCAGGAGCAATCTTATCTCAATTATACATATATTTACCAACAACATCAGGAGCAATCTTATCTCTATTATACATATATTTACCAACAACATCAGGAGCAATCTTATCTCTAATCTTCTCCTCGTTCTTTAATCTTTCTGCCATCTGTTTTAATTTTTCCTCTGTTTCCTATAGAAATCAATAAAGTTTATAAAGTATAAATGGCTTTCTCACTAGTGGCATCCGTCATGTTAAACAAGATGAACTGTGAGCTAATGCTCACTTATGATACCCCCGCTCTTCGGCAAACAGGAAGTAGGAATCTGACGGGTCAAAAAACACTTCCCACGATATGGGGTACCTATATAAAGCTTGTGACCAAATATCAGATTTCTGCCATCAATAGTTGCTGTGAAAAATGCGACTAAAAATGGGCATATACAAAATGTATGTTCAATGTGTATAAAAATCAACAAAGTCGGTAAACAGGAAGTAGGAATCTGACGGGTCAAAAAACGCTTCCCACGATATGGGGTACCTATATGAAGCTTGTGACCAAATATCACATTTCTGCCATCAATAGTGGCTGAGAAAAATGCGACGAAAAATGAGCATATATGTTCAATGTGTATAAAAATCAACAAAGTCGGCAAACAGGAAGTAGGAATCTGATGGGTCCAAAAACGCTTCACACAATATGGGGTACCTATATGAAGCTTGTGACCAAATATCAGATTTCTGCCATCAATAGTTGCTGAGAAAAATGTGACGAAAAATGTGCTTATATGTTCAATGTGTATAAAAACCAACTAAGTCGGCAAACAGGAAGAAGGAATCTGACGGGTCCAAAAACGCTTCCAACAATATGGTATTCCTATATGACGCTTGTGACCAAATATCAGATTTCTGCCATCAACAGTTACTGAGAAAAATGCAACGAAAAATATCTTGGACGGACGGAAGGGCGGACAGAGGTAAAACAGAATACCCCCTCCCCCTTCGGGGAGCGGGGGTATAATTACATGGCTTTCTCTGTACTACCTATGTTTATTGATAATTATGAAAAGAAAGATTAAACAGTGATGATCATCAATTCCATCAATATCAACAAAACAAACAATCATCTCTCATCTTAACTGAACTCACTGAACACAAAGAAGACCATGACATATGACCTTAGAAATCCAGGTATCTAACAAATATCTTTTCCTTTAACTTTTTTAATACATCATCAACTTAACCCATAACCTTATGATTCTAATAAGTCAGACCGTCATGGTCGTATGGTAATTGAATTTACATCTACCTGCACAATCAGTGCCCATCACCACTAAAGTTGTGAGTTCGAATCCCGCTCTTGGCGAGGTGTACCCAATACATGTACAACATTATATGATAAATTTCTTCAGTGACTAACGACAGGTTTCCTCCACCAATAAAACTGACCGTCACGATATAAATGAAATATTGTTGAAAGTGGAATTAAACACCATAACCCTAACCCCTATAATTCTAATGTTAAGAACACACCCCCATATCTACCAAGTAACAACTTATCATTCATGACTGCAGAAATATCAAACCTTTTATCATTATACCCTAAAATCTAATGTTAAGAACACACCCCCATATCTACCAAGTAACAACTTATCATTCATGACTGCAGAAATATCAAACCTTTTATCATTATACCCTAAAATCTAATGTTAAGAACACACCCCCATATCTACCAAGTAACAACTTATCATTCATGACTGCAGAAATACCAAACCTTTTATCATTTTAACCTAAAACCTAATAGTCAATGTCTACCAAACTCTTAACATTTGGTCAAAATGGATTAAAACAAAGTTATGTTGTGGAAACATGTCCTAAATATGTCTCTTACCTAAAGATATGAAAGTCATTTTATCTTTTAATTGACCAACAAATGTCATATATCTCAAATTTGAACTTGACCTGTATTTTGGCCGTCTAAAGCTTGTTTTAAGTCCATTAGTTAGTAAAATCTTTAGATTACATCCAGAAACCAAAAGTTGATGTTTCCCACCCTTCATCAAACTAATACATGACTTCTACATTGTCAAATTTAGCTACCT